>VZTZ01035714.1:286943-333674 GCA_013400955.1 Drymodes brunneopygia | reverse complement strand
TTTGGGACAGAGCATCTCTGTATGCTCTGCTACTGCAGCATCACAGTCCCAATTGCCTTGGAGCTGCTGGCTGCTCTTGTAACATACCCACCAGCACTCAGGGGAGACAACAGATGCAAAGCAACCCACGACTCCCAGCCCTTTCGGTCATCTGAGGGGCAGAAGGTCCATAAGGTGACACCAGACTCAGACTTCTCTTTGTAAGCACAAAAACAATGGTTTAAATACATGATATCCAGCTCCTGAAGGGAAAGATCTCCCGTTTTATCCTACTCCCATGATGTCCCCAAGCTGAGCCTTTGAACTAGACTTCTTTCTCCCCATTGTTAAAGAGTCATGACATTTTCTTTATTTAGCACTTGAGGTTTTGTTTAAAAATATTAACCACCTAATTTGTAAATCTTAACCAGCAACAAGAGCCATCTGTGCATATTTATAAAGTACACTGGCTGGAGATACATTAATGATGGAATATGGCACACATGCATATTCCTGCTTGGGATATATTTTTTAAATGCTCTTTTTCTCCAGAGGAGGCAAATGACTAATTGCTTCTGTTGTTTAGGTGCTTGAAGTGGAAAATGGGCATTTCTGCTGTTCTGCCTCCAGTTCCAGGTGTTAAGTCCACACATGTACAATAAACATAAAGTAATCCACAAATGTTTAGACCTTGGCAAATACTCCCTCTCTGCCCTCTTGCCCCTAGGCTAGGACTAATTGCTGCCTGCATGTGTATGTCAAACTGTCCCAGATGTTTTATGATTTACTCTTGCAAAATGAAAATCAATCCGAAAACATGTGAATGAATCCAAGGTTAATCATACTTCTGCTACTGACTCCAACTTCCCTGCTGCACACCTTCAAAAATAGGGGCACTGCCCATGTTTTATCCTCATCAAAAAACAAATTTAGCTTCCTACAGAGAACCAAGTCGGCTCTTGGACTTTAAATGACCAAAGACTAACCATAATGCTGCAAAAACATCTTACTATGCTGAATCGCCACAAAGTTTCCACATGCTACAGTCCTGCTCTGCATACTGGAAAAATCAAGGCCAAGCCACTGGATTTCTGCTCACATAGAATCCTAATAACAACCTCAAACCAGGAGTACCTCACCCATTTCCCTTGGGCTTGCTCCAAGGCCTCTTGTATCCTGGGAATTCATGCCAAAAGCAATGGGAACTGTTGCTGAGAGAGATGTGGTCACAGACCTTGTCTTCATGTGGTGAATCTGAACCCCTTCACTGAGCAATCCCAACACCCAGAAAGAGCATTGCTGAGTCTCCTTCCAAACATTATAGCTGTGCTTGAAGAGACTAAGGATGCATTTGGCCAGGCAGGTAAACAAAAGAATTTTGTGTTCTTCCTTCTATTCCATAAATAAATGTATGCATTGAAAAATAATGTGTGGCTGGACTGACCTTTTCCAGCTCATTGGCTGCAGAAAAGTATTTCGAAAATTACTTTAATACATATTTACTCAATGGACCAGAATGATTCACTTCAGCACATGAATATGCCTTATTAAAAACTGCTTAGACACAGGTTACTCAAACCAGCCCTTTTTTTCAACTCTCCAAGGCATGTATGAAATACCATGTTCGTTACATTGAAGTCTACTTCACCAATCTTCTTCTAGAGAACAGGGTGTGCCTTAAAAAGAGCAAAATAAAATTATTGCAATGAGGGCTGCAGATGCTATGAACCAGCTGGAGATAATCTGTCTATAACTGAAGCTGAGAGATGAGCCAGCCTGGGGTGGCAAGTTTTCAGCAGGGCCTATCGTGATGCGACAAGGGGGAATTGCTTTAAACTGAAGGAGGATAGATTCAGACTAGATAGAAGGAAGAAATATTTTACTAAGAGGGTGCTTAAACACTGGAACAGCTTGCCCAGACAGGTCATAGGTTCCCCTTGCCTAGGTCAGGCTGGATGGGGTTTCGAGCAACCTGATCTAGTTGAAGATGTCCCTGCTCATTGCAGGGAAGTTGGCCTGTAAAGGCCCCTTTGAACATACAACATTCTATGATTCTATGAATCTATGTTTCTTCCCACATGCCATATAAAGCTTTCTGCAGAGGGTGCAGGCCCCCAGGGTGCAGAAACACTTTTGCAAAATGTTCCAAAAAGGCTCAGTTTTCAGTGGGATAAGAAAACCTTTCCATTGTTCTCATCCTCTGTGACAGGTCAGCCCACCCGCTACATGAGCCTGCACTGCGTGACGTGTTGGGGCCAAGTAGCACCCGAGCAGCCTCGGGGAAAGTGCCTTAATTGCTGGTAATGCAATAGCTCCACTTAGCACCAGCAAAGCAACTCAAAAATGGAATCAAACATTTTCTGGATACACATTTAGGGAGCAGCCGGCTGTGTTGGCATGTTACTCCGTTACTTAACCACTGGGTCATATATCTGTGACTGCAGATGGCTTTTACATCCGCACCTCTTAAGCAGCATCTGATACCATGACTGAACGCTGGCCCAAAGGGAGGGATGCAGTTCTTCTGACCAGAAAGACTTTTTCCTTTAAATTAAACACTATCTCAGGCAAGGCATCAGAAGGTTTTTCCCTGGCCCCATTAGACCAAATGGAAACAGCCTTCTGCAACTCCAGCATGGGAAGCACTTCCCATCTGCAATTCAGCTGCAGCTCTGCCTTGTGAAGTCCAAGGATGGGCAAATAAAATTGCCTTTCTCCATCAATCTCTCAACAGCACCCCAGGATACCCACACTGCTTCATGGAGTACTTCTAGCGACATTTCTTGAAGATATTTTTTCTCCAACTCCCTTTCATCTCAGTTTTTTCTTCCAGGCATCTCCAAGGAATCCACAGCCTCCAGGGGCAACTGCAAAAACATCACCATGCCAGTATTTGCAGTGTAAATCTGCTGGCTTTAATGCTGACACAGCTACAGCTGCTTAGCTGTTGGCTGCACAGGGAAGGCAACAAAGAAGATCAGAAAAAAGTGCTTTGGTCTAGCTGAGCTAATGTACCAGCAAAGTCAGTGACAGCACAAAATATGAAAGCAGAATGGTCTTACAATCAGGCCCATGGGGCATCAACTTACCAAGTATCAATGCAAAAGTAGTCAAGCTATGGATCCTGCTGTAGGACAGGCACTCTGTGGCACAGACAAAAAATGGTGCAGACCACAAATTCATGGTCCCTGGCTCGCTGTACTTACACAGGCTTCAATAAATGCCTTGGTGAACACCTGTGGTCTCTCATCCCCTGCCTCAACCACAAGTGAAGCGTCCAAATGCCCCAGGTTTATCAGAACTACTTACTTGCTTGAATATTTTGGTGCTTAGGGTTATATAGTGAAAGATTGTTTAGTTCAAGGAGAACAATGATGGGTGAAAATTGCATAAAGCTTCTCAGAATGTATTTCCTTATTTGCATCCTTCCCATGCAAGGGAAGCCACATATGGTAGCAAATATTTTACAAAATCTATTCAACTTGTAGAATAATCCTCCAAATTATTCCATATTATTAAGGACCCATGGCATATAAAATAAGATATGACCAATACCATACCACACACTTCAGGCTAACCAAAACAATTTGTTTGCCTCAAAATGAAACTTCTCACTCCATGTTTGAGGACAGGCTTTTCATATCGCTGAAAGCAATGCTCCCAGAATTAAAAACTGGGGCATTTCTTTTTTATTTCCCAATTTCACCATGTTTCTCTATGCTACTTGAAAAAGATCTATCCTTTCTTTCATGCAAAACTGCTTCCAGGACACAGTTGAAAATGGAGCATCAGCCCAAACTGCACTCTTGTAGCAAACACAGCCCTCACTCCAGCACAGGTGACACATACGTGAGGAGAGTTTTGCTTTCTTCCCATATAAATATTTAACTGGCTCAGACCCAATTTGCCTGAAGCATCAAGCCTTCTCATTGATTGCTCTGCTAACTTCTTGTTAGTGCTGAAGATCATCTCCATGTCTTGAAAAAGAAAAGTTGGAATAAGCTTGAAAATGAAGAAATATTTAGTGGGGAGAAAGATGAGCTAGGCTTCAATGTTGAGAATAAAATTTGTTTGAAATCATCAGTCTAAAGCAGGATGGGAAATGGGGAAGTTCCTGGGGGGTTTTTTAGCATTCCCAGCCAAAAAATTTTTTTCTTTTGGTTTTTTGAAGCCATGAAGTGGGCTACCTCCCACTTCACTAACAGGTCCACAAAAAAAAAGGAGACATTTAAGAGAATGCAATTTGGTTTTAAGGTAAGAAACAGGCCAGAGGTTAGCTTTTGAAGATAACTCTTGCTGGGTACTACACAAACCCATCCCTTAAGTAATGCCATGTACTGAGAATGTTGTCCTTTGCATGTCCCTTTCAGTGCTGTGCCCATGGGATTACAAATTGTATGATTGATTCCTGAGATTTTGCAAAAACATGGACATGATATGGTGTCCCAAACTTGAAAAAATACAAGTGCAGAGAAATTTCTAGAGTCAGTTCTGGTTTGGGATGTTTGTCCAAAAACAAGTCATTTTAGTTCAGCACCATGTACTGATCTTCCCCCATGATGCAAGTCAGAGCTGTGACAGTATGCCACTTAAACATGAATATAGGGGAATGTATACTCTCAGCGTGAATCCAAGGGCTCAGAGGGGCAAGGTGGGATGCACACAGCCCTAAAATGTTGCTGGAAACAAAAATTGGCTCCTCACTGCCTTCACCTCCATCCTAAAATGGGTGTTTTTGTCTGGGGCATCAACCTTTTTCATCTCACAACCTTGGAGAGATAAAGCTTGGCAGTTGGTGTATTTCTTTGGTTCTTAAACCTGGCAAAATCCATCATAATTTGCAAGAACTGTAGAGAAAAGGTAAGGAGACATCTTGTCCCAAAGATCATATTTAAGATAGTTTGGCTCAAAACAACACATTGCTCTTCTCAGCACATGCTGCGTGCAGGTAGCAAACGCTAAACCAAACCATTAATTTCTAAAACCTAAAAAAAAATCCTTCTGTGAAAAGATTAAGAAGCAGGCAAGAAAGCAATTCTTTTGGGAGGAAAAAAACCACAACAGTGAAACAACCCTTAGGGGCTTTAGAAGAAGGCTTCATCTTAGGTGATACATGTGGTCCTGCCTGAAGAGATGGTGCTGGATGTCCTATCTGGGGGTCATACAGAAATCCCCTGTTACCTGTATCCTCAGTGCCAGCAAACATGAGTTGGAGCCAGGCTTTAATTGAGAGGTCAGATAAAGAGCATGTTTTCCACTGGGGAATTTGGGTGGCATAAATCTGTACGCTTAACGGGTTTGAGTCTCGAGGGTAGGCATGCTCCCATTGCAAGCGCTTTTCTTATGGCTAGATAAAAGCCTCCCATAAATAAAGCTTTGAAGTCTTCCAGGAGAAGTTAGCTATACAAATTTGGGCACATGAAGCTCAGCGTAAGCAATAATTCCACAGATTTTTATTAGAAAGTAGATGTATGGGAGCAGCAATGTATGATAAATCAACATATCTGCCTCCTTACTGGCTTTTATGATAGGCATTAGCAGTAGTGACTGTCACAGAGATCATAACAGCTTTATTTCCACCATCTCTGCAAGACAAAATCAAATATAAGCAGTTGATATTATTTTTTAAGTATAAACTCTTTTCCCCTGCTTTGAATCCGTGACAAAATACTTCCAAGTAAGCATCAAATTTGGGGGGAGGAAGGAAGTGGGGAAGAGTTGAAGGNGGATACGACCAGCAAAAACGTGTTTAATATTTTTGTCTCCTTGAATAAATCAGCTTATATATAATCTGATTATCCATTTAATATAAATATATAAATTAAGTAGATAATTGGTAAATAGGGCTTTGTCAACAAAATTGTTTTAATATAGGGTTAGAGAAACTATACTGTCTTAAAAATATTTCTCTCTTTCTAGGATAGGATTTAAAAGACAATTAAAGGAGTTTTCCACCTGAACCTAGATCTGTAAAAGTCCAGGCACTCAGCTCTGACTGGGAACTCCCTGGAGCTCTTCACAAACTTCAGGAAGAGGAGGCTATTTTGTAGGTATCAAAAGAATGTGTCCTTGCACCCTCTTTATCTGCTCACTCAACATGTACCATGCAGTAGACAACTCAGTGAGTTGAAGGCCAAGTGGATGCTTTATTTTGTCGCTGCCCTTTTTGAATTCCCATTCCAAAAGACTGGAAGCAGTGTCATGTAAGACAGTAGCACTACACAAGGTTAAAGGTAATTTTATCCACTGTTTCATCTTCATGGCCGCACTCATCATAATCCCACCTCTTTCAGACTCTCTTGCCATCCATAAAACAGTCCGTGGCTACCCTGGAGAATCATCAGACACATAATTGCAGTCTTCCTCCTTTGTGGTTGGTCCTGCAAAACAGTGCTTGGTCCATATGTTGCTGCTGACACTGTGGAAGTGATGCTATGGATTAATTACAGCAGGGGACACTGGGAGGGGGGAGCTTCATGCGCGCTGCTCTCCCATGAGGTGCGCAGTTGCAAAGCAACCTGACACATCTGCCAGGGCTGTCTAAGAAACTATTAGCCAGTTGCTACCTCCTGTGCTCAAGAGCTGCAGGCAATTTCACAGTAATAGCTTCTCGGCTTCTTTCACGCAGGCAACCGTGGTGCTGAGATACTGACTTAAATATGTATCACGGAATGGCATCCTTAATAGAGGCTTTACAGGAACAAAATGTATATGGGTAATCCGCAAAGGCTGGCTGCAGCTGACAGCTTCATTATTGCTCTGAGGATGCATGGCAGGCACCTTGGGCTGGGAGCAGCCATGGGAATGGACAGCTTTGATTCGCAGCCCAGGAATGATTCTGCAGCCCACCTACATGGGCTCAGGGGTAAAATCAGAAGCATCTGTGCAGGGAACCCTTAAAAGTGCAGTATTATTGCATGTGTTGGGTTTGCATGGCCAGGTTGGGCAGGGGGTAGGAGGGTGTGCTACAGGGGTGGCTTCTGTGAGAAGCTGCCAGAAGCTCCCCCCATGTCCGATAGAGTCCATCCCAGCCAGCTCCAAGACAGAGCCACTGCTGCCAAAGGTTGAGCCCATCAGTGGTGATGGTAGCGCCAGTAAAGAAGGAGCAAAAATTACCTCAAGAACAACTGCAACCAGAGATTGGAGCAAAAATAGGTGAGAAGAGCAGCCCTGTAGATACCGAGGTCAGTGCAGAAAGAGGGGCAGGAAGTGTCCCAGGCACCAGAGCTGAGACTCCCCTGCAGCCCATGGTGCAGCCCACAGTGAGGCAGCTGTGTCCCTGAAGCCCACGGGAGGCCCATGGGTGAGAAGTGATCCCACGAAGGACTCCATGCCAAAGCAGGTGGATGGCCAAAGGAGACTGTGACTCCATGGGAAGCTCACACTGGAGCAGTGTCCTGGCAGGACCTGTGGCCCTGTGGAGAGAGGAACACGTCGGAACAGGTTTTCTGGCAGGACTTGCCACTCCACAGGGAACCCATGCTGGAGCAGTCTGTTTCTGAGGGACTGCACTCCATGGAAGGGACTTACATTGGAGAAGTTTGTGCACAACTCCTGCCCATGGCAAAGATTCATGCTGCCAAAAGATCATGAAAGACTGAAAGACTGTAGAAGGGACCCCGTTCTGGAGCACAGGAAGAATGGGAGGACTCCTACCCCTCAAGAGGAAGGAGCTTTAGAGAGAATGTGATGTGCTGACCACAATCCCATTCCTCTGCACTGCTGGAGGTAGAAAACTTGGGAGTAAAGTTAAGCACAGGAAGGATGGAAAATGGGGGAAGGTTTTCCAAGATTTATTTTTTATTTTCATTTCTGATTTGATTGGGAATGTTAAATTTCTCCAAGTTACATCTGTTTTGCTTGTGATAGTAATTGCTGAGTGGATCTCACTGTCGTCATCTCAACTCATCAGGCTTTTGATATATTTCTTCTCCCCTCTGCAGTTGAGAAGTGGGGGTAATAGAATGGCTTTGGTGGGCACCTGATTACCAGCTGTAGAGAAGCAGAGGTGAGTTTTTGGGAGCCTGGAGTTCTGGCTTGCAGAAAGGACCACGAGCCAAGTTCCTCCACAAACACAAAAAGAAGGGAGATTCCTATGCAGTAAAGCTGGGCTGAGTATGGAAGTCCCTGGATGTGGTCTGACATCAAAATGAAAAATTTACCTTTTTGTTTTTTTAGTAAGAGGGAAACTGAACGTGAAAGCAAAGGCAGTTCAGGTGTATGCATGTGGAGAATTAGGTTTAAGGCTCATTGCAAGTGAATGAGGTGCGAGATCATGCTGGTACATGTTGAAAAGTTCATTTAAAACACCTGAAA
Organism: Drymodes brunneopygia; assembly: GCA_013400955.1. Taxonomy (NCBI): domain Eukaryota; kingdom Metazoa; phylum Chordata; class Aves; order Passeriformes; family Petroicidae; genus Drymodes; species Drymodes brunneopygia. Next base: position 325,379 of record VZTZ01035714.1, on the reverse strand, counting down.
GCTTATATGACACATAGTGCCTTCAGAAAACTACCTGAATTCTCAGAGCAAGGGCAAGGTCTAAATTTTGACAAGATGTATATCCAGTACCCAGAGACCTCTACTCCTGATGCACAGCTTCCCCTTCGCAGTGTTCCCTGCCCAAATGGAGCCAAAAAACAATCCACTAAAGGACTGGGCCCCAGAGGGATGCATTAGTTGGCATTATTTTCTCAGTCGTCAAGTTTCAGCGATTCAGAACAAGTAGCGATGCCTCTCTCTATGGCTTTAGTGATGTTTGCTGTCAGAGACACGAGCCATGGGGAAGGACAGGGCTGTAACTTTATTTTAAGCCGGATAGGCTGTAGCTAAATCTCCTGAATCCCTTTCAGCTTTGGAAATGGTTTTCCCCTATCTCTGCCTTCTACCTGGTGCCTGCACATTGTTTGTGCTAAAAGGGGAATGATACTTTTAATCTCGAAAATGCCTTTGGATCTTTGGAGTGGATTGTTTTAAAGTCAACAGTGTTTAAAGAACATTAAGGAGGGTATTCACCATAAAACAGTTTCATTTCTGTATGTAACTGATAAACATGAATATGAGAGAATATAAGGGAAAAGAGGCGGGGAAACAGTCCTGCTTGGAAAAGCAAACAAATCATGGATCTGCAGTAAAATGATATCAAATTATTATAACACTAAAGCTGGCTGTGAATCTTCTGGTAGAACATATTTTTTCTCTTTTTTTTTCCTTTTTTCCTCTCTTAGGGTATAAGTTCACAGCCCAGCACTTTGCCTGGTGTTTTGAAAATGATAATCACATTACATTGTAAGAATAGCATTGTCTTCTAATTTTAAAAGAAAAATGGTAGCTGATGCTCATCACGCTGGCTTATTCCTGTGGAGACACAGGGTAGTACAAAAATAGACGAGGGCAGTAGTAAACAGGACTGTTGCCTACTAACAGGTAGCAAAATTAAAGAGAAAAATTTTAAGACAGTTTAAAAATTAAGAAAAAAGCTGGTCAGGTTGGTTCTCGGGGATCATCCCCTTTTGCTTTCACATTTGCCTCTATCAGGGTAGAAGGCTTGAAAGCCCAAATGTGAATTGTATGTGTCTTAATGGCAATAAGTGCTATCACCCTTTGCTTAAACAAACTGGAGGGAAAAAAAAATCAAGCCACTCATTTAAATTGGGTACTTGTTTGGTTCTTAAAGATGTACAATATGATTATAAAACAAATCAATAAGCTTTCAGACTTTCTGAATGTCACCACAAACGATTAGGTTACATCAATGGGTCTGAGCTCGCCTCACTGTGACCCCAGGGAAATCCAGAGTGTCACATTTGGACAAATGGGGTGCACCTGGTTAAGAAATGTGATTTTTTTTGTCATGGCTACTGTCCCTCAAAGGATGCTTATTAAGAGAAAAAACGGGTAGAGCAGTAACACAGTATGCAACTACAAGGATATTTTTCTTTCAACAGGGCTAGAAATCAGATTCTAAGACCATAAGGGTACACATGAAAATGTGTTGGCTCTCATGGATAGTCCTGTGAATCTGGGGCTTGTGTAAACAGCATCCCATAACAGGCACACTGGAAAAGGGAGCCATGCTCACTGTGCAGCTGACTTTTCAAAAGTGTTTGTCATCCTCACACAGACACACTTAAGCCTGAAAGACAGCACTCACTGTGAGTGGCAGGATCTGACGAAAGTTGCTGTCTTCCTGTAGATCTGGCCTTCCTCATCTGAGCCTCCACCCCCTGGGTGCACTGTGGCTATTCAGGCCTGTGCAAGGCCAAATTGAACAGGTTTTAAGGGGGAGAAAGCCCACTTCCCCCCATCCTGGTAGCTGTTCTGTAGCAGAATAAAAGCAGAGATCACTCTTAGGTGGGGATGAAGCACAACTCTGACCAAAAAACCCAATTATTATCAACTAGTTAATCAGATAGCCTGCCTGTGTGAATTTTTTAGACCCCAGGCAAGGAGAGCTCACAGGAAAGCAAGGCCCAGTATGGACTCCCCAAAAGGAGAGAGGCAGTGAGGCAGCAAAATGAGTCCACCTTCACCATCACTTCAATTTGTCTAAGGATCGAATCAGTGGTGTAAACAACCTCCTTAGAGGATTTGTCTGAAGTATACCAGAAAAATCAGTCCTGCTTAAAGAAAAAACAGTGGAAATAATTGTGTATGCTCAGAATCAGGGACGAAAATTATTTCTTGCATCTTCCACTCATTTCCTCATGAAAATGTTCAAAATATGCTTTGCTACATTATCTTTTTCTCTGAAATCACACAAGCACAGTATTGACACATGGAGGATTTAGGGCTTCAAAACTTTACATTTGACCTTTGTCTGTCAAAACATTTTGAACTTTTTTTCTTCCTCTCCTGAATCTATTCAGACTATGCCTGTCCTAACTGGAGTTTAGCAAATCAATCTGCTTTAATTTTCTTATTACAAATAACATAGGAGTTTTTTGGGTTGCAGCTACTGTAACAGTCTTTTCATGGATGGTAAGGAAGAGTCGGATTCTGCATCTTCTCCAGCAACCTCCCCTGAAACACTGACAGGCCCCATTAAACCAGACCTGACCAAACTTCGAATCCTAAAATAAGAAACAGCTGTGTGCCTGTGCTGGCAGGGATGCTGGGCAGGGATGCATGATCCTCCTGTGATGAACAGAGCCGGAGATGGTACCAGGCCAGTGTCAGGCGTGACAAGGACCAAGAGGAAGAGCAGAGACCAGACCCCAGCTGAGACCCCAGCTGTCCCTTTTTCACTGCTCTCCAGACCAAAGTAAGGTTTTGATGAGATAGCCACAAAGAGGTGAACTGGGTGAAGGTGCCATCTTTGTTTCTTTACATGGAAAGGATAAAACTTGCAATCAACCTCACACAAAACAAATATACAAAAAAAAATATACACCAAATATACCTTGAGGGCATCAGGAATGAGATGGACTTACCAAATAATCCCAGCAGCACAAGGTCCTGGTGCCACTGAACTCAACACTCCTTTTGCTATTGACCACGATGCTCTCTTGTTATCATTTTAACCACACTTTGGTGGGATTGGCTTTGGAGAATCTCTGAAATGTTACAGTGAGGTGAAGAGTGAATTCTTGTCTGTATTCCTTCCCCCCCCCAAAAAATGAACAAAAAATTGGAAAGTTTTTTTAGAAAGAATAACTATTCTACTTCAGCTCTCCAAACTAAAATGAAAAACAGTTTAAATTCAGGGGGGTTTGTGTATTCATCACAACCAGTTTATATGGGGAGAAAAAAAATACACAAAGAGAAAGAATCACAAACTCTTTCTCCCAGATAAATTCTCATTTTTGATTAAATCTATTTCCGATGTGCAAGAGGATGAAATACATCAAGTCTAGGAAATAAATGTGTGAGCAACTTTCAAGAGTAATCAGGATTTACAATGGCCTTTTATTCTAGGCAAGCAATGGCAAGCGCTATGATGGACACAGAGAAAAGATTACTGAGAAACAAGGAAATTTGCATCCAGGACCAGCAGGAGCAAAGAGGGCACTGAATTGTGCTCGCTTTACACAGAGGGTTACAGTGCCATGTTATTGCAGACAAATGAAGGGCTTGCATTAAAAATGCATAATTTAATCAAGAGAAAAACTACTAATCAGATTAAAATATGCAGACCTGATATTGGTTTTTTAATATTAGTGTTATTAAATTCTGCTATAGTTTCTCACAGAATCACCCAAATGTAAATTAATATAAGGAGAAACAGTTAACAAAATTACAGGCCCAGATCAAACATTCCTGCTCATTGGTAAGCATCCTGCTGACTTGTGATATTGGGGATGGCATAAAAGGCTTAGTGTAAAATACTACATGCACTGATCTAATAGTGCTTTTCCCAGTCAGAGCAGCTTGAAGTGCACCCTGATGCAGTTGTTGGCTCAAGCTGAATGGCAGCTGAGGACTGATGCCAGCGTCTCTGCCTCAGCCAAACACAGAACTGCCACCTCCTTGTGCCACAGCCTGAGCACAACCAGAGGGCTGCCACCTCCACCCAAAGTCAGCCTGTGCTGTAAGGAGCAGGAATTTATTCCCTGGATGTAATCAACCTCTAGAATTAATATCTGTACCAAAAAAACAGGGCTGAACATTCCTCTTATTTAACGTATTAAGAAGCATTAAATATATCCTCCATTTGTGCATATGCAGATGACGCAAGAGTCACTGCCTCTGCTCAGCATCTGTCAGACTTGTACTTACCCAAGGCTCTTCCTCCACTGCTGCTGAAGTGCAAGTTTACATGAGAGTGAAACAACTGGGCAGGAAGGTACTGTCACTTGCCAAGGGAAATAGCACCTTGGAGTTAAAGCTAGGAAAATACCCCAAGCCCCTTTTCTCATTTGAATATTTCTGATGTGGCAAACCTCAACAGAGATGTGCTTGTCTTGAAACTCTACCAAGAAACTAGGGGCTCTCATTTCTATCTTCACATCTGCTTTACAGTGCTTAAGTTACAGCAAGGCAGTCACCCTGTAACACCATTCTTCAGAAAATGAAGAATTATTAAGATTAACTTGGTTTATAAGGGTGGCCCCACTGTTGCAAGGAGTGTGGAAACACAAGAAAAATTACACTTACAGTTTTTTCTCCCTTGTCAGTTAGAAGGTAAACACAGTAGAATAGAGATTCGGAGGGGGGTTTTTTTCACAGCACCTTTTATCGTAAGGTCCTAATCTTTCAGGTACATTTGAGCACAAAGTGGCCCACCAAGCCACTTCCCATCATTTAACGCTGTCTTGGTTAATCGGGGAGGCCCCAGCTGACGGGAGGTGAGCAAATGAGACACCCAGCTACAAGAAGGGCAAGAAGGAGGATTCAGGGAACTACAGGTCTGTCAGCGTGACCTCAGTGCTGGGGAAATTTACAGACATCGTCTTGAGTGCCATCATGCAGCGTAGACAGGACAACCAGGGCATCTGGCCCAGCCAGCACAGGGTTATGAGAGGCAGCTCCTGCTTGACCAACTAGATCTCCTTTTGTGACCAGGCAACCTGACTAGTGGACGAGGGAAAAGCTGTGAATATTGTCTACCTGAACTTCAAGCCTCGGACACTGTATCCCACATCATTCTCCTGGCTGGTCAAGGCTTGGACAGGTGCACTGTTTGCTAGGTCTATGATCATCAATGATCTTAGAGGTCTTTTCCAAACTTAATGATTCTGTAATTCTAATCTAAAAGAGGTACTGAGCATTTAACATTGATTCCCAGTGACACCTTATTTGACATCCACCTATGAGAGAAAGAGAAAATGCACAGCAGGAAAACAGGGGAAATTAAACAGCATGTGTGACCAGCAATACACAAAACTGCTCATTTTGCAAAAATAGCTGTAGACTCTTTTAGACTGAAAGCTGATGTGTCAGTCTCACTTCCTACTTATTTTTCAATTTATGTGATATACTGCATGAGTGTTTCTGACACTACTTGCACCAGGGGATAAATAAAGCTAACCTAGATTCCCTTTTCTTCCTTTTTTCCCCCATTTTTGCCAGCTGCTACCTCCTCCTGATTTCAGGTCCTGCACAAACATAACAACATAGCACGGCACACACACGGCCATCAGCAGCATCAGATAACGGCCAGGAAGCTGCTGCTGCTCTCGATTCCCTGCTGTGTTACATCAGTGCTAATGAGGAGTAAATAATAGTAATAAATCAGCTTTCTGCAGTTGACAGTAAGGTGTTCAATATTCACTGAAGCCACTGGCAACTCAAGAGGCAGTTTCCAGAGGCCCCTGCCTAGCAAACAGTGCAATACTGCAACCACCATTTATTCTGCAAGAGCCAGGTACCATATTCTGTGGTATAAACTTCAAAGCAGCTCATCCTGCCACATTAGGAAGTCCTTTGAAGACAACAGATGAATGAAGCTGGAGGCGACACCTCATGGGTTACAGCCTGTCTCATGCAGCATTTGCCTGGGCTTGACCTCCCCTCTCTAACCACAGAAAGGCTGCATCAGAGCCCTTCTAGCTCATAGGTTGGGTCAGGGCCTTGCAGATGCTGATAAATCTTGGGGGGGCTATGGGTGTGCTCTAGCTCAAAGGACTGCATTAAGCCATGCCACCACGTGATTAGAGCTGGCTCAGGCAACCCTCTGAGCTGCAATCCCACCTCAGTTTTGCTTCCTATCATAGCAGCATATCCTTCCAAAGGAGAAGCCCAATTCCCTCTAAAATCAGATTTCCTACAACCCCCAGAGAAATCTCACAGGTTTAGGACCAGTGGCCAAAGCACAGTGCTCTAGCCAGGCCCAGCAGTGTGGCATTCTGAGGGGCTCACATGTATGTGCCGCCCACATGACACCCCTGCCAGGCAGCAACAAAATCCTAAACAATCTTCCAAGCTAACGCTCCAAGCAGTGCCTTTGCCTTACCACAAACATTTCTGGCTTTAACTAATACATTAGGCAGCATTATTCTTCACTTACTTGAGACAGAAAATGTGGGATAGCTCCCAGGCCAAGAAATATTATCCCAGATGGCTTCTCCTGTCTGTGACACAGAGCTGGCACCACCAGCCTCATATTTGAAGACTTTTGCTGTTCTGGTCCTCTTAAAACCTTTGTAGAAGACTAGTTGTATTACTTAGGACTGAGAAAAAACCTGAGCAGTCAGGAGGCAAAGGCACTTGAGCAGAATGATATCAGAGTAGGGACAGGACCCAGCGCCTCAGCTGAAATGGGACGTCATAGACTCGGTCACTTGAATGCACAAAATTTAGGAAGCTCCCCAGTAAAATGTAGTAGCTAAATATGTACCATTTCCTGAAACTCTTAAAAAAGTCCCAAGCACTGGCATTACTCATCGTTTTCATTGCCTCTTCGATGTGCCCTTTATTCCATGGAGGCTGCTACAGAGTTAACAGTTAAGAACTGGAAACACGTATCAGCAAATCAAGATGCCAGTTCTTTAACTTCTTTAAGGTTTTGGGAACAAAATGCTGGGAGGAAGATAGCAACTGAATTCCACTTCATTAGAGGGAGAACGATTTCTAAAAGAAGAAATAATCATCAAAATGGAGATACCACTGTTCAGCAACAGGTCTGGAAGGGAAAAAAAGATGGGGTTTTCCCTGAAAGCCTTGCAGCAGCCTTGTCCTGCACTTCATTGGCCTCTAGTGGAAAACAGAAGCTATGTCTTATGATCACAAAACTTCATTTACAGAGCACAGAGAAACACACCACTGCCCACACAAAGCTTGAATACATACCTGGTGAAGGAATGCAAAGCATGTGATGAAAAAGGCCTATTCTGCATCAGGTACATACAGAGTCTTGGTTTTGCTATCATTCAGGGAAGAGATTGAGTTAAATATTAGTTTTTTCCTATACATGTTCCCATTCTAGTGAGCTCCTAAGTTGTCTGCCATAAAAGAAATAAAATTTCACCTGCAGAGGCACTAAGTTTGTTACATTTGGGCTAGAAACTCGGTACCAGTGCATGTGCTCCACTGAAAGTTAACTCTTGCAGCAGTCAGACCACTGCAGTTTGGCTGTAAAGAACACTCTAAACCAGGATTTCAGTTGCTGTCTTCTGTAAACACAGCTCACAAAATGAAAACATAGGCCTGTATGAAGGAGGCAGTGACTGCAACAGCACTCCTGCCTAGGTATAAATTTAATGACTCAAAACCCATGGCTCCAGTTTCCATGGATATGAACAAGATGACCCCTCTCCTCAACCAATTAAAAATACAAACAATAATCAAAGAAAGCATTGTCCAGGATCACAGGAATAAACCTCTGAGAAGGTGAGTGAATGGAGGGCAGAAGGCTCAGTTCAGAGATACTGGATAACAGACAGGAACAAGACATCTTGTTGGGCAGAGCAGAACTCTCAGAATCAGGGCCAGCTGAAAAAGCAGAGTGCCCCCAGCAGAGCTGTGCATACCTGCAATGAGCAGATACCGCCTGAGCAGGGCAGGTGTGCTGGGTGCCATCCCATTCTGGCTGAGTACACCCTCTCTGCATCCCTCCAACAACTCTGTGACCTTGGCTTGGTTTCCTCCCTCCTCCTGGAGCCTAGGGAAACGCAGCAAGATTTGCTCCCTGGGAAACAGCATCTGCCACAGCAGTCTGGAGATGGTAGAAGGCACATGGAACCTCCACCCTGCACATGGACCAGGCTTCTTGGCTGTCCTGCAGTAGAGGCTCTGTCCTGCTGCCAGCTCCCAGAATTTGTCTTCGATCCTCTGCAGATGCATCACCCTTGGGAGCCGTGGCACACAGGAAAAAGAGCAACAGGCATTCTCAAACATGAGAAAAAACTTCTTCAAAACTTACTTTCAGTGTATTTTGACTGGAGTTTGTGTCCGCTTGCTCCTGCATTCATTTTAGTGGTTTCTGTGCTTGCCAAGGTTACAGGGAGTTGCTATTAGAAGTTTCCTTGGAAGGTGAACTGCCAAAAAAAGTGCAAACAAAACCCATGCCAAAACAACACACCATTCATCCATTCAGAGCAAGGTGATGTGAGCTGCATAAAAGATCTGAAAAAAAAGACCTCGTTTTTGAAAGCCATATGCAATCTTCTGACTCATTTGTTTTGGTCAAATTGGTTGCATTCCCTTCAAGGAGAGAAGGGGAAAGACCAGCGTCCAAAAGCCACCACTTTAATATTTTGTGAGTTCAGAAGTGTTCACACCCCCTACCTTATGTGCCTGTGAGGGAGAAATGTAACCAGCAGCAAGGAAACTACCAGGCTATCTTCTGTTTAAGTATCCTTGGCTCAGTGCTGGTCCAAGAGCCTTTTTTTCTGCAACATTTAGCAGAGTAACCTAAAGCAGCCTGATTTTAATGACATAAATGCAAAATAATCAAGCACAGGACTTCAAGACCATGAATCCTCAGGCTGGCTGAACTCCCATTTGTAAATCCTACAGATTAGTTCTATTTACTTCCTTCATGAGGAAAGAAAAAAATAAAAAGACTAAATACAATCAGCCTGAGCTGGAAATGGGCTTCTCTCTGCCTCATGTACAGACTGGGATCTCAGAGCAGTAGAAAGCAGACATGATGGTAGCAGGACTGGTGTGTGGCAGAGCTTCACCAGGCTGGGGCAGTGCCTGAAGCAAAGCAAGGCTATTGTGGCACAGGAAAGCTTTCCTCAGTGTGAAGAGAGGCAGCCAGGAGAGCTGTCTGCACCTCAGCCACTTTCATCTTAATTCCTTAGGCCACAAAACATTTGGCACTGGTTTGATACATAGTCTTTCAGTTAAGCGTGCATATGGGTAACACTCAGCTGAAAACAGAAAGAAGAAAAAATAAAAATCACAGTATCCTTAACAGACAAGTTAAACCTGCTTATCTGCAAAGGAATGAAAATCTTTTTTTAGTAACAGCTGAATCCCATGAGAAAGCAGCCACAGATGTGCACCAGCAGACGTCCTACCAGCGCGACCAAAGTGGCCTCCTACTGGAGAGAAACTGTTTAACTCAAGATACTGAAAACACACAAGAGACTCACATGGTAAAACCAACACTGAGCTGCCAAAAACGAGTAATGAATGTGATTTCTAATAATCTCTTCCACCACCACTGAACGTGAAGCTTCCATGGCTGCTTCAAAGTCCCAAGTACAAGCATGTGCCTTTATGCCCACCACGTGTCACAGCACAAGTAAACACATGAGCTCAGAACTGGCTTGGCAATCCCCAAGCAGTGACTCTGTGGCTTGTGGCACATGCCATGCCCACAACTGGGCTACTGTATAACTACCAGCACCTTTGCTTACTATGAGCCACAGGATATCCTACCTCTTCCTGCTGTGCACTGGAGAAAGCAGGATGACTGGGGTCATTTTTAAGACCACTACTTCGCTTTCTATCCACTAAGACAAAAAGACTTAAGTTGAATTCTTTCACATGCAAGAAAAATTCAGTTTCATCTTCTATCATGCCCCCAAGAACTGTATACCTTACCTGTTTATCACTTCTTACAGCTCCTCAAACTGTGATCTTCTAGGGACACAATAAACTCCAAACAATGCATCCATGTAACAGACAAAGCTCCTTCTTCCAAAAAGTTAATATTGGTCACTGTGCAGGTTTTACTGCAACTGCCCTCCTTCTATGAAGTTATGACTGAGTATAATAGGCATAGGATGGGCATAGGATGGGCAAATGTTCTGATTCTTCCAGGCTGATGGGAATGAATATTATAAACAGAGCTTCCAGAACCTTCCAGGAGTGGAAAACCTCTCTTGCTCACTCCTCTGCAATGCTTATACAACAATACACTATCATTCATACTATAGTATGCCGCTATTCAAGAGGATTTTTCCTCATCCTTTCGCCTCCAAAAATTCTTTTGGTTCCAGAATTATTTTTAATACTCAACCACATTCCTGAGTTTTAAATGCTGGACAACCCTATAACACCCACCTTATCATAGAAAACAGTGACTTCAGATGAGGCAAAGATGCTTTAGAAAAAAACACCACTACCAAAAAGAAACCCAGCAACAGCCACCCCGCTCTATGCATAGGATTCTTGAGTTCAATTTCGATATTAAATAATTCCTGGGGAGACCTACTTTTACTACCCACTGTAAAGATTTTTGAGCAAATCAGCTCGTTGCTGTGGAATTAATAATACATCTATGCAGATTGATATTCTCAGGAGATAAAGCGAAAGGAAAGACATTAAAAACTGATGCTCCTGGCAAATGAAAAACTAATGGACCATATTTTCCTTGAAGGGATGGGAGGTGTTTTTATTTTATTTCACTCTGATGACTTGGCAAGATTTGTTCTCGGGGAGCACCATCTCCAGCTAAATGGAAACACCTTGAAAATTTCACAGAAAGTGTGGAGGAGAGCATAAGTCATCACATACCAAATATGAAGAGGCTGAATGATCTCAAGCTGCAGCAGAATGTAGCTCTGATTATGATTTGCTTGAAAACCAAAAGAACTCTGCACCATTCCAACCAGAAGTTTCTGTATATGTTTGGCAGGAATACCAGGGATTCAAACTGCAACCAAAGCCACCGTCAGCTAGGAACACTATTTTTCAAACCTCATCTCCATTGGCATCTGAGGTTCAACAAGGCCAAGTGCTCAGGGGTGACCTTTTCACACTCTACAATCACCTGAAAGGAAGGTGTAACTGGGTGAAGGTTGGTCTCTTCTCCCAAGCAACAGGACAAGAGCAAATGACCCCAAGTTACACCAGGGGAAGTTTACACTGGATATTAGGAAAAGTTTCTTTACTGAAAGGGTGGTCAGGCACCGGAACAGGCTCCCTAGGGAAGTGGAATCACTGTTCCTGGAAGTATTTAAAAGACATGGCACTTAGGGACATGGTTTAGTGATGGACTTGGCAGGGCTGGGTTAGTGGTTGAACTTGATGGTCTTAAGGTCTTTTCCAGCCTTAATGATTCTATGACTCTATCCCCTTTGAAACTATTTTACTTTCAAACTCCCTTTGAATGTCTCAACAACTCTAAAGAAACAGTGAAACATTTCAGTCATATTTTTGAAGCCACTCAAGATAACTCACATATTGATGCATGAATATTTACAAGTCAAACTCATGCAATTACCTGCATTTTCAAAACCACATGAAATGCTAGAAAACTGATTCTAAAATAATTTTAAATCAAAGAAATCAAAACCGATGTGCATTACTTAATATTTATTGACACAAAAGAAAAGATAATTCATAACAATAACATAACCATTTGCACTGAAGAAAGATCTTTAAGACCAATGAAACAACATGCCCCTAAAACTGGGGGCAGATGGAAATGTCCAGCGTTCTTTAGAACTCCTCTGCATTAAATGATCTTCAGTTTGCAGGTAATGGGGAAGAGGTGTCCAACAACACATCTCTTGCTTTTGTTCTAAATTATAAAAAAACCAGCAATTAGTTTAAATTAACACAGGTAAAATTAGGCCTATCTATGCCGTAATATTGGGGAGTTACTAGACAGTACAGTGGAACAACTGCAAATTGTACTCACAGCAGCAAGAATATCAGAACGTTCACCTACTCCAGTGGCAAATCAATAAAAACATTAGTATCATTTCAATTATGCTCAAAAGAGCACATTAGCCTAATTTAATTTAACTAATAGTGGTCTCTGACAAATGTGTTCATCTGTGCAAAATCTGGAGCTGTCAAAGCCACACCTGGTTGTGGCACTGACACTTGCTCTCTGGGTATTTTCTTAAGCTCTTCCGAATACAAAATATATCTTGTGAAGGACCAAGAGGCCTCAGTAGTTAATGTGAATGTGATTTTCACATTATTTTTATAAAGATCTTGCCTGTACTTTATTCCCTTTAACTCAAGTTTACATAAATTTACAAAAACGGTTCACAATCTCTGGGCCACAGTCCCAAAGGTCACACAAAGCTGCTGACAGTAGAGAAAAAAACCAAGATTTAAAATTCTTGCTGAGAATAATACCTGATGCAACACCCCACATCAAGTGACAGCTAAGGACTGCTACTCACATGTAGAGTTATATGGGAAAAGCAGACACTTGATAGCCTGGAGAGTGCAAGATGCTGAATTTTCAACTGGTTTAAAGCCCATGCACGGAATAAAGACTGTTGTTAAGACTTGCAGGTGAAAATAACAACCCACTAACCAAATACAGTAAAATGTTTTGCAGTGTATATGCAGAAAATTGTTAGCTAATTTCCCCAAAAAGAGCAATGGACTTCTCATCAAACCCAGGTAAGTGTCTACCCTAGAGGGACTCCTCAGAGCCCAGACCAAAAAGGTGAGGTTAAAGCTGACACTTGTGACTCAATTTAGCATGCACATTTTGTCCTTTACTGTGCAGAAAGGGATGGCAGTGGCTGTTCACCAGCGGCTGGGGCTCTCGTACACCCCACACTCTCGTGGCAATACTGGTGGCCTGCTGTGGTCTCCACTTGAGAGGTACAGAAATAAGGGTCTTCCCAATAAAACCCTGAACTAAACTTATAGAAGAGCAGCTTCCATATCACAGGTTGCAACTTCACAGGGTGTCTGAGGTCAGAGGGGACCTCTGGAAGTCATTTGATCCAACACTTCTGCTCAAGCAGGACCACTGAGGGCTGATCACCCTGGATTCAGATAAGCTCTTTCCCCACATACAAGCTTGTTTCCTGATCTCTTCTGTACCTCTTGACCTCTCCACAGCAACCACAGCAGTAAGACTGGGGATGGCAAGTGTGTACACAAACACTCGATGTGCTTTGCAAACACAGACTCCCACCCGTGGCACTAAGTATGGTAAAACAGAGGTGATGGGATCTGAACTTTGTGGGCAGAAGTGTTCTGCATGGAAGGGTATGTCACATGCTTGGCCAGGCCTCAGCTCCATCTCTAAGAGAAATGTAGGAAGCTGACCCTGAGGAGCCATCCAACCTTTATAGCTCTCTCAGACACCACAGAAACATTAAAAACCAGGAAGATTACTTTTCTCCTGGCTTTTACCAGAAAAGTCAAGCAGCAACAGGGTGTGAGAGGGCACATGAGAGATCCACATCCACCTGTGCAGCCATGGGCATACCTCTGTGCCAAAACCAGCTGGTGCTAGGCAGCTTTCCCACTGGCAAGAGGAATGAAGATATAAGAGCAGGTGAATGCCTGGACTAGCCTGCCAATACAAAATCAGGGTATGGCATGGTGCCTAAGTGATGGCAGACGTACATCAAGATTGTGCCAAGGCAAAGGAAGTCACCAGCACGCTGAATTAGTGCTCTAAGAGGAGCAAAAAGCACAATGCTACGATGCCCCAGGGTAAGTCTGGCCATGGGGAATGGTGCTAGGATGGATTCTTTCAGCACTGCAGAGCCAGCCTCAACAGATGGATAAGGTTCAAGGGCAACCAAGTGGGCCTGAAGCAGTCTCAGTTCTGCTTCTGCAGCCAGGAAAATGGCAGATGATCACAATAACAAACACCTAGCCAGTGACATCCTAAGCCAACCTTCTTTGGATTAAAACTACACAAAAGTCTTCCAAAGAACAGAGGCCAAAGAGAGCTATGCATCACTTCTCTGAGAGTGAAAATTGGGAGCTTTGCCAAGCCCTGTACAAAACTTGCAGGAGATGTAGCAAAGGAACCTTCAGGCACAAGAGCACCTCCAAAATAATTCAAATACCTGAAACTGAGCTAAAAAATGATTCAATCCTTGCAAGTGGCAAAAAGACAGAAAAGAAACCTTTGGTAAGGAAAATGCATCCAAATAGGGCAGGAAATTAGTTTAGGCAGCAAGACAAAAAATGAAGGAGCAGATTGAAACTTGATGGAACAGCTGAGCTGAAACAGCAGCAGGTGAATGCCTCATCCTGCAGCCTGCTCCAAGAGAAAGAAGAAGAAAAGAGACGAAAGTGCACCTTGGACAGATACTTCAAGAAGACAACAGCCAACTTCCCTACAAAGACACAGTACATCACAGTGGCAGAAGGTTTACGTGGAATTTCATGAAAAAAAAGGAAATTACTATCAAAATTTTAAATACTTGAGGAGACCTCTCCAATATAATTTCTGAAATAATTCAAGTTCCAGATAAGAGAAAAAAAGATGAACACATACACAAATTTTTACTCCATGCTATGTCACATAAATTAAGAGAGGTTCTGTACTTCATTAGCATCACAGTTCAATGTAAATAGGCAAGGAAGTATGCAGAAAGTCTGGAGCTTGCACCTCATCTACAAGCCTCAGCATCTCACCAGAGATTAGCTTAGCTAACTTAAAAAGTTATTCAGAAGAAAATTTAAAATATTTTCAGTAAAATCAATACTAGTGTTGTAGGTCCCTTCTCTTTTTTTTTCCACCAAATACCACAAGTATGTAATGCAGCATGAGTGCAGGACTGTGGGCTGACCCTGGCTGGATGCCAGGTGCCCACCAAAGCCGCTCTATCACTCTCCTCCCTCAGCTGGACAGGAGACAGAAAATGTAAGGAAAGGCTCCTGGGTTGAGATAAGGGAAAGGAGAGATCACTCACCCATTACTGTCCACGGGCTGCAGGGGAATCTCAGCTCCAGTGCCTGGAGGATCTCGTCTCTGCTCCTCCTGCACTGACCTGGGTGTGAGCAGGGCTGTTTCTCTCACATATCCTCACTCCTCTCTTCTCTGTCCATCATTACTTCGGCATAGTAACTTTTTTTCCTTCTTAAATGTTACCACAGAGTAGTTACCTCCAACTCTGGTGGGCTCAGCCTTGGCCAGCGGCAGGTTGGCACTGCAACTATCTGGCATTGGCTCAGTCAGACACAGGGAAGCTGCTACTGTAACCACACCCCACCACCATCAAAACCGGGCCACACAAACCCATTACAAGGACATAAGCAGCAGAAGCCATTTCATGACAAGGTAATGATTTCTGTGAACTTCAGTGGGGTGAGCAACTGAACAAAATGAAGCTATTCTAAATTCTGACAGTTCAGCCAGAGTAATTTGTTTGAAAGGTTAAACAGGTTGCTAACATGGACTCGGTATGCCACAAAATGAAGAGGGAAATAAAGCAAACATTTAAAGTTAGTCTGTCTTTAAAACACAATGGAGTTTTTTCACTACCTTAAATACTGTTCAAGTCTGGGAGCTGTGTTCTAATTTATAGCTGCAGCAACCTCTCTGCTCTACCTGTGAATTACCTTAAGAGTGCACAGTAAAGCTCAGCTGCTCATCAGGCAAGTGTCTGCTTCTACTCCTAAGAAAATCAGCCATAATAAAAGGCACACAGCATTTTCTGGATGCAAAAAGGCCTCTGCAATTATCACTTAATTGTCCTTCATGGGCCAGTACTGGGAGTCTCATACTTTCCCCTTAAGGTTGCTCCCTTCTTCAGCACTTTTCTTAACTGTCTACTTAATTAGTCTTCCTTCCTGAGCTTAATTGTGAATTTGTTTTGATTAATTAGCCTCAGAGCTCACTTGGCACTAACTGAAATATAGAAGTGCTCAGTTTCTTCAGTGTATAGGCTACAGCATCCTAGGGGAGCGCCCTCTTTGTCAGCAATAAAATTTCAAGTTCAGATAGTGTTTGAAAAAAACTTTTTTGTAATTAACTTTCAATTCTTGTAATTACCCCCACTGTACTACAACACGGAAGTGTTGCTAACATAAAGAAAGGGTAAAATTCATTAAATTCAGGCCTCTTCTTCAGTGGATTATACATCATGCTCATTAGCTGAACACTGTAGCTTTAGATAAGATGACATAATGCTCTTAAATGCAAGTGATCAGACCACTACCAGAATCCCAAACCAGGAGTGTGGGTTACCAGCAGGGACAGCTATGTCCTTGTGGCACTAACACCAGAAAACCTTTAGCATACCAAGCTTTTCAAAGTTACTGAGCTTCGTTAAAGATGCTTTGCATAACTTAGACCAGTCAGTCTGCAATACCTCTGAGTACTAATATAGAGCTCTTCATTATGTTTACACCTCTCATATCACTCCTTTCCTCTCCCTCTTTACAGCACATTGACTCCTGAAGAGACCTTCACAGCATTACCATGCATCTGCCATCTTGATCAATTCTCATTTCAGATACTGTTACTGGAAACACAGGAAAAGGCAGCTTTAAACACCATCACAGTGAAAAAATTTAATAAGTTCAATGAGATAATGTGTATTAACAGCTATCATAGCCATTTAATAAACTTCCTAAATATCTGTCAAGAGTACTGGAATTCTTCAGTTTTCTAATTTAAAGGTCCTTACCTATCAAGCTGCAAAGAGAAGTTAAAAATCTTATTCTAGACATTAATTTTTTTTTGTGAAGACTTACAGAATTGCATCTCAACAGTCAGACTGACAAGGTAAACATTTTGTTTCTTCCAGCTCCTTGTTTCAATCACTGTTGCTCTTGTGCTCCAAACAGGACCGCAGGAGGAGTGCAAAGTACCTGCGGTTTTACAACCTTTTGTGTTGCACATTTACTTGGGCACAGAAGCTCAAATGAAGCAGATCAGAATGGGAGCTTTGTGGGTGGGCTTAAAAACACAGAGCACCTCTGCAGGCAAACCCTTTAAAATATTCGTTTCCTAATAATCTGCAGCAAACTGTTCTGACTGATGATCAGCCATGTTTTCCTCTTAGAACTGGACCATAGAAATCACTTTGGTTGTCAAACTCTAACTGAAGCTCATCCATGCAACCCAAAAACCTTGCCTTTGAGATCTCTGATGACTATATTCGTAAACAACTGTGAAGTGACAGGATTCTGCCAAGTAAATGTACCAGCTTGGAAAAACTAAAATATCCAGTTACACAGCTGTCAATACCATTAAAGAGGCATGGTCCATGCTCTTCAGTTAGATGTATCACCTGCAATCAATCACCACTTAAAGTAAATCCTGTATTACAAAAGGCATCCTGCAGAGCCCATACAACAGTAGAAATACAAGAAATATTCCTTCATGCTGAAATGCCTTTTCAGCTGTTATGAAATGAGGAAATAGCTCTTTAGGTTTATTGCATTCCCCAAATGTTAATTTAAAATCATCTGCAGATAACCAATTTAGTTGTGCACTTGAAAAATAGGAGAAGCTGTATATGTGTCTCAACAGTTTGTTTTATTGGTCCTGTTTATTTTGTCTGTAATTACTCAGCTCACAATCTCCTATTTTATGTTTACGGAGTTGTACAAATATGGATGTGCACACACATCTGACTGTTCTGCAATCATTCTTCTGCTAATTTAAGCTTCAAAAATCTTTGTTTAGTAAAACAGGAACAGCTTTCTAACCAAATGAAACTACAAAAAGATAGATTTGCAAAAGAACCTACTAACCTGTAATTTTTTTGAAGGGAGACAAAGCCTTCAAAACTCTGACTTTTTATCGTGGCACGGCTTCTCAGTTAAGCCTCTTTAAACAAGCCCTTGGATGTTACCACAGTACCTACTATAGAACACCTATTAACATGAAGCTGAAATATGTGACTTGGCTTTTGTTTCCAGCTCTCTCAATTACTGTTGACAGAAAGCAATTAATTCATATACTGGAAGAGTGATATCACCCAGGACATCAGGATGTATCCTCCAGGAACAGTAAGTGTATCTCACAGACAACAGAAAAGGTTGTTTCTCTTTCGAGACAAAGATCCCAACTTCACAGCAGACAACGCTGTTAACCAACTTCAGCCTAGCTCCATAAAAACCTGGCTAAAACAGTGGAAGTGAGATTACACACCAGAACAGAAAACAGGCTGGAAAAAAGAATCACACATATGCAGGAAGAACACTAACTTCTCACATTTCAGAAATGGCTTATTTCTTTGCAATATCCTATTTGGCCTGCTATATACACAAATGTAGGAAGTAGGAGCCAAAGCAAGACCAGGCAGAGATGAAACCTCAGCTGCTGCTTCTTACTAACAACTGATTATTGATTGACACACTGCACAACTCAGCAGCCATAGGAGTCCTGGCACTCAGAACATTCTCCTGCACCTCCTCATACTACATTTAGGCTAATGACACAGCAGCAAATTTCTAACAAGTGCCAAGCTGAAGAAAGAAATTTGAAATGCAATCCAGACCAACAGTGAACAACCCAGCTCCTGCTGTGGACTAATGTTTTAAAGAAAAATTTTATGTAAGTGGCTGCAACAAGTACAACATCCATGTAAAAGAATGAACTTCGCAACGTTCTATAGTTGAGTCCTACTGTGAATGGCAACTGATTTACATCTCCTTGCAAGAGAATTCAACTAAATCTATCTCCACCTGTAACACACTCTTTTTTATGCCTTTCAAAAACCAGACTCTAATGAGCAGAGGCCAGTAAAGGACTAAGAACTGTGCCTGAAGCCCCATCTACTGACAAGTAATAGAATTGTTGCTAAACCAGAGCAAGATTCCAGAGAACATCCCTTGGCAAAACTGATATTGCTTCTTAAAAAAAAAGTAAATCACAAACATATTCAGATGTAGTCTAACTACAAAATGTTCTCTGAAAACTACACAGGACATTTCTCCCAAGAAATCGACCAGCCAGAAAGCAACAAAACCATTCAGCCTAAAAAGTGACATACTTTACCAAATCTGCCCTGTTCTCTTGACTCTCCCAGACACAGAATTAGGAAAATACAAACAGGCATGCGGACCTCAAACCTGTACTTGAACATCTGCACTTTCCAGCCTGTGTCAGGAAAAGGTCTGTACACATTAATTCTACTTAATAAAGCATCCTGAAGGATTTATTTCTCTTGACTCAAAAGAAAACCCCTCATGACCTTGCTGCCAATTTGCAGTGGGCAAAGACACATCAGTGCCTGATATGACACAGGTAATGTTACCACTTCTCATCCCAGTCCATCAAATGAAAACACATCCCTGGCAAGCAGCAACCTGCTGAGCTCTGTCACAGCGTCCACCCACACTCTCCTTTAGGACCACAAGCTCTGCAGTCCATCCACATAAGTTACCTACATTAACCCCTGAAGTATCCATCCTTCTGCTACCCAATCTGCGGACAAGTAACACAAAAAAGAACTTAAAGAACTTGCAGGGTATTTTTGTTCAGAACTCCCTGGCCAGTAACACAACTGAAAAGTTTTCTTGTTCTGATTTTCGTCTGGAACCAATTTGCTGCTGGGATCAGAGACCATAACATCCATAGCCTGACTGCTGGGAGACTTGCTTGGGTGAGAAGCAGAGTCTTTCATTTAATCCTAGCCCTGTTCTCTTTTTCCAAGTGGCAAAATTCCAGATCTCTGTAGGCCTGAGGAGTTGAAAGACTTAAAAACTAAACGTTTTAGTGGGTGAGATCCCCTCAAGCAGTGAGACAGCATGTGTGCCCATCTGGTAGCTGGTATGGCTCCAACACAGGAAGGACATTATTTGAATCTTGCTGACCTTGAAGGGACCAACCCAAGCCCAAAATTCAGAAAAGCTGCCAACACCAAATTTATACCTAGTAACTAAATTACTTTTTCCTTTTTTAGCTCTTGAAGTGCTTACAAAAGTTGAGGCTGGAAAAAAAAGGTCTTTCTGTGTAGTCTGAACTCTGACAGTAAATAGTTTGTTTCAGGAGAGAACTAAGTGGCAACAGGCATGTTCCTGTATCATCTCAGTTACGCATGACTTAGCCATGAATGAAAAGACAGCACACAACTTCTACCAAGTATTTCCACTCTCAGTGGAAATGCACTAACCATAGGAACTAATGCTCAAAAGAGAATCACAGAAAGTATTATCTCAAATTCCCCAATCCAAAGGATCTTTCACAGAGACATGGCAATCTTCATGTCCAAGCCCTTTCACAGACACATGAAGTTAGCTGACAGCTGAAAGCCAATATCTCCTTCCTACTTTTATGTATACTCTAGATTTAGCATAAAGATCATGGCCAAGACTGCTTACAAGGTTAGTGTTCAATCCTCAAGTCCTTAAAAGTTCATGTTTCCTATTCAATTTTCCTTATCTCCTTCGCTTTTAGGATAGCAATGACCAGAGAGAGAAAGCAGCATACAAGAATAGCTGTAGTTTATCCTTATCTTCAGCCAGAAGGAACCTCGAAGAGCTTGGGAGACAAATGCTATGTATACCATCTGCTGTCTAGACTTGGCTTCTGGAGTTTACAGTATAATTACAGCTTTCCCAAAGGTCCTCATTATTATCCAGGAACACAGCAAGCAAATCAAAACGAGATACTAAAGTAATACATTTGGCAATGACCTATCACTGCTACACAAAATAAAGCTATCAACAATGTTCAGAGCTAATCAGGCCATAGCTTCCACACAAAAGACACAAGTGATAAGCTCCTACTTAAGAGCTCCTATTTTCCTATTCAGATTGGAGGCACTAATCATCCAGCTGCCAGACAAGAAAGGGGTGCCTGTCGTTAACATATGAGAAGGCAGCTGGACCCCAGAACAGCAGCATTGCAGCAGCCCATCTCCTAGACAACAATTACTGGAATGCAAACAGCAGGTTTGTCATTTAAACAGAGATTATTCTAAGCAGGTTGTACCAGGCAGTTGTTAGGGCTATCCATCAGATGTTAGCTGAAGATGTCAACGTTTTTTCAAGTGCTGAGCATCTTTAGGGAGATTAAGCATATTGATACAATTTGGAACAACAAACAGACCCACACATATAGTACTTATATCTTTCTGTCACTGGATGGCACAAGAACAATAACTGATGTAGAGCAAGGCCCTTCAGTATGTCATTTCAGATTGACAACAAACTATCAACATTCTTCTGGTTTTTAACTCAACTCTTACGTTGATTTCAGCTGCTCTGTATTCACTTGTAATGTTAGGGTGGGCCCACTCAAACATTTTTCTATGTAAAAAGAACTTCAGAACATACAAAAATTTGACAAGTGTTTAAGCAAACTCATCTGCAGAAAGTTCTTCACCTGTTTTTGAGTTGTGTGAAGAGAAGAACACTGTCTTCATTCAGAAGATTACGTATGTTATATCCATTTCCTACAAATAAAAACAGAGTAAGTTTTCCTTAGAAGCCACTGGCAATTTTTGAAGACCTGTTCTGTCTTTAGCCAAGCATAGTTTTATTTTATATACTTTAACAGAAGGAATATTAGCTACTAATCTAGGATGCCACTCTTACAGGAAGGTCAGTGCATTTCGAAGAGATGACAAGGAATACAGCCAGTGTCAATTACTTTGATCTTTCCTTAGAAGACTTTTACTGAGAAGAATGTAACAGGCTTGAGCTCTTGGCTCTCAAAACCCACAATAAAACTTAAAGGTGACTGAACTTACTATAATTTATTCCTACAGAAACTATCAATAAGAACTGCACATGGAAACTTACCTGCAGATATTAATTTGAGATTTGCACACTAACATGACCACAAAACAGAATTATCTAATAGGCCCTGAACATTGGGAATGAGCAACATCCTAACACTCACATTCAGCCACACAATGAATTACAGGGATCACCTGCCACAAACACTGCATTGCCCCTCCAGCCATACCAAGAGGGGCCATCAGGAAGCAGGGAAGAATGAAGTGTAGATCCTTATGGTCATACAAAACTTTCAGCACTTTACACAATCTGCATATATAATTGTCTCTGCAGATGCACTAAACTTTTAAGACTAAAACAAACACCAAAATAACACTTCAAAGCATCAAGCATTAATTGAACAATGATTGTTCAGTCAGGACACTGTGCTGAAAAGTTAACGGGAAAAAAAAAAAGGGCTAATTCCTCATTTTCTGAAGATAAGCCTCTTCACAAGAGAGCTGCACAAAAGCTCTCTACAGCTTCATGAACAGCCTGCTTTAACACTACTACGAAATCTCCTGACTAGTGTCTAAACCCACTAACGGACAGCTTCCCATTTGGAATTCATGCCACTTTTATACCAGAAGGACAAAATCAAGTCTTTAAATTGTCAAAAAAACATACGAAGTTACAACCTATTCAACTAGGTATTTTGAACCTTCTATATACAAGCACAAAACACAGTGAACTGATCCACATGGATTTTCATAATTTTACATAGGAAAAAAGCAGCAAGCATATGGTGACTGAAACAATTATATTAACTACCACTAACATTAGGCTGTCTGTGATGTTTCCTCAGCATTAGAGCTAGTGACAGAACCAGAACACCAAGAAAAATTTACTCTTAGAACCTGGTAGTGTCATCAAAACTTTGAGGCCAACTCACATAAACAACCCACATCCAGTGTTGTGTCACATTCTGTTCTTCATCACCCTGTACTTCCCCATTCTCTATTCAATCCTCTTCTCTTTCAATCATTCTGTTTGGTTTTGATTCCCAGCAAGCTAATTTAGTCTCCTACACCTCCCAACAAATGGGTTCGAGACACACGTACTCACCTGCTGGAACATAGAAGCAGTCCCCTGCAGTCAGATAATATGATGTCTTATGTAACGTAACAATAACTTTGCCACGGATAATATGGAAAGCCTTAACAGAAGCCAAAGGGTTCTAAGGTTAGCAACACTTCTTTGCAAACATTTAAGGAAGATATCCAAGAAAACATTTGAATACATATAACAAAGATAAAAGCCCAAATCTGTTAGCAGAGCTGCAATCCTTTTTCCCCATACTGATGAAAAATAAGATGCACAACTCAAAAGGGGTATGGGGTGCAGTTCTATTTTTCTGATATTTCTGTCTTGCCTGCAAGATCCAGAAAGTAGGAGCACATGGACATACAGATTTAATTTGAAGCAAGGCAGGGCAATGTGCATTCACAGTACCTCTAGCAAATGATTCATTACTGTTTATTTGTACTGGGGGGTGAGGGGGACCTCTCAACTTCATTTGTTATATCCAACCACTCCAACAGATCTTCTGTTTACCAAGTCCATTTTATAAAAATAAAAAAAAGCACACTTACTATTGTATCCATGTGGACAAACTGGTGCCCCTTTTCTTTAAATGGTTTCAGAACCAATTTACCAGTTGCAAAAAGAGATGTATTCAAATTTTTGTATATTTCTACTGATTCATCTTTGACGTAGCAAATGTGACTGTTTGCAGTGTTGATACAATCTATTAAAAAAGTCCAGGAGATTAACATTAATGCTGTCACATAATTAGTCTTCTTACATGCTCAGTGCAATACATATCGTTTCAGCGCAACACCTCCAAAAGCTAGACTCAATATTTCGCTGAAAAATCAGGACACTTTTTGTGCCTCCCTCAGAACTTTCTGCAGAAGAGCAATAAATACTTCAAAACTTCACCTTTTTATGCCCAGTGTGGCATGAACATTTTTTTCTTGTAAGTCTACATAATTCAGGAAGTCCCCTGGTCACTTCCCTTTAACTCACCTAGATGCACTTCCTCATTTGTTACTGGGTCCACTACAATGGTTGGCTTCGATGTGTCAGCTAGGCTGTGGTCCAAACTTGCAGGTATCTCTCTTCTATCTGAGGATACAAAGAAACCAAAACAAAACCAGAAAAATAATCACTATAGATTTAATAAAGTTAATCATTTAACCACAACTTTTCCACAATTCTAATGTCACACATTAAGTATTTAAATTTCCTTTAATAAATGACTAGATAGGCTGAATACTTTTCCTTCAAATAAAGAACACCATCTAACAATTTTTTGAAAATGTCTTTTTCATTAAAATTATTTCTGTGTGTAATAGACAGAACATTCTCTAAATCCTAAGGAATTTCCTAGGGGAATGTCAACTATTTATTCTATGCTATTAACACAGTATGAACAGTATGTACTCAAAAGTAAACTCTGTGTTTTGAGAGAAGTGTTTTTCTAGCAACAGATGCTGAAATAATATGAAATACATGATGAAAAATGAAGAACAAGTGTTTCTGTTCTAGACAGGGTCCTGTGTCCCATCAGTGGCCCAAAACAAGTATTCCTTCCTTTCCCAAAAATGTCGTAATAATGTACTGACACTTCAATGGAATACTTTCCACCTCTAACCTGGAGCTCACACACTTTATTTAGAGCTATTAACTGTTAAGTCTCCTGTTAATGTATCTAGTTCTTGTCTTGAAACTACATAAATATTTTTATGCACAATATTCTGGGGAAGGAGGCACATGGTGAGAATGACCTAACCTTGCTCTCACTGTCTTCCTTTCATATCTTCTAGTTCTTGTGTTTAAAAAAACAAGCAGAAAACCCCAACAAACCATTTATTTCTATTTCCCTTCTCCATGTCACTCATGATTTCAGAGGTGTTTTCAGCCCTCTTCCTTAGAGGTCTCCATAGTATCCTCTTCAGGGCTGAGGAGTCCACTACAGAGTCCTTCTATGTTTTTGCTGAGCTTTCCCTAAACCTTCTCTAGTCCTATCATCTTCTTTTTGAGGTAAGGAATAAAGCTTACATGAAACAAATGTAAAATCAGAAACTGGTACCAACAGTAATTTTTTTTGTCCTTATTTCTCTGGCGATTATTTCAGTCCTGATTAGTTCAGTGCTAGAACCTTATGGCATTTTCCATAATTTCCATTTTCCATGCTTGATAGCACTTTTTTATTAGTTCTGTAACTTCACAGAGAAATACTTCAGCTTCAAACAAAAGCTCTAGACAGCTCCCATAAAGAAAGGCTCTTTAGCATTAAAACATCTTCCAGAGAGCACAGCAAAAATAATTTGTCTTTCGGACTTCCTCTTTCCTGAGCACTACTTACATATTTATTATCTACTGGCCAGAGAGTGTCTGTTTGTTTGAACAGATTTATTGCCCACTTTTAACCATTTTATGCACTGTTCTTACAGCTCTCTCTTCACCTACCGTGTTGTGGTTTTCTATTTAACCTACAACAGCTTGAAGCCCTACTAACACTCTCCCCTGCATCTTTAGATGCGTTACTACAGGTATCAGTAAAATGGCCACAAGTTTTTATACCTTAACTGTGCACACTAGCATCATGGTCTTAACACAAAATAAGTACAGTTCAGTTTCTTCAGCCCCTGCTTTAATGGCATAGCGGCACTTTGGGGTATGTCCAACATTTCTTCATTTCTTATGCTGAGAAGTGAACAATTTTACAATAAGAATGTACAGCATTGGTATAGATCCAGTAGGAGCAGTTTTTTCCACATCAGATTACATTAATATATTATATTTTAAAATTATTTCACCCAGAGAGAGAAAGGAGTGTTTACGGGAGGAAAATCTTAGCGCAATAGAGCATTTGATTAAAGAGACTTATTTTAAGTATCCAAAGGAAAAAAGTCTCTGTTCATACTTGTTTTATCGCTTTTCTGCTTGGGACGATCCTTCCTCCTTTTACTCTTCCAGGGAGATTGTGTTTCTGGACACACTAGTCCACTAATCACAAGCCCTCCTGAAACAAAAGAAAGTTAAATAAAATTCACTAATTCATAGTAGATTGAAAAGAATGCAAACTTGCACAACCAACCAGCATTTCAATTAAGAATATACTTCCTTGACGCTGAACTTTTCAGATCACTTTAGAAAGCCGTAACAAACAAAAAAGCTTTTCAACATTAGGTATTTTGGAGTTCAATGCAACTTGAGACATTTTGAAAACAATTTGATCAAATTTCACTCAAAGAACATTTCAGAAAGCCATGACATGCAAGTAATTTTTTAAGACAAAATACCGCTTTTAGGGACACAAAGAAATACTATTTCTGAGTGAACTAATTAATTAGGAAAGGACTAAACTAGGCCAAATTATCAGTAAAAAAATTCCTGAGAACAAGATCTATTTTCTCACTTCGGGTATTTACCACTGAGACTGAATAAAATATTATAGTATCTGCTTTGGAGAACAATCCTCACACAAAGAGAAATGCTCCAATGAATGATCCAGTAGATTGTGTATGATACTGGAAAAGGAGACAATCTCTGACATAAAAAACCCACTAGCACAGAGAAACAGTTCTGTTCTTTCCTTTTAAAGTGAAGGCAAAAGTGCTTAACATGCTCTGCTGATATCATTTTCAGCTGACACAGGAGTGTCGGAAGAGAAGAAGACAACATGGAGAGAAGACTAAGTAACTGGAGACCACAAACAATCTTTTTCAAAAAAGTTACCCAATAGTAAGCATCTCAAAGCTTGCACAGTACAAGCTCAACTCACAGATTTCTCTTTTCTGCTCTATCAGAAGGAAGCAAATAGGTATTTCAGAACTAGTACCTGATGGCTTCATAGTATAGTTTATGCGCTCGCCTCTCCAATATTCCAGAGGTCTCAGCCGTATCCTTTTGGTCCGACGAACATTAGGTGTGTTGGAAGGCATTACTGATTTGAAGGATGAAGTCATTCACATTAAGTATGAAAGAAAAATTCAGAGACAGAAAATATTAAGTATCCTTTCTTCTTGTTCTGTACCACAATTGGGTCAGCACTTCCCCATTGATACTTTTATCACATTGCTATCATGACAAGAAAATAGGTTTCAAGTATTGCCAAATGTCTTCTTTTGCATGCATTAGTATTTCACTCTCCTTTTTCTTAAACAATTACCACCCTGATTTGACATTAGATTTTATTCTATATATCTTTGTGAACCACTGATACACAGACATGAGGAGCTCAAGCTCAAGAACAGCAAACATGCTACACCTGTGAAGACAAAGCTCTCGCCAAAGACTAAGAACCCTGCCTGAATCTGGGGGATTTCATTAGCAACCATGAAAACACGGTGCCTCAATTATGGCAAGGGGAGTGTAACAGAGACTACATAAGCACATTCCTCTCTTCCAGATTCATAAATCCTGTTTCCAGGGTCCAGAAGAGCAGCACTTTGGCAAACAGAAACTCCACACATTTCCAAGATTTCTCAAATATTTATCTTTAAATGTACTAATCACAGTCTCAACTTTCCGTTGTGTAAGGTGCCATATACGAATACAGTAAGATAGTTTAGTGTTTGTAAGGAAGAGTAAAAGCCCCTTAAGATTGCAGAGATAATTACTCAGGAATATTTAAATGTTAAAAATGGTAAAGACAAAACAATTGCTGAAACAGTTTTTGAAAGTAGACAACTGAAGTGTTGTTCATAAAAAAATACTGAAGGCAATTAAAAACACCCACAATGTAAAACAGACAAGCATGGGACTACAACTGACTGCATGCCCATTGTTCCATCCTATCCAGACTCAGACCACCACAGAAGGCAAGTTATTTGCACCCTCAGTTTTACTGCGTAAAACCAAATCAAACTCTTACTGCTCTCACTGAACAGTGAGTTTGTCTTGACTCAGTTGTTCAGGAATATATTCAGTGCACATCGCTGGGTGTACAGCTGCAGTGCCAGCCAGAAATCAAGCTCTGGGTGGGAGCCTCAGCAAGAGGTCCTGAACTGATGCTGACCCTTTGCACGACAAAGGGCACAAGGATCTGTGGCCAGCCAGGTGACCAGACACTCAGAGATACAGCAGGAACGATGACTCAGCTGGAAGGATCCCAGGAGCACACAGACTGTGAGGGTACAAAAGGCCAGGTAGTCCTTTGTTCCAATTTAAGCTGTTATTCCGTTTCTACACCATAAAATTACATAAAAGAACCAGAGGTCTGAGACACTGCTATGGGAACCCCAGGGTCAAGCCAGCAAGGAAACCTTGTCTGGCTGTGTACGGAGTCAAGTGGAGCCACCTGCTGTGAAGGGGATTCAGTCCCAGCACTTAAAGTCTCTGGAGTGTGACTGCCAGAGTAGCTCCTGGATGGTCAGAACTGAAAGTTTCCTTAACACAATATCATGAAAAACAGCTATGTGGCAGTTAAAAAGATAATTATTGAATATAAGAATAAAAAAGGAAACACTGGAAGTTTTAAAAAACAACTTTAAAATTAAGAGAAGGGCTATGCCTGAAGAAATAAAAAACCCTATCTGTAAATACTTATAAACAGATTAACCCATTTCTAGGTGTTTGCCTGTGTCTCCTTCAGCAATGTTTATATCAAGTTGAAAATGCATTTACACACTTATGATTATGATGTTTTAAAATATTCTTACCTATTTTTTGCCTTGCTATGTCATCTGATAACAGCTGTCTTAATTTGTCATTCAAGTCTTCAGAATTATCTGAAAACACATTCAAAAACCCCACCACCAAAAGCATTTATTATTCCTTTTATTCAATATAACAACTAGAAGCAACCAGAAGTAGCACAAACAGAAGTCTTAAGGACAGCGCTTCCACTAACACCTTTCACTATAAACATATATGAAACCCAGTGTAGATAAACAGTATCTGTAATTAATTTTAAACAGAGTAAACTTAGAACTTACTTGAAAACTACACATTCTAGTAAATATTCCTCAGATCTATCCCTCTTGATAAAATGAACATTGACATTTTATAAACTATACACATCATTTTATTGATTGAAGTGCAAGGTCATTCAGATTTATATCACTCAAACCTAACTTTAGGATCAATTTTTTACCAGAACACACACAAAACTATGTATCTGAAGAAAGCATTGCATGGACTAATAACATTCGCATCCAGGGCTCATGTTCATTACAACATGTGCAACTTGTGTAGTGAAAATTAAAACTGAAACCAAACAAATAATAATAACACACACACACACACACAAAAACCCCAAACACAAAACCAAACCAAACAACTAACAAAAAAACCCTCTAACACAACAAAACAAACAAACAAACCCAAACAAAACAAACAAGCAACCCCCCCCCCAAAAAAAACCACCAAACCAAAGTATTCTTTGGCAAACAGGCCATGACTCCATCAGTGCTGTAATTTGGCTCAGGGTTGCCTGAAGTGACTGCATACAGGACCATCACATGACAACACATCAAACTGGTACAAACTGAGCCTGAAAAATTTGCCCGAAGTATTTTGGAAAGAATATCCTGGTAGGCATGATGCCAAACCACAGAGGGCTGTGTTCTCCCAAATCTAACAACATAAAGTCGGCATGCTGTACCATACACTTGGGCAGAAATGTAACCACAGCCAATAAAATCTGCATTTCTCATTCTGGATGAGCTGAGTACAACAGAAATTACTGAACTATCAGTTATATTTTATAAGAAGGTTATACATAAAATGCAAGGAAATACTAAGTTTAAACACTACCTGAAGATGTATCATCCTGTTCAGGAGATTTAGTGCTGGAAGCAAATTTATCACAATCTTCTATAACAGGCCCACTGAAAAGAAAAAAAAAATACACCTGCTTGAACATGGTAAATGTCAAAGGAACATTACAATACTGCCAAGAATAGTGAATTTAAGGTTTTTTCAGAATATGTGGGCTGGGCTTTATTTTACCTCTAAATGTGTCTATACCAATTAGACACTGAAGCAAATGACTGCTCCTTAGAAATCACAGGTCAGAAGTTCATGAACTCCTATACTCATCAGGCAGACAAATTAGTGTTCACACCTCCTCTCTAAACAGGTTTCCTAAACTTTTTGTTTTTTCTCCCTTCCAGAATAGAACTTCTCCTTGCCTCTGCAGCATTACCTTACAAACGATTTTCCATGTACCATGATTACAGAAGTGCTTTAAAGAGTTGTTTAGCATACTGTTAGGAAAGGACAGTAAAATAGCTTTTAATAAGTAGTCTGTCATGAAATCTCCCCCATAAAATAACAACAATTTACACATATAATGCCAAGATTCTCTAGCAACCAAGCCACTTGTAACAGGACTTCTCCTACAGCCTTAGCATCAGTACCCTTGACCTTCCTTCTTCCCTCATCTAAGGCTGTGCTTCACTGCTTTTACTGTGCCAGTGAAGTTTCATACACTTCAACTCTGAAAGATGCAATTCAATTATCTGGATTAGTCAACCTACACTACAAATTTTCCAAGTCAGTCTGCAGTAGGCTCCCTTAGAAATAAAGCCCCCAACATTTTCAGTAGAATGACTGCATAAGAATTTAATAAATTCACAGACTGCCACTCTTATTTGCTTTGTTATTAAGTTCCCATCCCATGAAAAGGGAAGATACATGCCTATTTTTGTGCACAAAGAGTTTGGATTGTAGATACAGTTCTGTACCCTACTTGACATCAATTTTATTAGTGCAGCTGCCATTAGTTCTAGGAGCACTGGTATTCCTGTTCAAAAATTACACACTAATGTGGAAGCAAGCCTCAAAGGAAAAAAATCCCCAAAGGCAAGAAGCTTATTATGACTCCTCATTCATGACAGGAAGAAAAATTGTATTACTTTATTAACTGTATTAGTACAGTATTTAAAACCCTCAAGCACGAATCACAATCCTGTTCTACTCGATGCTTTACCAGCAGGACACAGAACACAGCAGCCATGCCAGCTGCCCAGTCTCAGGGGGGTCTCAGTGGGACAGAAGTAGGATTAAATTAACATCTTTCAGACAACTCAGGAAATTACCTTTCATAACTCACAACTTTCTCAGCTACAAAGGAATCTCTAGAAAAGAAAAAAAATATTCTTATTACATTTGGTGTTAAGTAAACTTAATGAAAGGAACGTGTAGGTGAATAATTTTACATCCTGAACAAAACTATAAAAAAGACATTAAAAATAATTAAAAAGCAATGCAAAGAACAATGATTAAAAACCAGGTTTTAGACCACTCAGACTTAAGTCTGAATATCGACAAAAATAAGTATTGCTGAAGAATTAAATGCTGTATTTTCTAAATTTATTTTTAAAAAGGAACAAACTTGACAGTGAAGTTACTCCGTGGGTGGTGGGGTTGTGTTAAACTGGATCTGCTATGCAAATCCCACAAGAACACTTTAACTAGAACAAGCTTCCTCATCTAGGAGACACAAAATATGGCACCCAGCTTTGAGAAAAGAATGTTGATTAAACTGCTTCATTTCTTTAGTAACTATTCAACCAGTCTTAAACTATCATACTTAAACTGGGCCATCGCTGCTTAAAAGTTGACAAGATGTGCTTAGTTATCTACTAAGTTGGACACCACATTTGTAAGGAATCACACAAAAAGCTTACTGTGGTTCATGCTGCATGTTATATTTTCTTTTGTTACTTTTTATTTTCGCATCTGATAACTTTTGCTTTTTCCTTGCCACATCCTGTGCAGAAGAGCTGACAGAATCTGTTTGAGACTCAGTGTCTTCAGGGCTTGAGCAAAGAGCTTTATTGGTTCTACGTGGAATCTTTTTGGGTATCTTCCCTGAAGACTCGGCAGACAGCCATTTCTTTTCAGGATTCCTCACGCTGCCCATGGGATGCTGCAGTGCTTTTAGAGTTTTGTTATTTCCCCCACCAGGTGACTCTGGTGCGTGCGATACATTTCCACGCTTTTCAGACTTCTTCAACTTGTGAATCACGGGAGTCTCTAATTTCTGATTCAAGGGTGTGGTGCACAATTCATTCAGTTCTACAGGCTCTCTTTCAAGTTCTTCTTCACCAGGTTCACTGTCAGAACTCTCCTCTCTTTGCAACCGAGGCTTTTTATTACTACTTTTCAGGACAGATTTTTGAAGCTTCTTCCTTGGACTTACTGTCCCTCTCTTAGCTACTTTGACTTTTGGAAGTTTCTGCTTAGCAGCTTGTTTCTTCTTAATTAAATGCTGAGAAGGTTTAGAAGTCAATTTGAGATTTTTGGAAGACTTGAGAGACTTTTTTAGAGACACAGTCTGCTCTTCCTGATGTCCAGATGAGGGCAGAGGCAAATCCTCACTTGGCAACATCCTTGTTTGACACTGTTCTTCATCAGATGGTTTTGCTTCCAATCCAGACAATGACAACATCAGCTCTTCCGCTTCTGGTTTCCAGGATGTGTTCTTTCTCTGGTTTGGAGAGTCTTGTACAAGTGCATCCTTTTTAGTCTTTCCTGTCAATACACAAAAGATTTGGACACTATTACCTTTCCCCATTAAACCTGAAGATAGACGTTGACATCTGAATGCATAAAAACAAACCAAAGAATCAAAACCGGGAAAAAAAGAAGAGGTATTACAAAACCAGTTTTACCACCAATGACTAAAAGAAGGCTTTCACTAAACCACAGTCTACAAAAAAATCCTTCCAATATTTCCTAATTTAAAAAAAAAGGGGGGCAGAAATGTCACATTCAGTCTGTTTTCCAGTTTTCAGTGTTTCTGACTACAAAATCCTTCACAAATAATTCCTAAAACTGAATCCCCTTTCTGTTCAAAGCACATACCTTCTTTCTATGGAGAGAGGAACAAAAGCTTGTAGGTATCTACCTTCTGTGACTCCTCATAAGAAAAGGCAACAGTGCAAATTTAATTTTTAATGTCCTAACAGGAAAGGCAAAGGGTGTGGTGCAAAAAAGTGAAGGCACTGTCTCACTGCCTCTCTGTCTCACCCAAATCTAACTGTGCAACTGAAACACCAAAAAGCAATCCATTAATGTCTGTCATCTACTTTATTTTAATTCCCTCATAAACCACCAGAAAATAATCCAGTAATGTGACTTGGAAGGAAAAGTCTGAAGAACTGTTAAATAACTTACCCATATGAATACTCTTTTGATTTTGAGATGCAGGGACATTTTCTTTATTATTAGAGATTGGATTTGACTCTGACATTTCTTTGAAGTCAAAAGCTCCAAGATCCAGATGATCCAGTTTCTGTTTAGTAAGTGCTTCAACCTGTACTTTTCTGTTCTTGACTTTCTTATTCTGTGTCTTCTCCTTTTCAGAGGGCTGAGATTTAGAAATGGGAGTTGCAGAACCATTGTTTTTTGGTTTTTTGCTCTTAGTGGGTATCAAAATCCAAGAACTAGATGCATCACCCAATTCATCAATTAAGAATTCACATTCATTTTCTATTTCTGTATCTTGATGTTTCACAGGACGAGGTGATGGTGGTGGTATCGAGGTTGAATATCTAAAGAAAGGAGGGAAAAAACATTCATATCATTCAGGATGGGAGAGAAAAAGACTTTCAGTCTTTCAAATCTAGCGGTGACTCCCAAGACCTAACAGTACAGAACATTCCTTGGAAGAATGATTATAAAGTTCATCCTTCCTATGTTCCATATTAAGCCTCCAAACAAACCTCTGTCCAAGTGCTCTTGTTGATACAGCTGCTAAGACAGCTGAAGAGAAAACTCTCTCTCTCCGAGAAGAAGAGGCAGTAACACGTTCTGTTCCTTGCACAGGAACAACCTGCTCATCTTTCCCAGGCTGAGGTCCTTCCAAATGTTCAACTTCTCCGTGGCGCTTTGCTGCAGCTGGCGTATTCCAGTCATCGAAACGCAATCTACGAATGAGAAACAGCATTCAAACATGTTGCTATAAATCCTGAGTGCACAATAAAGCATTGTGAGGATGAACAGATGCTCCTACTGACAGCATCTCACTTCTTATGAATGAGCTTCCCTTTGGAAACTTGCTGGTACACAGGTTAGCAGTAGTACTTTCCACAATAATAGCAAGTGTCCACAGGCAACAGAGAGTCAGCATGTGACTCTTGATCAAAATAA
This sequence comes from Drymodes brunneopygia, assembly GCA_013400955.1. NCBI lineage: Eukaryota > Metazoa > Chordata > Aves > Passeriformes > Petroicidae > Drymodes > Drymodes brunneopygia. Next base: position 291,515 of record VZTZ01035714.1, on the reverse strand, counting down.
AGGCTGCTCAGCAAGACAAATTCCAAGTTTTAGGAAAATGTGCTTCAGAAATTGTCAGGTTTCCTATACTGTAGGTGCACTGTCTTTCCAATCTCATTTCATCAATGGGAGTCAATGGGATCAGTGTCAGTCCATCTTTATGATCTATTCCAGAGATTCAGTCCTCTAGGAAAGTAGAACTGTGGCCAGGACCACTGGCCAGAGTTGCAGCCTAGCTTCAAATCTTCCAACAAGGAGATAATAATCACAACTGAAGCTGTTCTACTTTGTATAAAACATTTGTATATTCAGAGCAAGAAGAACAATGACTGCTCATTTCTGCTTTAACAAATTCTTGTTAACTTTTAAAGTCAACACTGTCAATAGGATTTGCTGAAGAAGTCTAGACTACCTGAGAAGCTGATACTTTGGTGGACTTTCCTGGAAAATAGAGTTTAAATCTCTTCTGACAGGCTTTCTTCACTTAGGTACTGCACTTATCACCAAAATATTAAATAAAAAATAATTCTGCCCTTTCTAAACCCAGATACGGAAACTTTCTAAAAAGCCTGGAATTATTTTTCATGAGTTCACAATCCAAACTCAATTTACCCTGAGGTGGGGGGCACACATGCAATATGACACCACAAACATGTCCAGCTCTACTTACTTAACTACAGGAGAACTTTTCACGTCCTCTACAGGAAAAGGTGATCCAACAGAGCCACGATTATCCTCAGAGTCCAAAAGCACAGCCGGATGTTGGCACAGCGCTTCAACATCTTTTAATGTATCTTTTTTTTCACTTTTAGACACAGGAGACTCTGTTTTTCTAGAAGCAGCTACATAATCGTGTGTTGCAGGCTTCAGGTGTGATTCACATGACTGTCCTGCCACATATATAGAATAGGTTTGATGCTTTTGCTTAAAACCTTACAAAATTCCAAGACATCATTACTTTAAAAACCTTAATTCAGTAATAGTGTGACCAACCTCTGCTCCTGACAGGTTTTAGCGGTGATGCAGGTGAGGGCTCTACAGACTTACGGGCTCTTTTCACAGACTTGGCTGAGCCTGTCTTGAGCTGTCGTAAGTGGTAATGAATAAAGAGACAAACTAAAATATTTGATAAAGCGACAGTATTTAAACAGCAATGAACATTTCTACAGAATATGATATCTCCTTCCCTTAACTCACACTCATTCAAATCATAGTTCTATTTCAACAAAACACTTCAACTTTCTATTGTGTAAAACTTTCTAAAAGTAACTGTAAATTTCAAACAACAGATGAAAGAGTGTATAAAGTAAAAATCTATATGCAGCTTTAGACAGACATCCTGCTAATCTCAGGGTAAACTATTTATTATCGTCATTAGAATGAATTAATTTAAACTTTTACAAGTGCTCACACAGAACTAAATGCTACAGAATTAAACTTGTACCCACATGAAACTATACCCAGTGCTACACTGTGACACTGACATAACTTACCATTTGGCTCTCATTTTTCAAAATAAAGGTTGAGCAATTTGGAGAGTTTATTGTAAGATCACTGCTGCAACCTATGAAGAAATAACTGTAAATATGGGAATCTTGGATTGGAATTGTCCAGGTTTCATTTATTTTAACAAGTTCTAAGGCTTATTAAGGTCATGTAAATTCAAACAAGAAAGGAATCAGCTGCTTGAGAAAGAGATTATAAGACAGCTAAGACAGTTTTAAGAAGCTGGGAAGGGGCTTTCCTTAAAAACCCTGAGAAATACTACTTTTATCCATTTTTATCCCTATTTTTATTTCTATCTACTTATCACTAAATATAACACAAAGAAGAAATTACATTTTTTCTTTTATCAGCAAATTAAGCAAAACACCAAATAAGAGCTTACTTTCAAAACAATCCTGTATGAGTTTCAGTACGTTTTGACCTGGCTGTACATGAATCTTATTTCTAGAAAGAAGAGGAAAAAAAATATTTTCAATCAAAAATACCAGATGCTCTTATCCCAAATATTAAAGTAGCAAGCTTTTACTTCTCAATATTTTAGGTTATTGTTTCCCCTAGTTCCAACTTCAATATATTTTTACCTACCATTTCCATGCATACATATCTGCAAAAATTGTCTAAATAAGAATTCCAGGAAAAAAAACACCTCACTGTCACAGATTATAATAAGAATGAAGAATTCTCCCTACATAAAAGAAAACATGCAACTACATCAAGAGCCCTGAAGTAAATGAGCTTTGGGCTGACTAGAGCCTCACTCAAAATTAATAATTTTTTCATAAATCAAACCTCAAGCTATGTTGCCTGCACAGTGATGCAGTCACACCAAACCTAGAGATGAAATGTGCTGCTGCACATCTATCCCTCCATACAGGCAGTCACCCTGTAAAACAAGTTACTTCTGTACTTATACAAAAATCTCAGCAGCATGGACTGTCTTGAGGTATCCAATCCATAAGCATGTGAACAGCTCAGCTGGATGGATTACTATTTCACACCAGCACAAATGAAAAAGGGAGAAGTGAGTGATTCACCAGACACAGTGTCGATCAATATCAAAATAACATTAGAAAAGCCATGGAGCATTACTCCCATAATGATCATTATCTATCGTTAAAAACAGTTAATTGTGCAGACTTGATAAGCTCATGAAACACATGCCCAGAAATGGATTTCAGTAACAAAAAGTTCACAGAATTCTAACACACATGTAAAGGATGTCACAGCACTGCAAATGTTCAAACTCATCTTTAACATATTCCAGGCAGGTCCAAATATGCTGGAACTCTGCGTGGGCTTTATTTCTCTACTCCGTGAAAGGCAACATCTTGGCACAGATTACTGCTTCCCTACTCAGGCAGCCCAGTTAGGGGTACCTTAGGTACAGTTTCACCACAAGTTGCTGCCTCAGCAAAGGAATTCAAAGGAAACCCTTGGAGCTTTGACCCCCTGGCAGAGTTTGCTCCTCTTAACACTAAGAAATACAAGAAATTTGGGAAACATCATATGATCAGTTTAATAAGGTACGTCACATAGTTTTCACATTTAGCTCTCAGATAAAAATCAAGGTAAGTTTTCCAGAACTTAAGAATAAGTGTTTAAATGCAAATTACCCTCCTCCATGGCAGAACCTTGTTCTGTAGTCTTTTTTTAAATGATTCTGTGAAGAAATAAGAGTCAATTTTTACTAAGCATGATGACACTTGACAGAAAAACAAGTACGCAGATCTCAAGGATTCTCAAGACCTCTTCAAGTAGTGGGAGAAAGGTAGTTATTTCAACATTGTTTTTCTTAGAACGCCACAGTGCCTCTTCATACACTTGAAAACAGAGTATAACCAAAGCCATTTAAGAAGCAGACAGGACTCCAGCCACATATCCACCACACCTAGAGCAGTAGTAATTAAAGCAGCAGCGCATTCTCAGTGTTGCCTTCTGTGACAACAAATGAAATAAAGCCGCTGACCTGGGAACCAGTAATGGTTGTAGAGGATAAAACAGGAAGACAGGGCAAGAAAAATTCAACAGCAAAGCAGAGTGCAGTTTTTCACAAATGTGACAAGACAACACCTCAAAAAATTTAAATGTTTAGCTGAAAGACAACTATAACCACTTCCTGGTTCATGTAAATGTAAAGAGTATATGTAAAGAGTGTGGAGATTATCTAGTCTGAACCCAAGAGAATTCAGCGCGTTTTTCTCAAATTTGCCATATTGACAGTACTTGGCACTTCTCTGTGATTCCCCTTTGGATATTACTTCTGGTACCAAAACAACCAAACCCGATATGGATCGATTGCACTGCAAATTGTGAACAGCGGTTTAAAGTGGCAGAAGGAAATTACACAGGAAAACAACTGACCAAAAGCCACCACCTCAGAAACAATGCAGAACCACACTCCGAAGTCAACCTGACCCTCGAGCTTAATCCCTTTCCCTTGCAGCAGAGTGCAGCATAGTGCACTGGCAAGTGACGTTGCGCATTAAAGAAATTAAAAATTCCTGTCACGGACCTAGAAGAGCCTTTAACAGTTCATTTATTGTGGCGTTCGTGTCGCGCTACACATGAAGAATTTTGAAAGCTAAGCGCGATTCTAGCGTGCTTGCACAAGTGTCCTGCTCTTGATGTGCTCGTTCGCCCGTGGAAGGCTGCTCGCCAGAGGCAGCCTGAGGGGCACGGGATCTGGCACAGACACTTGTGCTCTGAGGGGAACGGGACTCCCGACAGAACAGACCTCAGCGCACAAGTGTCTGTGCCGGCAGCGCGGACGCGGAGAGAGCGGGGAACCCCAGCTCCAGCCTCGCTTCCGTCAGGGGGAAGAAGAAGATCGGTCCCATCCCTCCCTTTACGAGCGTGCCGAGGGCCGCGCCTCTGCGCTATGGCCGGGCCCGGCCGCCACCCACAACACACCAGACAGACAGACGGACGGACGGACGCAGACAGACAGAGACACACAGACCGGCCGCTCCCGCGCTCTCTCACCAATGGCCCCGCCATCACGGACCGGGAACGGCGCGCGCCCCCGCGCCGCCTTCGAAACTCGCGCGCCTTTCCTGGCGGGGGCGCGCGCCCGCGGGGCAGCGGCCC
>VZTZ01035714.1:136879-286789 GCA_013400955.1 Drymodes brunneopygia | reverse complement strand
GGGTGGGGGGGGGGCGGCGGACGCTTCCCGTTCTTTTATTTACCCTGTGGGAAATGCCAGTTCAAATGCTCGGGTTTCCAAACGCTGCAAAACTTCCAACGCCCCGTGGTGGCAATGGACTTTTTTTCTTTAAAATTCTACTGAAGAACTCAAGAATGAGCAAATATCTGCTTGAGAACGTAACGCCGCAGTACCTTACAGTGCCGGCAAAACACTGCCCAAAAATACAGTTTTAAGTGATGCTTTTTAACACACACTTTGTGACCGGAACACCAGGGCGCCTTACTCCTATTCTTTCTCACCACTAAAGAAAGGCCCGTTGTATTTTAAAAGTGCATCACAACGTGAGAGGTTAGCATTTTCTTTTCATGAAAATAGTTCAGATCACTTTATGAAGACGGTGCTGCTCAGTATGCATCAGGTCAGAGTTGCAGCTTTTCCCCTGTGAAACTGAAACTCATACGGAACTTCTTCCCTGTCTCTCACCTGTGCCATACAAAAGGATATGCTTTAGCTACACAGTTTTGATACCAATGCTGGCACTTATGGCACCTTTAAGCTTAAGCCTCCATAAGCTCTGTGTGTACCATGGATAAGCACCTGCACCAGCTACTTCATCAAACACACACAATATACCTTTACTAAAATAAAAAAAGGTCTCTGTGTCAGATTTATCAGTCCTTTGGACAAAGGTTTAGAGTGCTGCACTGAGCTGCGCATTTGCTTTCTGTAGTTGCACAGGGATTGATAAACTTTCATGTTAAGTTCAGCTTTTGGATGAAGTTCAGTTCCTTTCTTAGAACAACTAGCCGACATCCACACAGTTTCAAAGACACAAGGAAAAATTAAGAACATGAAGATCATGAACTTACCTAGAATCTTTACTTGTGTTTGATGACAAGTCTGATAGATGTACAAACCCTCTGCCTAGCTCAAACCCACATTATTTCATGATACCCATGAGCAGGTGACAGAGGCCCAACTGGTGCCAGATTTGTTCTTCCTATATACCACTGTTCTTGAATAGCTTTTTCTTTTTAATAAGCAGTTACGTATTTCAGCGTACAGAGGAAAAAGGTAGTTAAATAATATGGAAACATCTACTTTTTACTTGTGGTAGATAATAAAAGCTTAAGATCCATCAAAACAGTCTTGTTAACAGTATCAAGACCCTCACACAGAATCCTCACTACTCCAAACACTAGAAACGTGTTGACTCACCAGAGAAAAGTTGAGCTGGATGCTTAATGCTTTGCATGCACAAACTATTAAGAGTGATAGAAATTCAGGGAAAGCTGGTGTAAATATGAGCCAACTCTTCAAGAAAGCATTTGAGTGAGAAGGATCTTCATTACTGATATAAAACTTCATTCCTACAAATCAACTCCTCTCTCAAAGAATAACATTTTGAAGGAAAGCTATTCAAAGTGCTCTAGTGGAAAGACAGTTCTTCATTGTTGCAGGAAGACAGCAAGCTCTAGCTGCTCCACAGGAATAGTGCATCAAACAGTCTTAGACAAACACAAGCTTTCATTGCAAAGAACAAAAACAAGAAAGAAGCAGTTCTCAGATTCCAGGTAATGCTACAAGCCTCTAGCTTGTGACAACACTGGAGATTGGCATCCCAAAATTCACTTGCCTGGTTTGACAGAGCCTTTTTAGTGTGATCCTGCTGAGCACCTGCAGAGACATTTGATAAAAAGGAGGAACAGACTGAGAAACAGGCTCTATCAAACACAAATTCACACTTAATCAGCACACTCCACTGCACAGTCTTCAGTATAAACACATTCACTCTCCATATCAGCAATTCAAAAAGGTTTAAAGCACGAAGAACAGTTTTAATGAGCCACTTGACATGCCGAGTTCTTCTACAGAAAGTCCTCTTGAAGTTACTGGTTGTGAGATTTTACCTAGATTAATTTATATCCAAAATTTTTAAAGGTGTACTAATCAATATCTAGAGCCATGGTGCATTTTCAGTTTTCCCATGACCAACTTCTTAACTGAGCAGAACCCATTCACAGAGCATCCATCTGTCCAACAGACACACAGTAAGAGCAGCATAGAGACACGGTCATGTCTGTAAACTCTGGCTGTGATCCCTGCCAGCCTTGACCTGGACTTTTTACAAGGCTCTCAAAGGTGTACGTGTTGTCATTAATAAAAGCCATTGCATGAATTATATCTGACAGTTTACTTTAAACCCTGAGGACAGTCATATGGCATTCTAGAATAGTAGTGAGACTTCACTATTTTTAAATCCTGCTTATTTCAAAAGCATAAGCATTATGTTAACACCACGCTAACATAACAAGAGTATATTACTCAGAGTTTCATTTGTTTCCCAGCCTCCAGCTGTGAGCAGTGACAATGTTTTCAACTTGACCTAAACCTTTAAGTGATCCTTAGCACTAAGTATTGACATCATTAAATTAAATGTGAAGACATCCCTAAAGCTTAATAAATTATGATTAAGGATAAACAGCTAAGTTGTTAACAGCTTTTTGCAAGAGCTGCAGGACATAATGTGCAGTAACAATCTCTAAAGCTTAAACGCATGACATTTTTCAGTCCATACATTTTTATTCTAACCTCACCTTGCTCTACCATGATAGGGAGAAAAAAAGAACTACTACCTCAAGCATCCAGTGCTTAAATGATAGAGTTAAATGATGTTTCTCTAACACACCTCTGCCTCACCAGAGCAACAAAACTAGCCCATAATGATATCCAATTAAGCAGAATTTTTATAATTGGGTATCCCAGTAACTGACCAATGAAGGTAAAAACCTCACTGTTCACTGCAGTTCAGACTTGTGCTGAGGACAGGTGTACAGCACAATTTGCTATAGGGAAATGGTACCAAAAGGAGCAGCTGAGGTAAGTTTGCTATGACAACCATCCAGAGGTATTTGTCTTTTCCTCCCTTTAACATCATCAAGTGCTACAGTGATTTTAATTTTGAGGGCAGAAAGGCTCAACCACATTTTCTCTTTGTTGAAGACCAAGTTTTATTGTTCAAAGTGCTAATTCGGCTCTCCGATAGGTTTTCACTTTCCCCACACTGCAGTATTCCACAAAGAACAGTCTTAGTGCAGATAATCAACAATTCCAGCTCTCTGGACTTCAGGGGAGTTTTGACAATTTACACCCCCTCCCTATGTTTCCATGTTGAGACTGACACAAGACAGCTGCACTGACCACGGCACCACTAACGAGCCACACAAGAAAGCAGTTCCTCTGCTTTTAAGTGGGAGTTTAAGCCTTTCAGATGGATTAAATCTCACATGTAGATGGCAAGAATGAAATTCTTGTTTGAGAATGAAATAACACATGACATTAATTTGAGATGTTCTTAGAACATCAGGAGTATCGTAAAATGGTGCTTTTCCTATTTTTTTGCACTCTTCCCTAAGCAAATGCAAATTGCCTAATTTGCACATGGGACCATTTCTTAGGTTCACCATTCTTCTTGCTTTCCTCAATACAAATCTTGCCTTTAAGGTAAGGACTGTACTGGACATTCCATCTCATGGAGTGACCAATCCTCCTTTGAGCGAGCAGGCTTGAAGAATACAGGAGCAGAGGAAACAAATCCAGTTTGTCTTCAGTGCAAAGCCACTGATTTTCACCATTTAATTAAGGCTTCACCAAAAAGAAATATATAGTACCATCTTTAATAGCTGAAAATTAGCACACTCCTTTCAGAACAAATGGTCCATGAGTGACTTTTGTGTCTCTACCATCAATTGTCTTCCTGAACAAAGTAGTATCGCACTGGTGGCCCTGGCAAGTCTTCCTCTCCATCAGTCTCTGGAGCAAATGATACTGTCAAATCCACATACTTCTTATCAGCTGATGGTTTCACAAGCTTTTGCATCCTATAAAGAAATGAAGAACAGTTTGTAAATGTGCCAGGAGGATTGGCAGTGGGAATTTGGGGCCAGACTAGGATGTCACTGCCAGCAATACATACTGACCCAGCACACTACAGACCAAATTAAAATAGAGAATAAGTCACCTCTAAGTTTTGACACATAAGCTGTTCCTCCCCCTGATAGACACAGCCCATTAGAGTCTCAGAGTAGTATAAACCCCCGATATTCACAAGAAGGCAGCCTCACACTATAACTGTGACTTCATCACATACCCCACTCATTCAAAATTATTTATACAGCTGCAAGAGGAAGCATATAAGCAATTTTTTTGGAGTCATGGAGTGAAGCTGTAATTCTCATCTTAGTATGCCAGGCACTCTACAGCTTAGAAGCTCTTCTCTCCCTGGGAATTTGAAGTAGCTTGTTCATACTACTTTGCCTGATACCTACTGGCAGGCCTTCAAAACAGTTCTGATCAGTGCATCCCCTTGCTTCAGCGAATTCTGTGAGCACTGACCAGCACACACTTCACAGGAACTGTAAGGAACAGATTTTGAGCTAAAGTAGTTCAATCCACAGGTGTAAGGCAGAACTAAACCTGGGTGAGATCTGGCTGTTATTTTGCAAAGGCATTCAGTCAAAACCCAGTGCCCTGCCTTCACATCCTGCCAAACCACCAGAATGAAGTACCTCAACTTCCTGTCTGTAAGCAGCATTGCAAAGGCATGTGAATGTCTTAATTTTAAAAGGGTTAAAGTGACGTACAATCTCAAGCCATTACTGTTACTGAACAGAGTTCCAAAAATCTTAAACTGTAAGCAGTACATTAACTCCCTCAGAGCTAAGTTACTAAATATCAGCAGTAGTTAAGACAGTTTCAAAAGGTTCTAGTAATCTTGTTCTGCTTGAACCATGGTACATTCTTTCCCCCCTAAAAAACACTGTCAGTCTTCTTTTGCTTTCTCATTCTGGTATTTGACAGTTAAAGCAGCATTTTGCAAGTCTTCTTTCCTCATCACAGAAGTTAATTCATTTTCTCTTTCTTCTTTTTTTACAAAAGGAAGTTATTATCTTTTTTCTTTTCAAAGTATTAATGGCTAGAAACCACTTTGAGAGGCAACACTGCTGTCAGACACACATCCCTTTGATACAACCAATGAACATAATTTATATGTGCGCTTGCATCCCTAAATCCATTTTCCAGTTATACTTACGTCAACTTTAATCTTTTAATGTGGCCAGGCATCACAGGAACATAGAGCATTTTGACTCCTTGTACAACCATAGTTGGTTCAATTCCATATTTCTCCTGGAATTCACAAATTAGAACTTATTAAAAGACCAGTACAGCTGCCCAAACCAGCAGATACTATGCTGCTAATACTACAGCTAATTATTCAAATCCATAGAATCCAAACCAGAAAACCTGCTAATGCATGGATGCAGACAGAAGTTTTATTAAGATACATTTGAGCCAACTGAATTAACAAAGAATTTGAAAACAGGCTTGGATGCCCTTAGTTAGAGACATTCCCATTGACATTAGTTACTACTAAAATTATTCTGGTTTGAACTTGATGGACATAAAAAACAAAACAAAACACAAACAAGAAACTCCTTTCCTCATGTCCTATATTAACCCAGGACAGTAGATAACTTACTCTGACAGCATTTATGAAGTCCAAGAGCGTAAAATCCTCTTTCCCATAAATTGTCCACCTGTCCCAGATGGTAAATGATATCCCATTTCTGTTTTAAAAAGTGAAAGGTTGTTACTTTAGGATGTGAATTCAGTCATTCCCTTTAAAAGCGCATTGAAGAACTACCATGTTTTCTTAGGGATGCGCTCTTTAATCTTGAGCAAACATCTCTTCCCTTTCTGCTGCCATTTCTCCAGTCCTTTGACCTTGCTAAACACAAGACACAGACCTCTAAGTAAAAGTGGTAGCTGACAATGAAGTTACAGAGTTTTCAGACCTACTGAAAAATAGCTCTTGTACTGAACAAGATGCAAAAGTGTGTCCGGGATGTTTTGTAATGCCACGCATCTCCCTTGTCTAGATTTAAAAATTCTTAAGTAACAGTTTCCACTGAAAACCAAACTAAGCCTTTAAATCCACTGTTTTTAAAATTAGGACAGATGAATATGGGCTGCATTTTCCAAACAGGAAATTCTTGTGCAATGCATTATGGGACACTCTTGGCAGTATTACAAGGATCACTTACACCTCTAGCAGTCCACAGTAAGTGGATAGCAGAATTTGATAGCAAGCATGAAGCAATTCATTATCTTCCAAGTTTAAACAACAAAAAAATACCCTCAAATATCTAGAATGCTTAACTGGAGTATGGCCATGAGCTGTGGTTCCGTCATAACTCTGCTATGTGAGCACATAAGGCCTTAATCTGGGTATCTGGATTTAGCAACTATTCAAACTTCACACTTGTTGGAATGGCTGAGCAAGTTCTAAGCATCAATTAGTAGGTTTCCAAATATTGCCCTTGCCCTTCTGCCATTGTCCTTCCTACCTGATTTCTGTTCTTCTTACTTCAGCAGTTTCTGTAAAGACCATTATGGGAATGGCTAGGTTCAGAAAACAGTTCTTGTATGCATCAGCTGGGTAGCCACCCACAACTTTGATGAGTTCCAGTGCAACCTGCAGTAAATTAGAATTTACTTATTAGGTTTTAGTACTGCGTTATCAACTCTAATGTAGTTAAGAGGCCAGCAACTACAGAGCAAGTTGTTAATGAGATCAGCCTTTGTCCAATCAGCACAATAAATAATACGGAAATACAACCCACTATGCCACAAAAATAAATTCTGTTATGCCAAAGGAAATATGTAAAACATTCAAAACTGTTCTTAACATAGTACTCTTCCAAAATTTTTTGGTTCATGCAACCTCCACAAAGCACGAGGTTCTGTTGAGATGCACGAATGAGAACTACTACAGAACAAATCCATTCCACTCTAGACAGCAGCAATCTGATGGAAGTGAGTATTAATGGCAGAAAACAAACTAGAATGCCAAATTCCAACCCATCTTTCTGCTGCAAATCAAAAATAAAAGCACCAAAGGCTCACCATGTTAAGGAAACTTCCCTTTTTGACCGTTCAGGAGCCACTCTAGAAGTCACACATCAGCAAAGACTTTCACTGCTGGGACTGAATCCCCTTCCCAGTGGGCTGCTTCTCAATCACTGCCTCGCTACTCATCCCACTCTCACAGCCAGATAAGGCTTCCTTGCTGGTTCGACCCTGGGTTTCCCATAGCAGAGCCCCAAACTTCTGGTTTATTTAAGTAATTTTATCATGGTGTGGCAACAGAATAACAACTCAAGCTGGTGCCTTGGAGAAGGGGCCCTGAACAAAGGACTACCTGGGCTTTTGTACCCTCACAGTCTGTGTGCTTGACAGTCCAGGGTATTCCAGCTGAGTCCTCGCTCCTGCTGTGCCTCTGAGTGTCTGGTCACCTGGCTGGGCCACAGGTCCCTGTGCCCTTTGTTGTGTGAAGGGTCAGCATCAGTTCAGGACCTCTTGCCTGAGGCTCTCACCCAGAGCTCAATCTTCAGCTGCCACTGCAGCTCCACACTGAGCTACCTGCACTTCATGTATTCCTCAACAACCACATTAGAACTAACCATGACCTTTTCTATTGGTACATAAGAAATAAATCCATTTCTTTAAATGAGCCTCTGTCAGGGTAGCAGTAATCAATACCCAGACAACAGCAGTTTTAGGCAAGGAACAGTAAGAGAAAGAAATATGCATTTTAAAAATCAATCTCACCAGCCCCGATACTGCAGCAGTAGCTGTGGCAATGGCAGGAATAATCTTTCCAGCAATGCGCTTTGTTTTGAACCGATCTGCTGGTTCGATGTTGTACATCTTGGCTCGCAGGTTTGATGCTGCTGTTATGAAATCTATGTGCCCATTACTATCATCATCTTTCTCAAAGGAGACTGGCTTCATTTGCAAGTCAGCTGCTCATAAAAAAACCAAAAAGAGCATAAATTATTATTAGAAAACTGAAGATGTCCTAAACATAGCCAGCACCCTTCCCCTCCTTTAAGAGTTCAATTCCCTGCTGCTGCCTGCTTGCTGTCATCAGTGTTGTAATAACACACAAGCATAACAGAGCCCTAAATCTTCCAGGAATCTCAGAAATATAGAACCATAGGGTAATGTCAAGCAACAGGACAGGTATCTGCATGGCACTTCAGAAAGCTTTAGATATCAGTTCTGCTTCTTGCAGAATTACAGAACGGCTTCATCCAAAGACCTGAATGTCACCAGTGACAATGCAGCTGCAGGATATTTCCAAACTATGAAGCTAATTTGCACTACTCACTGTCCAGAGCTTCATTGGATAGTATAGATTTCTCCAGCTGGAAAATAGCATTTCTTTCATCCTCACTGCTGACTGGAATATGATCTGGTTTTCTTGCAGTTTCATCAGTCTGTACAACCTGCAAGTGTGTGCAGTGCTTGAGTAATCAAATACATGAACTTCATACAGAACAAGTGTCGAATGTACTAAATTTCCTGTTTTCTCTGCAGGTTTTCCTCCCCAGTTCAAGAGAGACATGGATTTACTGGATCAAGTCCAGCCAAGAGCTTCCAAGAGTATTAAAGGACAGGAGTATCTCTCATTCAGGGAGAGGCTGAGAGATCTGTGATGGTTCAGAGTGGAGAAGATAAGGGTCAGTGGGATCTTATCAATGTGCACAAGTATCTCATGAGGGGGAAGTACAGAGAGCACAGCCAAACTCTTTTCACTGATGCACAATGATAGCACAAGGGCACAAACTGAAGCACACGAAATTCCCTAAGAAACATACAAAAATACTTTAAAAGAAACAAACAAACATCCCAAACAAAACTGTGAGGATGGTTGGACGCTAGCACAGGTAGCAGAGAGAGGCTATGGAGTCTCTATTCTCAGGGGAATTCATAACCCAATGGGACACAGTCCTTGATGACCTCCATTAGCTGTCTCTGCTTAAGCAAAGGATTGAACTAGGTGGTCTTCAAGGGTTCCTTCTAACCTTAACACACTCTTATTTCCCCAAAAAACATTATAATTTATGTTTATTTCTCATTAGCATCAATGCAGTAGTTGGAGATGTGGGACACTGCTTGGAGAGTATTTTGTATTTTTCTTTAAATTAAATATTACACTTACTTTGTTTGAAGGTCTGAACTCTGGCACCTTCACAGATGAAATAATTCCCAAAATCGTTTCCTCTGACAAGTCCTGTTATGGTTTTGAAGAAAAACAATTTAAATTTGCATCAACTCAATAAGGACCCCAGAAAAAGATTGTAAATCCAACAGGATTTCAGAGAATCTTAGACCCAAAAAGTCTCACAGATATTCAGTAATGTTTCAGCCAAACATCATCATTAAAACATCAGGTGACAATTCATTTCCACAGCAAATCAGAGCACTGTGAAGTGCCTAGGACGTAAAAAGTGAGCAGAAGTGCAAACCTGACTTACAGGAAGGTCCAATTAGAAAAGAAACATGAAAAAACAAAGGATAAGCAATGCAGAGGCTGTAGGCAGTAAAAAAAATAAAACGCCCATAGCATACTTAAGACATTTAATTTTAAAAAATGCTTTGAAGATATTTTCTTTCAGTTCAGTAGTTATATTGCACAGAAAATAGGTGCATCAAAATAGTAATTCCCAAGTTCAGTGCTTACTGAAAAAAAAAAATACACTACACATTTCTCCTCCATATTAGGGATTTAAATAGAGAAAAATAAGTGTAAGCAGCTGCCAAACAGCCAGTGCTGAAGGATAGATTACTGTAAGAATCACTTTAATCAGCTCTTGAAAAGAACTGGCAGCTGCACATCAGGCCAAAACTGAACACCAAGTTAAGTTAAGGGAACACTGTTCCAGTGTGGATTACCTTTTCTGTGAAAGGAACACAGTACACTGTTGCAAACAGTTTTGCTGCACTCATGATGAAACCATAGTGCCTAGAGAAAAGAGAATTATTTTTGGTTGGTTGTTTTTTCTACTTCAGTTGCCCGAAGGTTTGCAATCACGTTCAAGATCTTGAATACATATACTGAAAAACAGAATTTCCATCCTTCAGTGCACACAGTATGGAATAGACAACACATTTTGAGTGACTCAGACGTTGTCCCCAAAACTAAGCAAATTTTGATGAGTGAAGAGTTATTTAATGAAAACCATATCTCCTTAACCTTTGCAGTCAAGCAAGCAACTACAAACACTCACGTGACATCAATATGATAAAAAGCTTAACCTCAGAATTACTTTGGTATTTGCCATGACCTCAGTTTTCACTCAAACTAAGAACAATTTCTCAAAGTAATTGTAGATATACAGCAGATAAAAGCTTTTTAATCCATCAACCACATTCATTTTTAAAATTATCTGTACTACCCAAGCCATCTAGATCACCAAATTGTGATGAACAAGAAAAGTAGTCCCTCCACTAGGTCATTTGGCATATCCTGCATTTTATGATGTGGACAGTGGCAGCAGGGAGGTATGACAGCAACAACTCACTAATTCTGTAGCCATGTAAGACATGAAATGAGTTGTTCTAAGCCATTTTCCATTATTTCTGAGGTTATCAGAACAGCACCCTCTGGTTCCAGGTCAGTGAAAGCTAAATTATCTGCAGTAGAAGTATTTGACAGCTCACCAAATCTGCCACAGAATAAGACTGTGCACTCACACCTATTGATTCCAGTCCAACTTCCAGGGCTATAAAGCCACTGCCTTGCACTTCCTGCTGTAAGGTGAGTTTTATAGGATGCTATACAATGCAACTGGGACAGTACCATACTTACAAAGGATCATTAAATTCAAACTTCACTGGGAAAGGAGGCCTCTTTGGTGATTGCCAAAACAAACCTGGAAAGAAGACAGACTTAAGATGAAATCCTAAGGAAGCAGGAACAGCAACATGCGACATATGCCATGAATTCAGAACAGGCATAAAGGGGCATTAGTACTTACTTCCATCTTTTAATCGTGTATCAAGGGGAAATGAATGAAGGAGCTGAAGTGCCTAGAGGAAAAACCAGAGAGGCTTTAGTAATTTGTCATCTAGATTGTCATGACCACACTAAATCAAGCCTTCCTAGCTGAAATAATTTAAAGGGTTAAGAAAATCATGAGATAACTTTGTCAAGATGGACAGCTTAAACACAAGTACTACTAGACAGAGTGCTTGCCCATTTCATTCACAGAACAAAGATGACAAGGTCATCTCACCTGTACAAAGCTCAAGCAAGGCATTTAATCCAATAAGCAAAGCATTCTCCCCCACCTTTTTGTCACTTTAGGATTCTGGCATATGGATTCTCAAATGGAAATGCAGTATTTTCTCAATGTGACAACTACCAGCAGGGATTCTGTATGCACAGGTATATTTATTAATCCACAATATCCCAATCCCATCTTTCTTACAAATTACACACATACTTTAAGTGACACTGTGGGCCAGACTGTCAGAACGCCTGGCTCTTATTTCAGACAATCTTTGAGAAAATCAGGGTTACAAAGGTGAGTTCAGTAATGGAAGTTTAGTGTTGGAAACAAAAATCCACTGCCTAATGAAAGACATCTGATAATACTGCTGCTTTGAAAAACACTGGAAAAAGGCCAAGAAAACTGCATGGAGACTACTGAACAGAGTACTAAGAGTGAGTTATAAACCAGACCAAGAAGTGCAACAGTAGAAAGGGATGCAGCATTTTTAGGTTTCAAAAATAATTTGTTATTTATGATGAGATGGAAGTGAGTGCAAAGACTTGGACACCTCGTTATCAGGGCCACCAAGTTTTCTAAAACCCTCATCAGTCTAGTGCCACCTCATTTACAGGTCTTACCTACCTTATGACTAAAATATTTTTCAAATTTTACTCTTGCTAGTTCCACACATTGAGTCCAACTTCGGGGTCTTCTACTGAGAGTTTTAATAACATGAAAACAGCCTTCCAAGCTCTCTCCTGATTTTATTCTCTAGATAAAGAAACATGAAAATGTTAAAACAGACACGATTCCTTCTAATCCAGTCAAACAGTAAATACGTTTTTAGTAATCCATAGGCAAGAAGAAACAGAGGCTCAGTTCATGAAATATTATCCTTTATGTGGTCCTCTCCACTGAGGTTTTTCCCCCATTTACTTCCACCAGCCCTTTGGACCACAGGCCATTATAGACTCACAAGAAAAGACAGTAAAGAATTTCAATCTAATTTATTACTAGTTGAATTCACTTCAAACCCAGTCTTACTTTCATTTTTCCCAGCTAGTTACACATGAGTGTGACACACACTAGTCACACACTAGCAGTATCTCGAACTTTCTAGTATTTCTACATTATGTACAGAGCACACGAGCTGGAGAAGCTTTTAAGTACGAGACACACCAAAAATACTGTTCATATCATCAACTAATGACTCGACCAAGGAAGTCTTCAGGTTCTCTGAAAAAGTCAGAAATTAACCCAAATCTCACTAAATAGAAAAAAAATCCATAAAGCAGTATTTTACCCCAGGCAACATTCCCTTACCTGTAAAACTTCTTCTGCTGACAGATAGGTTTGCCAGAACTTGTTAAACAATGAAGGCTTGTGAGAAAATGAGCTTTCAAACTGTAAAATAAAAAAAAACAAATGTGGCATTTTGCCAGAAGAATATCAGATCCCCACCTTTCCAAACACACATGGAGTTGTGCTGAATGCCAGAAAGGTTAATCCTTTACCTTATCTCTTGCCCACTGTATCGTATGCTCAATGGCAGCTGGAAAAGACTTCAAGGTGCAAAAAGGTATTTCTTCCTCTGGTGGATCCCGCTGTAAATAAGGAGGGTTGCAGGTAAATGCAGCCTTTTCCAGGTTAATTGCTAATAATAGCACCAAGAACTTGTACACTACATAAGTTAAAAACTCTGCTGTTATAAAATACAAAGTGGCTTTTTATGCTTAGAAATCTGTTTTATGAACACTGACATTATCACTTCCTCTTTATGAGGAATAGTCTAAACTCAACACTGAAATGAACCATGAAATGAACAACAGGTGAAATTGCCAACCAGCTTTTCCAAGATGTGCAGCTGGCATTGATGTACACTTCGAACGTGAAACATGCCCTGCCACTCAAGTCCAGAAAGACTTCTTTATGGACCCTAATAAGACAACCAGGATGCTCAAAATCCTGTCTCTGTGTCCACACAGCACCATTTCATGGTGTTCTCACCCTGTGAATCTTGCCACAAGAACTTAAAACAGAGGGATACTGCAGGTAGTGTCTATCAGGGACAGAGCCTGAAGGTTCTTTTTCCCCTTTCCCATTCAAAGAGAACTGTTATGTATGCCTGTAAAGAGCTGCTCAAATTTTATTTCCTGTGAGCTTTTCTTCAGAAAGACAGGAAGTAATTATTTCCTAACAGTACTGTTCTTCAGCAGCTCAAATAGGCCACTTACTTTAGAAAGACATATAAAAATGATCAAGAAAATGAATCAGAGGGCATTATGGGACAAGCTATCAAAGGCAAGTGATGGTCTTGAAAGACTTACATGACTATTGTAGGACTCTGTCAGATGGGGCACAATAACTTCTGTGTGTCCTTTTGTTCCCATAGTTCCAGAGTCTATAAGAGGACGCAGGTTTGCTACACAACGACTGACATAGAAAGATACAGACTATCAGAATACAGAACAATCCCTACATTCTTGCCTTGCAGGCATTCCTGGAGTGTAACCAGAGTTGCCTCTAGGCACTTTCAGAAGAGTGGAAAGTTGACACCAAACTCAGGAAAAGAAGAGATTAAATAAGAATTATTCAAATTAGATTCAAGTTAGGTCAGGATACTATAAACCTGAGCCTGTGGGGATTATGAGCATTAGAAATTATTTTTAAATGTAAATATCTCTACTTTTAAATTTAAATATATATTTTTATGCTTAAAATATTTAACCTTAAGACTGCGAGAACACCCTCATCAGAAGTTAACAGCTGCCCTTACTTCCCTTCCATCCCCTACCTATCAATGTATCTCCTGGCTTCAACATTGTCCAAAGCAGTCACAATCACGTCTTGCTTGGTGTAGAATTCATCACTGTAAGTGTTCTCAGTGGCTGGACAAACTTTATTAATATCTGAGTCAATCTTTATGTAAGGATTGATGTTCAGAGTTGCTTCTGCTGCAGTGTAGCTCTTCGGTTTCTGAAAGTACAAATACATAGATCAGCAATATGCAGACAAAAAGCATCTGGGACACAGAAATACTGACTTCATTTATTGATCAGACAATATTCACTGACAGAAATGCTAGTAGACAAAACGTACAATCAATGACATTTTCAATCATACACCTCCCTCACTGATAAATATCTTATTGATCTAGTTTTATTTTTAGCTTCATTTACTGTTTCAGAGACCACATGGTGGAAGTGCTTAAATGGTTTATGAAGTAACTGAAACTGATGCCATGTGCTGCCTCTTATAAGAATTTCTTCAAAAGAAGGGAGCAGTTCATGAATGTCTGAGGATAAACCCATTAGTAACTGACTGTCTATGCAGCACAGACATCAAGCACCTGTGAATTACTACAAGGTGTTCCACACAAAGTCAATTTCAGAAGCTAAACTGAAACAGAGTTCTTTACCTACCCAAGACTGCTAGCCATACTGCAATTATCTAGGGATCAGCACTCAAGCCTGTGGCTTCTACAAGCCTGCAGGGTTCACCTTCCATTTATCTATCCATCCGAAGTGCAATCTGTTCCTAGATTTGCTGCACATAAACAGGAGGCAGAACACTCAACTGTTGGGTTTTCCACACTGCTGTCAAGATCTAAGCCACCTTTTTTATTTTGTGCTGTGTTTGCAAGTACGGGGATGTTCTCTCTGCTTCTGAGGAATTAACAGCTTCTGTGTCATGCATTTACTGAATGTGCATGTTGGACTTTTGCAAAACAACATTTACCAGCTTAGTGAAAACTGATTTAAGACAGCAACTTTGGTCAAGTTCCATCAGCAGCAGCACTACTGCGCTCTATTGAGAACACTTCTGCCAGCACTGTTTTTTTGTTGGTTTATTTCCCCCAAATTTCAGAGGCATTGTAGAGCATTTCTGACATATTAATCCATGACAGACTCTCATGCAACACAGCACCACTCATCCAATTGTCAAATTCAAGAGATTTCATTAGACAAAAACACCAGTACAAATCAAGATGAGACAAACCAATTTTACTCAACTGATACTAGTAATAAGCGGGATGCCATTGGAGTTCTAGGCACTGTTTGTGAACCCCTCTAGATTTCATTACAACCTTTAAGTCTTTTCTGGACAGAAGTACAGACACTCAGAAGTTCAGCTCTCTGTGAGGACACAGGACGGGGGAACACAATAGTCCAGAAAATTTACTGAATAAAATATCCTACCTGTATGTGATGAGGTCGAAAAAGAAACTGCCTGTTCAGGTTGGATTTCTCTATCAAGTCTGGATCTGTAATTGTAACCTAAGTCAGAAGGGGCAAAAGCAACAGCTGAAGTTACAATTTAAGTGTAACATTGAGCACTGATCTTGATGAAACCTACAGACACTCGTCAAAACAAAACACTGCTATTGACATCCACTGTGGCCAAAGCTCTGCTTATACTGACTGACTAAATTTTGATTTAAAATCAAAATACAGCAAGACTGCTCCAAGTGTATTCTGCTTCAAATTGCACACCCTTCAATGTCAGGGCCACTGTACCTTCTGCACAGAGACCAACCTGAAATAAGACTTAAAACTTTTAACATTTCAGTAGTCTGATTATTTAAATCTTCCCTGTCACATTACTTCTGAGAAGTGAGGTTAACAGGTGACTTACCAATCCTTTGTCTTGCCCAGTACCAACACCAAGAAGTGCAAAGTTTTTTAGCATTTCACAGCCTATCGCTCCACATCCAACCTAAAGAACATTACATTTGTAGAATCAGAAACAGAAGTGAGGACCACAAAGGCAAGTCCCATGGCAATTTTGGACCATTTGTTCTGTAGTGGCACATATCAGAGCTGCCCTCACATATTTTGAGGACAATGGACATTAGCTGTACCAACAAAGCATTTGCAAAGTGTAACAGTGTCAGTCATACTCACCAAGAAAACATTCAAATCATGGAGTTTCTGGCACAGAGAGTCTCCAATACAAGCCCTCAAGGCATCGTATCTGTCTCCCCTATGCAGGCACAGGAGACAAAAACAGGAGACTTCAAGTTGCTATTTATCATGGTAGTACCATTGATGCCAAACTGCACTTTGACATGAACTAAGAAAGTCAGACAGAGTCTGTAGTTCCTGCTCATCCCATGCTGAAATAGGACACACATTTGTAACCCCAAATCTGTCCCTCCAGCAAACAGCACTGAATTAACTTTAGAAGACAACTGTGCCTCTTTGAGACTCAGATGTGAACAGTACATAAGCCAGCAGATTGTAGTTATATTTACCGTGGGAGAAATTCCTCAGAGCCCGCCTTCTCCAGAGGTGTTACAATGTCTAACACATCTATGTATAACTGTAAAAAAAAATGAAAAAAATAAAAAATCCAATAAAAACCTGGGAAAAACATTCATGTTACTTTAACTTAAAAAATTAAGTATTTTGTATGATCAACAGAGTCTAGATATTTAGAAGCATTACATCTTTACTGTCAATGGATATACAGCATCTGGTACACTACAGTTCATGATTTTAGTGGACACAGAGGGGAAGAAGACATTCACTCAAACAGGTGAACTGCAAGTTTTTGATTTCTGACAAGCATGTTACCCCTCCAGAGGTAACTGAAGACTGACACTTTTTAATCTAACTGTACTCTGACACTTATCCTGAGAGTCTGAAAGCACTGCTCTTATGTACAGTGGCTTAAGCTGGCACCTGCACTATATCACACCTTTGCAGCCACGCAGTGACAAGTCAATGCTCTCTTTGCTTGTGTGAAAAAACAATGTGCTGTCCAAACTCCAAACACAAAAATCTTAACTAAAACTGGCTGTACTTCTATTGTACACATAAAACCACTACATTTTCTAAATACAGTCTCAAGTCTTTTTTTTAGTCCCACATTATAGAAGTTGTTCAGGTTGCTCTGATCATACAGCATTTGCACACAACTACCCATTCATAAACTGTCAAAATAACCATCCAAAAATGAAGACAGCCTTACCCACTGCTGCAATGGAGAAAATTTTCCTGTTACTGCTTTCAGGACTTCCTGGCTAGCAACACCACCCACTGCTGCAGCCAAAGGAGGCAGAAATCCCTGAGCAGTCCTAGACAGCCATTTCACCACATCTCCATTCACCTGAGGCTGAAAAGTAAAACACAGTAACAGGTTTACTCCCTCAGTGAACAAACCAGTGTTTGACAGTTTCACAGATCATTATTCTTCAGCAAAAGACAAATTATTTCACTCTGACTAGCAAAAAAATTTCCAGCCAAGACACATCCACCATATACCCTGAATTTGTCATATGCATTTGTCAAAAAACTGGATTCACATAGCCACAGGGTCAGCCTTCACATCAGGTCACCATTCGGCCGAACCCATGCTGAAATCCCATTCTGTTTCCTCACATGGCCTTCAGAAAACCAGCTGATCCATTTAAAGTTGGATTCAAAGGCCAAAACAAGGACCAACAACTAAAGCCTGAACTTTAGGCAAGTAAATGAGCACATAAAAAAGTGACTCAGAATGACAATGATTCCTTACTCACCTTGTTTTCCAGTGTTTCACTTATAGACATGGCTATTTTCAGCATTTCCTCAGCATCTTGAAGGCATCTAGACACCAGGGTAGAAACAATAATGATGACTTAAACATTCCAGAGTTCTTCTAGAAACACAATCAATGGAAGAAAAAAGCAATGGATACAGTAGGAAATTTGGAATCTCACATTATCCTTAACAGTGAGCATTCAAGATATACTTCTAAATGTTATGGTTAGCTCAAGAACAGGAGTCTCAGTGGAAAAGCTCATGTGCAAATACAGTCGTAAGATTTACACTTTTTAAGTAATTTTGTCTCATTTAACTCAAAATTACACACATCAAGAACTGCAGCTGAATGAAGAACACTGAAAATTAAACTCAAATCATTCAAATAATTTTTTTTAAAAAGTCCATGAACTACAAGATAATTCAGGATTGCTGGAACAACCTTTCCTTATCAATCCCACAAGGTGAAAAAGCTAGAACAGAGTTCTTCCTTCAGAAGTATTTTCTGTCTACCTGGGCCCAGAAAGCGTCATTGCTATCCTGGGAAAATCTGTCATTGCTGTATTGGGAAAGCCTTGTTGCACACCCAGACATACACCAGGTAACGTATTTCAACTTTCCATTTCTACGTGGTCTATCAGGTACTAGACAGGGAAGGTATCAAGCTGCACAGCCAACCAGTAACTACACAAAAAGGAGAGATCTGTCTGACTCAAGGCTTGGCAAACACAAAACTGCTGCTTTACCCGATGTTTGGTCCGCGACCAAAGTTCTCCTGGAAGTGGTTCAAGGCAAGCATGGCAACATGGATCTGCAAAGGTGCCTGTTAAGACAACAATAGCTGCTGATCAATTACAAACTAGAGAGAAATGAGGTAAACAAAAAGACCTATTTGAACTCCACTGTTAACATTTCATTTATCTCATAAGTACAATGCTCAAAAAACCTCTTAAAAGAACATTAAAAAGTGATTTTGAAATACCTTATATTGTTTTTAAAAAAAGTATTGCTTAGTAATGCAATGCCCTTCACTCACATTCAGCACTCACTTCAACTAAGTTCAACTGAAGAGTCCCCAAAAGAATTTAGTGTTGAAATCGGAAAATAATCTTCTTTTAACTAGACATTATAATGTATTGCATTTTGCCAAACGAAGTCCACTATTAAGGGCAAAAAGTAGAAATTATATTATTCTAAACATAAAGCTACAGATTACAATCCATTTATTTTAAATATTAGAGCATTTATGCCCAAATCCCCATATGCAAATTACCTCAGGCTTGCTAAAATCTGCAACAAGGCATAATGGATTTGTTATCTGCTTCTCCAGCCGTTCCTGGAAAAACAGAATTCATGACAACACACTACTTAAGAATGCAACAGCCACTGCTGCCTGACAAAACAATACTCTTTCTGTTAAGATTAAGAAACAAATAGTCAGTCCTTTCTTACTAGCACTGCCATTGCTCTCTTCGTTAATTCACACCACAATAGATGCTAAAAATAATTATCTACTGCAAGTTCTGTCTATCAAAAACAGTCAGAGAGACGTTTCACTTCCGAGTGGCAAGACTCATCTTTAAACGGGTGTGATTTTTGGGGCTGTCCTGTGCAGAGCCAGGAGTTGGAGTCCATGATCCTTGTGGGTTCCTTCCAACACAGGATATTCTATAATTCTAGGGAACATGTATGTGCTGCTTCCAGTGCTCACACCATTAATGCTTGAGAAGGCAGCTCTGTCAAGCACACACTTACAAAGTAGCACATCTTGGGTGTCTTCACTTGCACAGCTATGCCTCCATGCAAGTAAGGCTCCATCTCTGATGTATCACCAATGCTGAAGGAATAAGGTGACACCACTGAAAAGAGAAGAGAATAAACAGTGACAGGTAATTCAAAGTGTCATTGGATGCTACAGTTCTGTATACAACAAAGTAGGGGTTTGCCAGTGGTTTTTGTGCTGCAATTTTGCAGTGGGCAGCCTTGTTTTGAAAGCGTATGCACAGCTGATCCTCCTAACAGGATTGACCCAGAAACTGGCAGAGGGACAAAGTATTAGTTTCACATGATCTGTTATGAAATGAGCTTTTTTAAGTGGCAGCAGATTTAACAAGAATTCTGATGACCACAGCTCTGTAACAAAAATTAAATCACGCTCAATTTTCTTTAGACTGAGCACAGCAGTGTTCAATATTAACAGCTCAGAGTAGGATTTTAGCCCTGTGATGAGAACTACAGGCAATCAAAAAGGCTAACTGGAGCATTTTGTCACATCTTCCCCCTCATACATGGGAAGCACCATTCAGGCAAGGCAAAAAGACAGAAAAATTGTTAATTCATGGAAAACTAAAACCAAAAGCTAAGCTAAGCCATGAATAAGAGGAAGGAACTGGCTGCAGCATAGGTTCTAGCAAAATGCAGGGGCCCAGAGGAAACAGATTCAAGCACATGTTTCAAGGGTATTGGTTTTTGTTTCAGATCACAAAGCAGTTAAAAACAAACAAACAACCCCCCCCACTTGCTCTCTCTTCTGCTCCAAACAAACAGGCATTCAGATATGGTGACTGGGAAACTCCCCGGCATCCAGAAGGAACCAAGTAGAATGCCTTGAGACATCCATGAAGTAGAACAAAGCAAGGTAGACATAGATCATGAAAATAATTTTAAAAACATGTTTAGAAACAGAACATTGTCAATTCATCACTGTACACTTAGACTGTCACCCAAAAAAGCTACAAGGCAAACAGTGGTATACCAAGTGGCAACCAAAACCATGACAGAAGCATACCCATTAATGGGACCCTCCAAAAACCAAACCAGTTTCATCAGCAGATGAATGATGGTCAGCTCAGAGGCTGCCAACTAGATGCCACTAGCTGAGCAATTCCATTGCCTCCTTAAGCAGCAACATGAGTTCAGCAAGACTTTACTAAATGGAAGTGCCATCAAGACAACACTAGAAAGACCTTTGCACCAAAAAGCAATTTTTTTGTGCAAGCTCACTGGAGGTCTGCACAACCCAGCATTCCTCTGCCTACAGAGGCAGGGGCTAAATCAGGCCAGAAAATAAGTGCCTTGCAAATGAGTCAGCAACAGTTTACCTGTTATTTGGTGTGTGGATCCATTCAAGCATGACATTCCATTAACTTCCCGAAAGGTTAAGAACTGTCCTGTTTCAAGCCTGTGTGGATGGTTTTCAAGGCAAGTGACAATACCAGGATTTGACTGAAATAAAAAATGGCAGTCAGCAAGGAGGAAAGTGTCTTGTGCAAAGGGGTCATGGTGTATTGTAGGCACATAGCTTCTTGTCTACTGAAACTGGAGTCTCTAACACTTTTAACATGTCTGTCACCGTGAGAGTTACCTATAACAACTTTTTCAGTCTTATAATTTTCAATTTAACAGTGTTTCTACAACACAGACTTTCTCATTTCCACTGTTTCCAGTTCTCAGTATGCTAGCAGACTGCATTTGTTAGTTCTCAGCAGTCAAAGCCATTGTTATGTTCTGAAATAGCAGCAGACTTATCTCCTTTTTTCAAACTAAAAATAGTCTCCATGTGCAAAGAAATTTTCAGAGGCATTAAAAAAAAATCAAGTCTTGTGAATTGTCCTTATTACTCTGTAATTCCTTTCTGTCTGATATCCTTAAAAAGGACATCTAAACTCATTCCTGGAAGTTAGGAAGATTACAAAGCTGGACATCAGCACTCAGGAAAGACACAGCCTCAGCAGGTCACAGACAGGCTTACACTTGCAGGAATCTCAGACAACATCTCATCCTGTTACAGGATGCGACGCCAACCTGCCACACACACAGAGACCTCGCTGCAGTCTGAACACAGCTCATCAAGACCTTGTGCTGCAGCTCAGGCTGTAACCTGGTATGGATTTGCAGGCAAGCCTGGCCTGTAAAGTCTCCTGCCATCCCTTCCTGAGACCCCAGTATAAGAAAGATTTCAGTTAAGTAACACAGAACTTAATTACAGTGGACCATATTCTCTGTGGCAATGAACAATGGCCAAGGAGTTGACTGGAGAAAATTCTGCTCTGATTTAGAGACACAGTGCCACCTCGACCCTGTCTACAGGACAAGAACAGCCACTTGATGTCAGTTTTACACTTCAGAGTGGAATCAAGATACAACTAAACTCAAGTATCAGATTATGAAACACAGGACATATTTACAAATATATATCCATTCCTTGACTTGGCAGGTAATCAGCACAAGCCATGAAACTCAGCTATGTACTCCTTATGTAATCAATGAGAACAATCAAGTCATCCATTCCCTTTTAAAAGCACCAAAGAACAGGCTACCCAAATCATCATATTATAAGCTTTAATCCAGACCAAACCCAACTTGCTGTACAACCCCTCCTAGACTGGTTATTATTATTTCTAGACTGGAGATAAGATAAAAGACTTGCAGGTGGATGAGTGAGTTTACTGTCTGTACTTCCAGAATTGAAGAAAGGACCTAAAGTAATTTCCCTTTATAAAACAGTAATACAAGATTAAATGGACATCCTAACATTCTGCACTGGAAGTACTAGCAATAATATCCTCTTCTCATTGCCTCTACTTTGGTAGGTTAAAACAAACCTTGAAATTTCTTTCCAAAATAAGGTCTCAATCCCCTTGATTATTCCAGCAGTCCACCTCTAAGTGCTGCAGGTTCTCATAAAAAGGGCTCTTTTCACATCTGTTCTCACGCTTCCTTAGAAGACTTACCCTATTCCCACACCCAAGTTATGTCCTCTTCTTTCCACATATGCTCATTTCTTTCTCCCTCTAATTACAAAATGAGTACTGTGTGTTACACAGTAAGTAACAACCAGGAGGCATCAGTAAGAACAAAGTAACCAAAGTAACTTCGCTTCTCCTATATTGCCAATTTTAAATTCCTTAGCAGGCTGCTCAAGTGAAGCACTCTGGCACTCCCCTTTTAGAAGAGCCAATAATGAGTCCTTTTAAAAACAGTTAAAAGCAACACAACCACGTTTTTCCCTTACTTGTGTTATATTTGAAACGAAGATCTCCTTTGGCTCCTCTCCTGTTGTATCCAGCACTTCAAATTCATCACCAAAGTCACAAAACAAACGTGAACATACTCCATACACATCTGCACTGATGAACTACAAGAGAAAGTAAAAATCATGAGCATCCCTAGAACAGCACAAGCCAAAGAAATGATGCCTCACATTGGACCTTGTTGAAGGCCAGCAGGTTTAATTCTACAGTGGAAACCTGTCATGAACTCAGGCCACTGACTACCCAGCATGGCACTGATGACACACCTTGAGCCTGCATGAGCATTTCTGAGCCCGCACACAACACAGGAATAACATCACAACACAGTGAAATGCTGCCATTTCTACTTCTCTTACATTCAGCCTCAGCATGTCCTTCAGTCTCAGCACATTCTTTCAGAATTGTTTTGAGTTAACAGTGAAAACTATTTCTTTAACATAATTGCTTTTTAATTAAGGACAAAGCTGGGGTTACCTGTGCTGGTATCCAGATAATACCAGTAGCAGCACTGTATTCCTGAAACTCCTGCTGCTCCATCAACATGCCATCTGCACAGGATTATACACCTCATAACCAGCTTTCTCCATTTTTGGAAGGAACACCCTGGAGGTCCAGAATGCTCACTGTACAGATTATTCACGTGTTTCATTTTCTCTATTACCTTAATAGGTGGCTGCTGAGCATGACAGAAGTTATTTATCTTCTTCTGCAGCAACAGACTTACTTCAGTCAATATGACACACTGTGAACAAGAACAGAAATACTTCTGAGGCACTGAAAGCAATCAGTATCTTCAGGCTATGGAAAAACTAGTACTAGGAGGAAGTTACTTAGGTGTCCCAATCCGATCCTCCACACTTAAGAGAAAGCAGTCTTGAGGAAGTTTTGTCATTAAAGCAGAACGGTTACCAATCCACAAGTTCTGGAAACAAAATGACTAAGAGCAGGAACAGCAAATTCTCAGGTTTTTGTTTGTTTCTTTTAACTGCAGCTGTGAAACTCAAAACCCAATTAGAATATTTACCAAAACAATTATGCATAATCTCAGCAAAAATGTAGATTTTGAATTTTAGGATTAAAGCTAGCAAACAAACACAAATAATACTAATCACTGCACACCAAGAAGTCTGCATAGGCTTCCAGTATTTGTGCTCTTAAAATTGCAGACACAATTTCTGCACACATTCTTTTAATGCCTAGGACAGTATTGGGTTCCAAGGCACATGCACTGCATCCCATTCAGTTACACATGGCCTGCTATAGCTGGGACATTCAGAAACTTGGAGTGCTTGCATGTAAACCACACAGTAAAGGTTCCCCACTCAGACTGAGCCATGCACACAGGCAAGAGACAGCTGACTGAACAACTGCAAGTGCCCTCACTCCATCAAAGAGGCACTCACATTTCATTACATACATACATACATACATGAATGATCTAATTATATAGCCTGAGCTTCTGCTGCCTGGAATACAGCACACAGAGTATATGCAGAACATGTGTGCTATGTAGCTGCAAAGAAAGGTCACAGTTTCACCTTCAAAGAAAAAAACTTCCACAGCAACCCTACTCAGCTATTTATTGTCATAGCAAATTCCATAGTAAGTGTACTAAGAAAGTGGTGGGAACACAAAACCACTGTTTCAGTCTTGAAAAAAACAAGCACAACACTTCATCAGTCCAAATACAAGACCTACTCTTTTCTTACATCATCTCAAAACGTACTGTCAAGTTTTCATTGTATTTACTTACATTAAAAAATCCCAGTTGTTTGCTCTGAGCAAAATACACAAATATACATACAACTGCTTTAAGAGTGACATACCTGGTAGTGCTTTAGGAAAGCCAGATCTGTGGTTTCATCTAGTGGCACAGTTGATGCTGCTACATGGACATATGGATTGAGTTCTGCAATTCTATGAAGTGTGGCCTCAGCCCTGAAAGAACAGCAATTTTCAATTTTTTACGTATCTACAAAAATTTTATTTTCAATATAGAATTTCATACTACACATGCCCTACAAAAGACCCTCACAATGTCTCCTGGCAACAATTACCAACTAATTTATTCACACTTCAGTTCCTAGCAGGTCTGAGGAAAACAGCTGTGTCCAGTATCCCACAGGACTCACAGATGGTCTGCTGTTGTGGCTATTGTCCAGTCTAGTACAGGTGGCCAAGAAAGCCCAAGGAAGAATTGCACACTGGCCCCCACTATTAAATTTACATTATAGGCAGTGACATTTGTGACTCAGAACCTCAGTCCCAGTCTAGATTTCCTCTATTATCTACCTGGGCACTGTACTCAAAGCCAGCAGCTCCAGAGAAAGGGTTTAACAGGTATTTGGTATGTACTACCAGCTCTTGGACAACAAACTGCTATTTTTGATACTGATGAAATGGTCAAGCTCAGTCCTCTCTCACTCCAAAGACTTCACTAACCTGTTCCTTTGACTGGTAACATCATCTTCATGGATGAAGAAGTTGATCCCCAAATCCCATTTTGTGCAGTGCTTGGTGTCATGAACTGTAAGAGCCTAACAAAGTTTGTCAAAAAGCATTTACTGGAAGAAATACACACGGTCACAGCACCCAAAAGCATGGATTTAGCCCCATATAAAATGCTGGAGGACTAACACTGCAAAAGATTTAGTTGTAGCATATGTAAGAATAAGCTCTTCCAATCTCTTTCCCAAGAAAACTCTTACTGTTTTAGAGACCAAAACACATCTGCAACACGCACTTCATTAAGCATTTTCCTCCGAGTTTGCAGTGATAACAGACAGCATTTAAATATCAAGAATGATTTTTGCCAGACTGTGATACAGGGGCAATTGTAATCTGAAAATTAATGGACTAATTTGATTTCTTTCTACTGAAGAGTTTTAAAAGGCTTCTTCTTAACAGAATTAATCCTAGCAGCACAAAAGCAGTTGTTGGATTAAAAACTCCAACCATTTCAGCATCTACACAAAAGGATTCTAATGGATGACAAAATAAGATAACATATTTTGAATAGTTTGGCTTTCAAGTTTGGACCACTCCATTTAGGAGAAGCCACTTTGTACAAAAGGATTCAGTATCTACTCAGCAGCTGGCTAAAATATTTTATAAGCTATTTCAGAGTGCAGTGGACATTAACATGAGATTCTGACCATACCACTACAACATCCAGATTACTAAAAGATTTTACTCTCAGGTTCTCAAATGTTTTGCATTTCTACTGAAAAGCAGATTCAG
This sequence comes from Drymodes brunneopygia, assembly GCA_013400955.1. Classification (NCBI taxonomy): domain Eukaryota; kingdom Metazoa; phylum Chordata; class Aves; order Passeriformes; family Petroicidae; genus Drymodes; species Drymodes brunneopygia. The sequence goes on along the minus strand of VZTZ01035714.1, from coordinate 260,866 downwards.
AAATTTTAGCTAGTAGTGTTTTGCCTTTTTCTCATGCTCACCCAAGAATACCCAACAACAGAACTGTTTTACATACCTTTACCCCAGCCAGAATGATGTTTTTGGCTGAAAAAACAAAAAACAAAGCAAGAAAGAGAGGGACTATTGCAGGTTACTTGCAAATCTGTAACTGGATAGTTATTCAGGTGGACAATAACAGTATTTCATTGTTAAGACCTTCATAGCTTAAGGTTTTTTTCTCTTTTACACTTGGCTCAAGCATTCTACAGCACCCCTGAAAGCAAAATAACATAAGCAAGGTTTAAAAGGCTCTCTACATTTGTCATTTGTCAGCTGTTCATCCCACAATTGTGATTACAGAGGTAGTAATGACAATAAACTGCAAAACCCCATGACTCTGTTCTGGTATCTGGTGCAGAGAACCACTAGAACCAACTGAAGGAGTAATACCCCAGGCAGGAACCAGTCAAAACAAGTCTTGCTCATGAAGAGTAAGAGAAATTGTTAAGGAGTCTCTTGTATCAGGGCAGTTATGCATTTCAACCAAATAATTCTCTTCTCCTACACACACTCCCATTTCCTACATGGGGATAATTTGGGCTGTAGCTGTTTCTACACTACATTCATTGATACTGATGCCTAAAGGAGTAACTCGGATTACCTACCCTAAACCTTCACCCAGGACACAAGATTTGGGTAAAGCAATCTAGCCCATGGAAGCACATTATACAGTAAAATGTGAAATGTTGTTCTAGTAAAATGAGAACTTAAGTCCAGGATCTTTCCTACATCTGCAATGTCAGTCATATGTATCATGCACTCATAAATTCACTCATATAGTTCAGACATGCTTCTTATATTTAAATTTAAGGTTTACAAGTATTCTGGGATAGTATGTTTACACACACTTGTGCCTCCTTAAAGAAATGTTACCTGACTTACCAATCTCCACACCAAGGCCACCTATACCACTCAGGAACACATGGGACTGAGCCATCTTCTGCATTGCTGTGTCTCCAAGAACATACCTCTGGCGACTACAGCAAAGACAAATTCAGATCAAAACAAGATACTAACTCAAGAGCATATTAAAGCAAGAATTCTCAGTCATTAAAAATTTTTTTGAAAGTTCAAATGTTTATCAATCAAAAGTAAGATTTGCACTTACATTCCATATAATGAAAAGCATTTCATACAGGCCTTGTCAGTGCTGGGTTTTAAAGGTAAATAACTTATCATTTTAAATCAGCGCAAAACTTTTTCAGGATAAACAAGTTTTTGGAATTAACTACTGAAGAGACAGGCATACAAAAGAATTTCTTTATTATCAGAAATCTTCAAACCAGAGGGTGAAATAGTTTTTCTAGTCAGACCCTGAAATCTGGAAGAGTCCTAACTTCCAACTATACAATTCAACTTACACCATTCTAAACATCACCTTTTTCACCAAGGAAAAGAACAACTTTCATGAGGCTACTGCCAAAAAGTAAAGTGACACAACACCAGAAGTATTGCTCTGAATTAAAAAGAAGCCTTATTTGTTCTGAATACAAGCATTTTAAAAATTATTTTTTATTTTTTGATATACAAAGAAACTTTTCATCCCACCACGCTTTTACAGGGATACCATTTGTCCCAGTAGAGACTCTCCAAACTATTGCCATGTCAAATGATCTCAAGACACTTCCAGCTAACAAATGAAAACAAAACTAAAACAACAGAATTTTTTTTTAATCTACAAAAACCCCTCAAAATCCAACACCCTGAAGTCTGGAGGGTAACAGAGATATTGATGATGAGAACCTTGAAGCATAGCAAAGGCTGAGGGATGAAGGAAACGATGACATTACTGCATGTAAGTGTTCCTGAAAAGTCAGGAGCAATGCTTAAAAATCAGATATTCTTACCTATACAAAGCATCATCAATTTCCATAGAGTCTGCTGCCATGATTCAATGTGATTCGTTTACACTAGAAGGGTTACAAAAAGAAATGAGCTGGTTACACTGCATGCAATTTCACAGCTGGCACCCCCCTCCCTGCCCCACTCAGTTCTTCATTAAAGGAACTGAAAAAAAAAAGCAGTGATACCCAGGAAACACTGTGAACATTAAGAAGCCTGAGGAACACCACAGCGCCTGGGTAATGAAAACACACACAAGTGAGAAGACAAGAACCCCCAAATTTTCAACAAATGCTTTCACAATACAAACAGACATTAATTTCCGCACTGAGGAAATGCAAGACTTCTTGTATTTGCCACAGTTAGATTTACTAAAAGGGTAACTTCATGAACAGCTCCAAGCTGATCAACTTGCATCTACCTACCTGGGGTTTTTTGAAGACAAGATAGAAGATCACTGAATGGCTAGAAATAGGTATTTATGCTGTATTATTTCTATGTTAATTGAAAAGCCTTAGGAAACAAGTTACTGTTTTAGCTAACTGAAGAAACCAACACCCAAAGATCTGAATTAATGCAACATTTAACTAAGACATGCAGTTAGACAGTTTGATAGGACTGTAAGAAAAACATAATTTGTGCTATTAAGGCCTTCAGCCATTAACAAGAATGTTTTCCTTGTTAAGTTGATGATAACTAAGCACCAGCATTAGGAACAAGCTGCCCCTGGGCACCTCATTTCTTACTTATGCACACTGGGAACTGGTGCTTCCTGAACCTGGCAGGTGACTGCCACCAAACACAGGATGACCAAAATAGACCCTGTGTGTACTTTTGTAATAGTGATGGGAACTGATGTTCTGGGTCACATCTCTTATTTCAGCTTTCTACAAACTGGCTTGAAAACTACACATATCTGACAACGCCCTCTCCTAAGAGATTGAAAAGTAAGGGCCCAGACTAAGGACTTTTTTTACTGGAGAGCACAGATACACCCAAAAACAGCTTTCAAACCTGCCCAAAACCTAATTCCTATTCACTGTTCAGGTGACTTTGTCAAACATTTTAACATTTCTGAGGCATGGCACCTGCAGTCTGTCAGAGTGTGGAGACTGCAACATTCTGACCCAAAATTTGTCCTTTTGGTTTTCAGAAAGTGCTGAAATAGCACAGCAAGGGACAGAGTTACATTGGACGCAGGCCACAGACCTCATCCACCAAGCTCTTCCACAGTGTGGATATTAACTCCTACACTTCAGCTAGCACTCAAGGCAGTCAGCATGAGGCAGCTCCATCAGTCTACACCAGCAGCCACTTCAGCACAGCTCCCATGCCCTTGACACCACAAGGGCTGAAGACAAGCAAAGACCATTTTACTAGACCCAGACCTCAAGCCAGACTGCAACACACCACATCTTACAGTCACAGCCTTCAGTCCCTGCTTAAATAAATGCCTTCATTTCAACCACTGCCTGAAACACAAGACTGGAAGTCCTCCTCAAAGCAAGCCAGCATCATCTCATAGAAGACCAGAGCTGTTCTGCTCCTCCACAATCACCCTCCACAAACAGCACTGGCACTCCGGGAATACATAACATAAAAGGATTGCGGTACCAAGGTGGGGAAAGTGATAAAAATGTTCAGCTTCCACTGCTGTGGTTGCTGACAGCCATCTCAATCTCTAAGCTCTCCCAAACAGTCTTTTGTAAACAACTAGGACGTGTGATCAACTGGCAAGAGAAACTTCGCCACCTGTTTCACACAGACTCATTTGACAGTGGCTCTTCCAATATATTTTTTAATTCCCCTTTCTCCTTCTGCAGTCATAGTTACAGCACTGAGATGCTGCCAGTGCATCCATCAGGTAGAGCAAAATACCTCCTTCCACGAGGAGGATTTAATGACACTTGTCAAGCAGCTGTAGGACAAACTTGGTTAATGTATTCCTGCATCCAAGTTATTTCTCATTTTAGTTCAACCGGTATTGAATCAGTTTCAAAGAAATGCATGTAAAAGAGTCATTCCAACATTATGTCCTAGTTCTTATCGGAGGCTCAACAATTATACACTTGCCTGTTTCTTTTTAAAAGCCAACACTATCACTTTTAATGTCAGCCTTGTATTTAACTGTTTAAGTAATGTTCTTTCATTTTTTAAAGCCTCAGCTGCTTGCATGACCTAACCCAGGGACAAACCAAGAAGCTACATGTTCCCAAGAAGGACTAAGATGCTCTGAAGTGCAGCAAAGCCACAGGAGCTGTAGCGCTGTGTCGGTTTCACAGGGTTCTTACCTCCGAGTGAGCGCAGGCTGAAGCACGGTTACCTACTCGCTGTTCAGCACGCTGGGACGGCACGGAGGCCTGGACTCATCCCACCTACCCAGGGCTTCCAGCGGCTGATCCCAGTCGATGCAGGCTCCCTGTTCAGTCGGCGGAGAGAGAAAGAGAGAGAGAGGAGGCTCACACCCAGTAACTGGCCAGCCGGGCTAATGCGGGAACACCGACACCTCGGATCTGCAGCGGGGAATCCCGGCAGAGCCCACGGGGTCCCTCGGAACCAGCCCGACCCCAGCAGAGCCCGGCGGCTGCAGCCCGCACTCGCCGCCGNGGGCCGGGCCGGGGCCGCCCTGGGGAGGCGGGTCCGCCGCCGCTCGGCAGCGGAAGGGGCTGCGCAGCAACTGCCCGACCCGAGCCGCCCTAGCCACGGGAATCCCCGCCATTTTCTGGCCGAAAAGTAACACACCGTGCTGTTAAAAATAATAAAATAAATACATCCTCCTTAGGTTCAAGCATATACCAGTTTAGAGGATGAAGGGCGCTTCCGGGCCCTGCTCCTGCGATACCCGCCTCCGCATCTCGCAGCAGAGCACCAAGAGGGTGTCGCCTACGCAGGAACAGGCAGCATTTCATTCAAAGGGTCTAGCTGCGGAATGCTAGAGTAACCAAGGCCGTCGAGGAGATTTGGCAGAGAGTCGTCAAAACCCAAGTACAGCCGATGCCGGGGTGGTATATCGGCTTGTGGAAACTTTTTTCCTTGGTTTGGTGGTGATTAAGCAGGAGAGAGCAAGCCATGGCAGTCACTGTACTCGTCCAACTCCACACCACCCCGGTATAAACCCAACATCTGATACTATCAATATTTTCTCTCCCATTTCCCAAACTCTTGATTGAGATCCCAGCACTGCCCACCTTCCCATCATCCAGTTCAATCTCACTTCACCTTGAATCCTGCCGTCCCTTCTGTTACCCCTGATCATTGTAGTAGGTGAGACTTTGATACCATTAGCACATTTTGTCTAGGTGGGATTCAAGCACTGAAAAGTGTCCTTACATACAGTGTATACAGAATAGTCGCCTTGTATTTTAAAATATTTATAACGTCCAAAAAAAAAACTGCGAACAGACCAACTAACTGCGTCCTACGGTACACAAGGGGAGAAAAAAAAAAGGCAAGTTTTTTGTCTTGATTGGGGTTTTGGGAGCTTCTAGGTGCAAGAAGACCCAAGTTTTGTCCTCTTTGTGAGCATCCAGTGCATTATTTTGGCATTTCTCTCTCTTTAACAGAGTTCTAGCAACCCTCAAGATTTTACACCTGAGTCCAACAGCGCACATAGCCTTTGTACTTAATTAGTAACAAAGATTAAGAGCAGCTGGACAACACTGTGCTCCTTCAAACTTGGGCTGTGCTTTGGCAGGATCAGGGTGAAGGTTCTTGTCTGCTACACTGCTGTTAACACACGCAGAAATAATTGGAGAAGATGCGGGCAAATTTCGGAGAGCCACTAGAGGCCACTAGAAGTCTGGAATGCCGAACTTAGAGACGGGATGAAGGGAGAAAGCTGTTCGCGATATCGAATGCAACCCTTATCAGTAAAGGAATTGATACTGAGGATGGTATTTGCTTTATAGCTTTTTCACCTAATACATAAAAATCAGAACATAGAATCACCTTCATTATTTCAACACAGTAATTTCAAAAAGTAGTGCATGTATCTAATGAACGGAATTAACAGTANGGGGGGGGGAAATGAAGGAGAGTTTAAAGACACCCAAAAAAGTCAGCTTCGGTTTTGTCACTTGCGTGCGTAATTTTTAGTCTTGTCAGTGAATTTTACCTTTATATTTGTGGTTTCTTTCCTTAAAAATTAATCTATTTTTTTTCCCAAGGTTAACCTAACCATTTTTGTTTTCAACCACTTACCCATCAAATGTGTTATGAAAAACAATAAAAAATTTTAAAATCTGCTACCTGCCATCTTTGTGTCCAGGTAATTACATTTTTCAAGAACCAGTCCATTTCTATACAGTCATTTCATATGAAACAGATTTTGCACAGTCACAGCAAATACTGGCAATCTTTTTGCCTAAGTGGAGAAACAGCAACATCCAGTTAATTCTCACATGACCCTTTGACAGTAACCAGGCAAACACTAACCATCGGTGAAATCATGAATATGGGCCTTCTAAGATAAAATGCCACAAAGAAATGGACACATTCTGTTTACCCCTGAAGCCAAAGAAACAGGCTCCAAAATGCATCAGTTAGTATGTGTAATCAGGAGCTCTCTAGGCTGATGGTACCAAATCAAAAAACATACAGGTTTTCCCCTACCTTTCTAAGACTTCAAAATTTTAAATATCTGGAGTCATTTGACTTTTCCTTTTCCCCATAGCCATCTTCTTAAAAACTACATATGACATTAAAACTTGGTGGATTTGGGTAAATAAATTACTTTTAAAGGAAATCCCAGTTCCACATTTGCATCATCTTAAAGTCAGCTATAGGTTTTGAGGTAGGAAGCAGAGCTTTCAGTTTGCAGACTTGCTGAAGCAGTGAGTGGGATGAGGCTGTGGCCAGGAGAACATCACCACCTCCAGACTTGAGCCTATTCATGTCCCAGATCTCTGCAACTTCAGTTTATGTGTACCACTGTAGATTCATTCTGCATCCAGATACTGAATACTCTTTAGAGCCAGTCTTTTCATAAGGAGCTGAAGCTGAAATAGCTGTAAATCTCCCTTTCATCTGGTGGGAAAATTCAAGCCACTTGGGGTTTTTGTAGTCTTTAATTCCCTGGTTTCCAGGCACAATTTCACATTCTTAGTGGGAACTTCATTGTGGGGATTTGGGGATGTACATTTGTTTCCTTGATTGATTTACTTAGTAAGCAAATTAGCAGACAAAACTCTTGTCGTTTTCCCCTAAAACTGTGTTATTTGAAAATACTAAGGCAAACACAGTTCAGTTTAGCACACAGGCCAGTCCAGAATTTACCATAAATTTTTCAGTGGGTTTCCAAACACCCTGCCATAGGCTATGACTTGCCCTCAGCTCTTGCAGGACTAAGGTGCTGACTGGCAAGGCTTTGTCTCCTCTTTTTGGCAGCCCATGCAGTGTAGGAGTGTTTTGATGGCATATTTAAAAGGACTTCAGCTTCCCAGCAGGGTGGGCTGAAGAATCTTGCCACTTAAAGCTGCTCTAGCAAGTGATACCTTCCTAGAAACCATGTTAATAATGTTGATAAATCCAGATAAACAAGGGCACCAATTACCTAAGCTGATTTCACACTGAGATGTGTATGAATGCATTTCCAAAAGCAAGAGCCAGCTTTTCCATGCCTGTGAATCCTCAGCACAGGCTGCAAGTTGCCAGATAAACATTCATTGGGTTAAATAATGACTTTTGGCTCTCAGCTCACCTAATTTGCTAACGGGAATAGCAGATACAGAATAGGATTTTCTACAAGCTGTACTTACATAAGGAATCCTGGTGACAGATTGATGTCATGCAACCAGACCTCCTCACATGATTAGGCCTTTTGCAATCAGCCTCTTCTTTCTTTCCTACTTTGGCTCCAAACTGAAAATTAGCATTGGGCAAGCCCCAGACAACTCAATTTGAATAACCACAGGTTTGGAACACATTTCTTGATGCTTTAAATCTACCTGGGAAATCTCAGGAGAATTGGTACCAGCTGCATAGAGCTCCCCATAGCCAGTTTGCAGGGATGCAACATCACACACAGGTTTTTATCCCAAGGGCAGAAGCAAGGTGGTGAATTCTTGAATGAAGCTTCAGATCCATTCTCAAATTTGCATAGCACTATCTTAACTGAAATTCACCTTTGAGTATTTTAGAAAAGCAAATGTTCCACCTTGTCTTTGCTGAAACGTATGTAAAGTTCAACCACTGTTAATAACAAAACAATTCCCAGGACAAAGAATGGACAGAAAGCTGTAATTTTAGAATAGTTTTGTATAAAATAAGGAAGATTAGTCTGTTTTGTGTCATATTCAAATTGTAGCTCGATTATTATTATTATTATTATTAAAAAAAAAAGGACAGAAAAGGATCCGTTGTTTTTAAATATATTTAATGTTATGAAACATATTGCTTTTATTTTGTTTAAATCCTTGCTAAATCTTAACGTCAACAATAATAAAAGGCTTTTTAAAACCTTTTCTTTAATCACACAGTAGTCTCATTGTTTTACTCTAAGGCAGAGAACATAGTCATCATAAATAAAACACTGACATGGAATATAAGGACAAACCCAGGCCAGACAGTTTGCTAAAAAGTTTATGAAAAGTGCATCTGGCTGGCTCAGGACTCCCTGAGTAAGGTAGACATTCTCCCACACCCTCTTGGCTATTTATCCACTCACAAGAAAATCTGAAATAAAGGCTGCCTTTCTCATTTTAAAGGTATTGCATTTACATGTCACTTGCTGTGTGAGGTAGGAACCAGTTTCTAGGGGCTTTATCTGGGCCTCACCTCCTTGTTGTTGCCCCTCTATTTGCTATGCAAAAAGAGATATAAGTGCAAAACAAAGCCTTAGCTGTCTATGAAAGTGAACTACTGTTTATTTTCAATCACAGCTGATTGTAAAGGACACTTCTCATGATTTTCACCTTCGAAGCAATAAGAGGCACAAAAAACTAGATGTAACTTTTTTTTTTCCCCAAAGGATGTCTTTGAAAAAAGGGGACTTGAGCTCTAGAAGAAAACAGTGTTTTCAGGTTAGCTAATTCAAAGCTCCATGAAGTTTTTGTTTTGTAACTGAACCTGGCCTGGAGTAAATTCTTAATTGAAAAATAGCAGCAACTCAAAAGTGCATAAATTACAAGCTTCATCAATAAATTAAGGAAATGGATTTGCTGCATCTAACTATCCTCCTAACTGTCCCAAGATCTTTTTCTTTTTACAATGACATGGAAAATCAGAATAAAGGTACTACCATTTTGAAACTAAAACTAATTTTCAATCTTCAGTAGATTTCTTTCTGAGATAAGGCAACTTGTCTTTTACCAAAATTCAAAAGATACACAGAATTACTGGAAGTAGCCCAATAAAAAGACGATCCCTCCTACACCACTAAGCCTTAAACATGGGGTTTTCCATTCATATGTAGACAAGTCTAATAAATAACTTTTTTTTTTCAAATTAGGGTTAGGGTTAGGGTTAGGGTTAGACTTGTAATTCATGGTGTGAGTTTTCAGGAAATGCCAGACTTCTCATTCCCAGGGATGCTGATTATTGGAGAGTTTGCACAGTAGGGAGGCTGAGGAGAGATCCAGTCCTGAGCAGTGGGGGAGGCAGGATGCTTCAGCAGAATTTTCAGCTGTAGTAGGTGCAGCTGTGGGACTTGCAGTTTTTTATTTATGTATCATACAGACTCCTGTGAATCCTGCATTCAGAGCCTAAGCAGTCCAGTGGCAATTTGAAGACTAGAAGTGACAGTACTAGAGTGACATTTTGGATCCCCATATTGAAGGCCTCGGCTCTAGAGGATCCCCTTCCACCAGCAATCCATGAGACATCATGCACAGAAGTAGGAAAAGTGCTTAATCAATGTGCAAGGATTGCATTTACTCTGAAGTTCTTATCGGGATTGTTTTTTAATATGATATTACTCTTCATCCTCATAAGATATATTCATATTCAGGATCATGTTCATTCATGGCAGAGATGAATCCATCAGAGAAGTATCAGTAATCGCTTTCTTTGCAGTGAGGTGGTTTCTGCTGGCTGGCATGCCTTTGGAAAAGCGTGCTGTTTCTTGACCACAGAAGTCTTCATTTGTGGCAAATATTTCTTTTTCCTTTAGAATAAATTTAAATGCCATGTTTCTTTCCAGAGAGATTGTTTTGGGGGGCACACTTTTTTTAAAAAGACAGTTTAGGTAGAGCTTGTGTTTCTGCATCTTAAGCATATTGTATGTTGAACAGAGTAAATCTAGAAGACAATAGGTACAGAGGTAGCAGCACAATGTTGTGATGAAGCACTTTCACAATAGCAGCTTCAAGCAACTTGAACTTCACAGAATCCACAAAAAAATTCCTGTGTAAAATGTGCTTTGCAATAAGAACATCAAGCTTTTCTCTTTCCCCTTCCAACCTACTGCAAGCACAGAAATCCTGCCTTTCCTTAGCTAGGACCTACCCTCAGTCCTGCTGATCCACTTTTAGTTACCAAGGCCAAGGAACAAGGTAAGCATCCAGGTTCTCAGCTGGAGTCAGTACAGATGATAGTCTCTAACAAGAATAATCATCAATGGTCCACTCTGCTAGAAACACAGCTGTGACAGCATTTGCTTCACTGGAGGAGGAAGATTCAGCTGCAGACCTTGCCCATGACTGAAGAAAAACTCTTTTTTCTTTTTTTTTGTCTCCTGGAAAATGTTTGCATTATAAAGCATGTAAATTGGTAGCTTTTAAACGTAATTTTAATGATGTTAGTTCATAATTTCTGGTAAGGGAAAAAGTTTCACGGCTCAAAGATGAGGCAGACAATTTCATACATTTAGCATGAAGGGGTTAGGATCTCTGACAGCAAAGACAGTGCTTGCTAAGGTGGGCTAAGGTTGCTTCAACCAGAATTACATAGGAATATATATACTAAAAAAATAACCTTTCAGAATTACAGACAAGTATGAGTTACATGTAGTCTATGTAGTTAAATCCATTTTTTACTTTAGAATTAGATGCCCGTTTTTGTGGTAATCCAGTCACGGAAATAAGTCACTCGTGTGTAAACTCCAGGTTTATTTGGCTTGGCACATTCATCTCCCCAGCTCACTATTCCCACGAGGTACCACATCAGTCTAGAGTCTGGAGTAACCAGGGGTCCCCCAGAGTCCCCCTAGAAAAAGAGGAGGGGGGGAAAAAATACTTAATTGATCAGAAGAGAAAATACAATTCTCTCCATAGACAGGAGGGTCTATCCTATAAGAGAAGTAAACAAGCAGTATTTCAAGAGCTGCCATGTGTGCACAATCCAAGCTGTTTCTGAAACTTGAATCAGAAGTCTGTGGCATTTTCCTGTTTGCCAGGGGACTTCCTGACCTCTGTTTCCTTAGTGTTATGGTAAAAAACCTAACAAAAAACTTCTGTTTTGTGATACACTGCTTCTCACCTGCCTTGTCTTCTTCCTCGTACTAAGTAGGGAAACACAAGTATTAGCAGCAATCTAAGACATCAGGAACCTTTTATTTAACAGTTTTTTAATAGTAATTTCTATTCTTAAAATAAATAATTTTAGTCACTTTCAGCAATAATGTTTCAAAAAGGAGCTTAGAGCTCCTTTTTGCTTGGAGCTTTTATCAAGAACTTACAGTTAGATAATATCTCCTTAAGGTATTATCCACATTCCAAGGCTCAATTTTGATTTTGTTAATAGTATGACATGGTAACAATCGTTAATCTGGAAAGCTTACGGGCTGAGAGGCAATCCTCATACAACAGACCAAATTGCCCAACTTTCAGCAAAATGATTTACTGAACTAAACAGCGGTTGCACCCTCCTGCTTAGGTCTCTTCAGTCCTGAGCCAGGAACAGAGAAATGAGCTTCCCAGGCTTATTCTACTAGGAGTTTGTCTTTGGTCAAAAAATCTGTAGGACTGGGATTCAGGAAAAGGTCTCTATTGAACTAGCACTTTAAGAGTACAATCATAAAAAATAACATAAATAGAAGATATGTTTTTTAAAGTTATCACTATGGAAATATTTTTCTTTGAACATGAGCATTTCTTTGCAGCATTTGCAAACCTGCAGCATGCATGTTTTCTTCCCATTCCTACCTTCCTTATACATCTACCTTCCTTATAGTTATCTTTGTTTCAGACAGTTCTCCTTTAACTGAGCCAAGTGTGTTACCAAAGATCACATTGTAACAGATCTGTTATGCAATGATCCAGTCCAGAATTTAATTTCAGTGACTGATAATGCATTTTTGCTGGTAACTTAACATTCTTAACCTTCCTCCTTCTCATCTCTACAGATATCTGGTGTTAGCTACTTGAGACATTTAATTTTTAGCTCGTAATTAGTATAACAGCATTTAGTGCTAAATGATGTGTATGAAATGCTATTTCACTTTACAACTAAATTCCTGTTTGAATGGAGCCTATTTAAAGGGCTAATACACTGTTCATTAAGATTTGGTCAATCAGGTACTACAGTCAGCATTAAAATAGTTTTCCTTTCTAATTTTCAGCTACAATTACCTGACAAGCATCTACTCCTCCTTCCAAGTATCCCGCACACAACATCCTGGGTGTTATGTCCCCATCATACACTTCTTCTCTGTTGCAAGTGTCTGAGTCAATAAGTTTCACTGTTGCTTCCTGAAGAGCATTTGGGGCTGGACCTGAGAAAAAATACAATTTGGGTATTTATCAACATAATTACTTTGCAGTAGTTTATATACAGGAAGAGCGTTTAATGTCCTCTTACGGAGGATCAGCTTGACTTGGTTTTTGGTGGAGGTTTTGCTTGGTGATCAACGTCAGACCCTTAAGGAGAATGTACAGAGAATCACAGACTCACTTGGGAACTGTACTGTCAAGACTGAAGTAGTGATTGCATGGTACATAGTGCCTTAAGTGTAGAGCCATATGTTTTATACATGTTCCATATAACACAAATTCCATGTTTCATGGAACACAAACTATCTAGCAATTTGGGCAGATGGTACAAAATGAAGACATCTTGATTCCATTGCTAAATCTACTCTTAGTGTGGCCTGATAAGAGTGTGAGCTTGGGTAATTCACAGCTCTCTCTGCACATTTACCTGAAAGCTCACGGAGTTATCTGTAGCTTCTGACTAGTGCCAACAAAATAGTTTTTAGGTGCTATAGAAACACATGCATGGCTGGACTACCTATCTTAAGAATTTACAATATGAAATGGAAAGGCTGGAAAAACAGAAGAGTCTTCTTCCTTTTTCCTGCTCCAGTGGATTGTAGCCCTGTCTTTATCCACTCTAGTTTTAGAACAAGAAACTGATGCCTACAACTAAACAAACCTATTGCCAACATTAGGCTTGCTGTCATATCTCATGGGGCTACAGAAGTGATATCAGTTCACTCGGAGCTACTGTTTATGGACCATACAGGTCATCTGGCAGACTCAGGACTCACCATCATTGGTGAGAGCTCCCCAGCCTGTGATGACAGCGTAAATATTGTAGGGAAAAGTCTGAGATGGCTCTGGCAGACAGACACGGTGTATGCTGCTCGTGAACTCAACTCGTTTGGAGAGCTGCACCAGTGCAATGTCATAGTCATGTTCTGGGTAGAGGTACTTCTCATGGATAATAATTGTCTTGACTGATCGCTTCAAGCTTGGTGGCTTCAAAAGAGCTCCAAAAGTAGCAGTCCACTTCTGAGGGTGAGTCATGCTGAAAAAGGTCAGAGTGATGTAAGCATTTTGCTGTAAATATATGTTTGGGACTTTAAATTTGTGGAGTGCCTTTACTGTAAAACTCCTTCAAGCCAGCTCCCTACTAGGCTGTTGTGGCATCCATCACTTTCCATAATAGAACTGTGGGCTGCTGCTAGAAGAGAGCACTCCTGCATTCCCTCCTTAGCCATGGCCTTGTACTCCTCCCGTTCTCCTTGTCCCTGATCTAACCATTGTGTGGCCACAGGGTGTTGTCAAATCAAGAAGCTCTTCTGCTATAAACTCTTCATTTCCCTTACTCTTTTTGCACATTGGTAACCTGTTCAATCAGCTGTTCCATCCTAAAATGCCTTACAGCTTCACAATTGCCACGCTTTAAACAAAAAATGCTGGGATGCATGGCTGAACAGAGGGACAGGAACACGGGATGGTAACTGCTGGTAGCAGCCTCTAGTGACAGCTACCTCACTGTAACATGAAGGCATACATTTAAGAAATGTGAAGTGTACAGGAAGCAAATACTCCACCATTTCAGTCACCTTATCTTTTCTGCTCTTCTTTGGTCACTATGTCAAATCACTACTGATTTTCACTCATAAAATTGTCAGTTCTGCTCCCAAGAGTCAGTCTTTAATTTCTCATTGAAACATCCAGCTGATGGGCCTACTTAACCCTGACTTTTCTCCTCCAAAATTGTTTCTCTGAGAAAGAGTTGGGATGTGGTGCAAATCTGGAAAGCCACACAACTTGATACAGAAGGGGCACATTCCACTGCAGATTCTAAGATGAGAACTTACTCTCTGAAGCAGTGAGCTGCAGATACCAGCCACGTGTTGCTGATGAGTGTTGCCCCACAGCGATGGATGTTGTTGTACTGCAAACTGGCCTGCCACGGCCAATCCCCAGTCTCTGCAGAAGACAATCCGCCAACGATTCGCAGCGATGAGGATTTTGCCATTGACTTGACTGATCTATTCTGCCGTAGCCCACAGACTGTCAGAAAGGACAAAGATAGTATTAGCTATTCTTCTGTTTAGTAAATTCTGAAAAAGGCTGTGGAAAATGTGTAAAATTAAACACCACCAATGTTCTCTAAAAATGTATTGACATCAACAAGAAAACATATCTTCCACCAGCCCCCCCCAAATCAGAGCTCCTCATGCACAACCCATGTGTTAGAAGCCTGAATGAACAACTGACTATCATGGAAAGCCATGATGGTCAAACATTCAGGCTTAGCTGTGTGAGCAGCTCGACTTAGGAATCAAAACGCTCACCACACCCCCAAGACAATTCCTAAATACAGGGATTGCCAACTTTGATATCCCAGGTAATTTGTCATTAGGATAAAACATGAAAAAGACAAAACCTAAGGTAGAAATGGTCCAAGCTGTGGGTTTTTATCATGCATGCATGCAGATTACATCAGCAAGATGTTACCTGGAGACAGGCAACAGATCACTGCAGTCTGCAAGTGGATCTAGAGAAGCACTTCAAGCAAAGAGCGTCACACTACTCCAACCAGAGGGGACAAAGGCATGGATACCTCCAGCATGGTTTGCATCCATGACACAAAATAAGCATTTTTATGCAAACCCAGAGAGAAATTGAAATATCCATAGTTTCAGCTATTAAACTCTGGATATTCAGGAGCAGCTGAAGCTCCTGCATAGCTTTAGAAACTTCCTCAATGAACAGACCTGCTTCAGCTGTCTTCTCCCATCCAAACAGCATCAAATCCATCCTACCTGGACCAAGACCCACTAGTTTTCATCCAGGTCCCAATTTCAGCTAGACATTAGGAAAGTTGACACACAGGACTATCCCAATTCATTGCAAAAGAGACAGAGATGAGTATTATTTGTATAGCGACCACACAATCCAAACCATTGCTGCACGGCTCGTCTCCCAGACAGTGACCTGAGAGGGGGCCAAAGCAGAACTCAAGAATTCATCACTGAGGAGCTGCCAGCCCCAGGGCCCTTGAAGTCCTCAGAAGTGAAACACTGGAGCCACAGAGAGTGTAACCTCCTCCCTTTCCTGCTAGGATCTGCACAACATTATGTTCGCAGTACTTCATGGTAAAAAGTGGCGGGAATACCACAGCAAATTGAAAGCTTTACATAAATTTAGAAGAAAGAAAAGTTACACAATATCGAGAGGTTCATGGGCTCAACGCAGAGTCTGCCCTCTTCTGAGATTTAAAACCACAATGAAGGAAATCAGTGAAATCTAAATCTACTTGTCCAAAAGTTTTGTGTAAAAGATGAACTTCAGAATATACCATAGTTCATAAGACTGTCTGAACTAAAATTTTTGCCTCCTGAAAGCTCTTTGTAATCCTCAATAACTGGTCCTAAAACTGCACAATCCTATCAACCACCTGAGCAGTGTTCAAAACACAGGGAAAAAACTCAGTTCCACCAGTGCCCCAGAACACCAGCACCTAAATCAGATGCAAAAAGTAATGTAATTTAATCTTCCATTGTTTGACAGCCTATTGCTAAGGAACTGATCAAACATTCTCCAAGTTAAAAGAAACACAACTTGTAAGCAAAGACAGCTTTTATAACTATTTTATCTCCAAGCAAGCTGACTTCTTTCTCTGAGAATTTAAAAACATCTCTAAAACAATGTATCTCTATCTAACCCCTACAGCAATGTGTTGCAAAGACCAGTCGCATTTCCATATATTTCCGTGAGGAACAATTTTGTGCTGTTAGCCATTCCAAATTCCAGAACATTTTGATTATAATCACAGGCTGATGTAGCTTCTATACATTCCCTTGTGGTACCTCCCTCCTTTCAATGCATGCTGAAGAAAATTACATAATCCTGATTTCTGAGAGTACAAGGTCACCTTCATTAGACAAGGATGGGAAAAGGCTCTTTAGTGCCAGGAAAAGTGCTCAGGGACTCTTGAAGCTAATTTTAAAAATTGGAGATTTCTGATGTTTAAAAAAAGCCTCACTTACTGTCATTGAAGATGGCTTCTGCTCTTTGCGGCTCCACGTCTGAAACAAACAAACAATAGTCAAGGTAAGGTCAGACCAGCACAGACAAGGTTCCCCATCCTCATGGTCATCCCCCCTCGACATCTATTTGTGTACAGGGCACACAGGAGTCATGGCTGAGGGGGCTGCTGGGTAGCTCATAATGTGATCATGTTCATGTGCTGGCTGTTGCACTCTTCCACAGTCAGTATCATCTGAGGACCAGGCACTCATCCTGCCCATCCTGCTGACCCCAGTGTTTCTGGAGGGGAGTACAGACAAAACAAGTCCTGTATTACTCAAGATCCACTATTTTGTTGGGGAGAAATTTTTATGGTGGAAATTTTTGAAGTTCCTCTTTTTTGCAAAAAAAATCAACAGGCCACATGTTACACTCGAGTGAGGGCTGGAGAGGATCAGGTATTTTGTCTGTGCCCTCTTCAAGATCAGAAGGCACTCACTTCGCTGCAGCAATGGAAGCTTACAATAGCAGGGGCTCATTCTCCTTTACCCTGTGTTATTGGTACACTGTTAATACTGAAATAGATAGTTCATAACAGGTTCTAGCAGTACATTCCCTCCTTTAACGTACATGTTGTATGTTTAGTGACAAAATGGTACACTCATGCTGACAATAACAAGTGTTGGCTCAAGGTCTAAATCTATCCCCTTTCTTCTGGAATGCTGTTTTTTACTACACCTACCACTGTGGTTTCCAGCATTCAAAACAATTTTAAAAATAATACTAATTTTAAAAAATAAATCACAATTTCAATACATTTTTTAAATTATATAATGATTCTATACTAGTGTCAGCAACTTCATATTTTGTGTGTGGATAGGCTTTCTCAGCAGATCCCTGTCCTTATCCACTTCCTTCATTCCTCTTTGTTGCTACACAGAATAATATCCTAGTCTTGGGCCAAACCCACACCAAGTCAGGAGGAGTCTTATTTGAATGCAAAGGTCTCTGGCTCACACTTGTCACCTGTTGGCTTTGTATCACATGTGTTTTACTTGCAGGCTTGACACTCCTTCAGGTATGCAGGGTGAATTGTCTGTTTGCAATCCACCAGTACCAGACGTGTGCTCACTCATTTCTTAATGTGACAGTAAGCAGATTATGATAGAGAAAAGGAAACAGGCAGAACTCCAGCACATGCACAGCTTGTCTGCAGGGAATATTACAGACCAAAGGCAGTGCTAGGGCTGTTGTGTGTGCATGCAACCTCTGCTTTATTTTGTAAGGATGGGAGACGAGTTAAAATTGGACATTTGTACAGCAACACAATCTTATTCACTATGAACAGGAACTGTTCACATATTAAAGATAACTAAGTTTCACTGGTGGGCAAGCAACAACTTGCAAGGTCCTCTTTCAAATAAAAACGCTCACTTGTACTTTCTCAATTCATAAGAAAGAATGAGGAAGACACTAAAAGTACAGGTACTTCTGCATTTCAGTAACACTAGTTGTATTCAGTGAATTTCCATGCATAATATGGGTAGTTGTCTCCTGGATCCCTTACATTAAAATGGAATAATACCAGAGAGCAAAAGCTAGGTCAGCAGAGGGATTCAGCAGTGGCATAAACATTACTATTTGCTAAGCTGTACTATGGATTTGGCCACTTCCCCTGTATATTTATATTGGCCAGAAGTGCTTTGAAAAATCTGGCCCTACTTGTTTCTTTCAACTGTGATGAGCATCCAGTGTTTTCCTAGAAATTCATACAACCTTCAGAACTAGTTCATCATTTGAGTCACACCAATACTTTATATCTGAAAACTGGTAAGAAACCAACAAATGTCATTCACAATGAAAGAGAACCTTTTGCCTTTAAGTGCAATATTGGTAACAATGTTTTTTACCTTTTCTCTGGGTGGAGAGACATTTACCTCATAATTCATAATTATAAAGCCTGCAGCCAATTATTATCACTTACATTATGTTGCAAAGCTCATCAAGAAGACAAAAGGAGCAACCAGCCTGTTCAAGTGCAGTGCCGGAAGCAATTCAATTGGCATGTTCCCACTGCATGGAGTTTTGCTGTGAGTCACAGGTGTCCTGCAAGGCACCTGTCTATGTCTCTGTTTGCCTTTTTATGAGGCACCTAGAAAAAAGTACAAACCTCACACAGGCAAAATTTTATCCATTGCTTACAGCTGGACCAATGTCTGAGTAATTGGAGAAACAAGCCTTCCACACACGCACTGCCAGTCCGTACAGCTTTGAATGTCAGCATATTTTATAATATATCACTACTGTAGCTACTGTACTCTCCTACCCATCCACTGCTGAAGAAAGAAGGCCAGTGATACCCTGTCAGCAAATTCAGTGCTGAATTCACTAAGGTAGAGTCTCAAATGCAGTGCACATGCAAATGTGTTTGGAAAACCGAAGTAACTGACCCTATTTTCGGAGAAGCTGAGCCCACAGCAGATCCCATCAAAAGGAGGGAGTACTTTGGGTTACATGATATCACTGAAAATCAAGTTGTTTACTGATTTGCCTTGCTAGGGGCCTGCCTTCATTTGTTACCAGCTTCACATTTTGGCCTGGTCAAGAGCACAGATGCTCATATTGTGCTAGCCAATGTGTTGCAAGACCTGCCTTGAAGCAATTTCTTGTAAGGCACGAGAGACAATTTCGCTGCCCTGCTCATTTCCTAGTTGCCCTAGTTGTTTGCACTATCAAGAAAAAGCATCAATTAGTAACAATTAAAGTGTCATATCTCGTCCCAACCCCATATGGCTGCAAAAGTAGTTGTTTGTGCCACATTTAGCAAAACAGTGTTCAAGCTTCTACTGTAAACAAGTTCAACTTGAACCTGTATTGAATACCTGTAAAATGGAGCTGCTAATGAATTCAAGCTTGCCTAACTTTAATGAGAAAACTAATGTTTATATTAAAATCACAGCAATCTTTTGAAATGCAGCTTAGGGATTCCATCTCTCAGAAGAGGGCTCTGTTCTCCAACTGGACAAGCGATTTTGTTAATACAGTTATTTTGCATATTTTTTAAACAAAATAACTCTAAAACACATTTAAATTCTTAATTTCTGATTCACTTGCATTTACTATTTAAGGTTAATAAATTTTCAGTAAAGAACTTTTTTACTCCTCAAAATACGTATTTGAGCAAACATGGAAGGAAATGCTCATAGTTGACCGCAGAGTGAATGGGACATCTTATCTGTGGAAAAATGTGCTCATTTTGCTACATCTATAAATAATGTCAGTGTCACTGCATCAGAGGAATCAGTCGTGTGTCCACTGCCTCATTTCATTTTATCCACAGAGTTCAGTGTTTATGTTAAAAGGAAAAGATCAGACAGAACTCTGTGACATAAGGGTATCAGATATTACATTGACATAGTGCAAGCAAGGAAAGTAAATTAATTATTAGGGGATATTATGCATTTTCACATAGAAAGGGTCAGAAATGGCTGCAAAATTAAAGATGATAAATCTGCTTTAAAAATCTGATGCAGTTTTATCCAATTACATAATTTTTCACAGGTGCTGATTCCTAAAAGAAATTTGATTTTTTTTATAGGTTTCTACACCTATAGATTTTCTAGATGTGAAAACATAACTTCTAGTCTCAAGGCAAACAGCATGTTCCATCCTGTACTATATCAAGTTCCCACATCTTGTTTGTCTAAGATTTTTTTTCACACAGAGAAGGTAACATAGAGGTTATCTTAAAAGGGATATGAATGGAGGAAAGGATTGTAAATAAAAATAAGAAAGAGTATGTGCTTCAGTACTCATAACACATTCTTGGAAATGCATTTGAAGCACAGCTTTGTGAAATGCACCAGGGACCAGAGAAAGCATTTTTCCCACTGTCCTTTGCCACATTTTAATAACAACTTTAATGAAAGGAGAGAGAATTACGAAATTCTCAGCTACATCAGAAACAGGGGGCTCACCCAGTGTTACGCAAGGTAACAGCACAAGCAGACAAAAAGAGGATCGCTGGCGAGTTTCACTAGGTCGCCAAACTGGGCAGCTGAGAGGAATGTCACAGGGTGATTGTTCTGCAGCATAGACAGATGTGGGGATAATAGCTCTACTCTAATGCTCTTTATATTGGGGGAAATGGGAATGAGAACAGCGAGCAGCAGATTCAGTCGTGTTCCAAAAACTGTAACTAAAAGGAACTGCAGGGATTTCATGAAAGATGGCAAAACATGAGCTTTGAGTTCATCAGGAAAGGCATGCTCTTGTGTGGTTACCTAGTGCATACGTCCTAAAATATCTCTCCACTAACCTTCCAATATTCTTACTGCTCTCTCAACAGGAATTACCTCCCCAGATTTATGCACCCTTGTAGAAACAGCAAAACATGGCTTAGATACAGGTGATGCAATTCTCATTCGTTCAACAGAGTAGAGTAACCTGATAGAGACACAACTGCTTTGTGCCTCTAATTGTCCCTGTCACCCAGCTGTTCCCTCCCTGCTGATGTTCACTGCACCTGTCCTCACATATGTGACTCCCTCCACTGTCCCCCATCAACATCTGAATTCTGTCCATGAGGCAGACAGAGGTCTGTACTGCACAGCAGACTTCCAACTCCATCCAGTTGTCCCGCAGCCCGAGGAGGGATCTGCTGTGTAGCAGTTCTGTACCAGGTATCCAAACAGATACGATTTTCAGCATTACTTTTCTTCCTGACCTACACTCATTCCCTAGCTGCAATCAGTGTCTCACTACAGTAAAGGCAGCCCAAATTGCTCTCAACCTCTGCAGGTAAGGCAGGGAAAACCAAGGTTTGAGTGACAAAATCAATTAAATTAATGTATCTGGGTCATGAGAAGTGAGGTCAGGATGACTTTCTACTTAATTCCTTTATCATAAGCATGTCCTTGCAAAATACTAATTTTAAAATACATTTCAGTCCCTCCCATTTCATTCTCTCTTGACTCTTACTGAAATGTACCACCTTGTGCCAAACAAGTGACCTCAAAGTGGAGGAATATCAGATCTCCCCTGCTTCCCAATGTGCAGATGTATGTCCAGTTCCACTGCCCCAAAATATTGTGGCTGATAAAGCACAAAAATCCAGAGTGCTACCTACATTGTTTGACATGGAACATTCCTCATCAACCCTGTCAGCCACTCATCTGCATGACTCCCACGGGAGACTCGGTAAAGAAGTAAGAAACTGTCTGCCAGGTTCTGTACTTTGTAGTTGTTAGGAGCTTTAGCAAGCCCCAGATTTCAGATAAATAGAAACAATAACAGTTGGCTTGTTGATCAAAACCAATTCATGACTCATTATTCATGGTCAAAACCTTTGGCTGTGCAACAGGTGGGAATACTTCCTACTCACTTTGAACAGTGCCAGTGATCTTGCAATCAGCTGCTTTCTGACGTCAGAAGTACATTCCCAAAAATACATTTTGGGATACTTCCAACCTACCTGAAAAAGAGAAATAGTCTAGCAAGCTGCTCTACCCTTTACTTAATAGGGATCCAAACTGTCAGGTGACTCTACTTCTAACCAAGAAACCCTCAGGAAAATAAATCAGCCTTGTTGGAGAACTCCTTGTTGCCAGAAATACACAGGAGGCAAACTGCAACACCTTCTTTCAGTGCCAGTGGAAGAGCAAGTCCTAACATGGGTATTTCCAAGCCATCTGACACTTCGATATCTCACTTTGATTGCCCTTGCACTGCTCTTTAGGGAAGGTAGGAATTAGTTTGCTTAATTCTTCATTGAAAAATATTTGGGCTTCTACTGGAGTTTGAACACAAGTCCAGAGAATTCTATCAGTTCTTATTTTCTATCAAAATCAGAGGGAATGTCTGGTCATAAACTGTCCTTGACTAGGGGACTGTGAAGTCCAGCTAAAGAAGAAAGCAGGAACTTCAGAAACAATACATTTGAAGGTACCCTGACAAAAATGTATTTTTACAGTCCTATGTAAAGAACGACTCTAGTTTTGTGACAGACAATCCAGAGACAGTATTATGTTGTTTTCCTTGAAGTTTTGCAGATTTTGTTTTCTCACATATGTGTGATCAAGGTTCTCTCTGTTTCTGAAAAACAATTAACTAAGAAAATATTGTCAGTTTAGACTTGATCCCCTCTTTATTTCCAATCCTCAGGAATGCAGGGGCAAAGCAAGTTCTACCCCTGGTCTGGCAGACTCCTTAGTGTAGTGCTGCCCTGAACTGCAGCTCAAGGTCCCAAGTGTTGTACCCAGTTTCTAAGAGTTTGTTGGAGCTGATTCTCAAGACAAATACTTGTGAAGCACTAGTTGAGACATGGTGTTGAACAACAAGGTGATTGTTTCAGGGGAGGAAGACTTATGGAGGTTCCCTTTATCAGACTCCCCCTAGCATGTAATATAAGTAAGTGCCTGACCTGGATTTGTTCAACCAGTGAGCTGTGCTTAGCTAAACTTATATTGTGGCCCCTAAATTAGAATCTTTTGATAAGGTGGTTACAAAGAACAGGTTAATGATTTTTTACAAGCCATTATGAAAATGGCATTCTGAGAATGCCTCAGGATAAATAAGAATTCCAATTGGCAAAAAGGATACAAAGAAGCAAGATTTAGAAAGGTACCTGCAGAGCATCGAAAAAATCTAGGGCTCCTTAGGTTTCCATGGTTTAAATACCAATGGTGGACAAGATATTTCAAGAGGGGAGAGAAAAGTAGAAAATGCAAAACCCAGATTCTTCTCTGGACCTCTAGGACCTGTTGAAAATTGCCACTTCTCCCTGGTGTGAGGAATAAGACAAGTTTTATAAATTGAGACCAGCATCTCTGCTAAAAGCACAGGAACACTCCATTCTATACCCTTCTCTTGAGTCAGCCTGAAGCAGCGACACCATTCAGGAGCTTGCCTAAGCTTCATACCACTGCTGAAATCCTATCAGCAAAGAAAGACCACAAAAATGTTTTTGGACAAGCTTTTACTGTTGTCTCTTGGAAATGCCAAGGTATTGTTTATGTTCCTTTGTGTCACTCCTAGCACTTGCACAATGCTGGTCCTGTAATGAGTAGCTGACCTATGTAGTCAGGGTTTTATGGTTAGGCTGGGAAAGCCAAGAAAAGCAACACAAAGTTTGTCACACAACTTTGATAAAGTAACACAGATGCCATATCTTAGTGAGACTATTTAATGAAAATGTTGCAATTCAATTGTATTAGCATATTTTTTAATTAGCTACTAGTGCATTACTGTAACAATCCTGGTGCAGTTCAAGGTCAACTAAAACAGTTTTGAGTCACTTCCCACATTTACCAGACTGAATAAAAGCAGCTAATCAGATAACTCGGTAAGATCACAGTACTTTTTAAACAATAATTTTTGTACTCTTCCCAATTCTATCCTTTATGTAAAGCATCAAATTGAACCGAAGATTCAAAATTGACTAATCCGTGACCCAACCTTGTAAAAAAACCCACAAAACTCTTTGAATCTCTCTGATGCCCACACACTGTTTTTATCTGGGAGAATTTACATGTACACTTTGTTGAACAGGAACTACTGGCATATGAACAACACTGCAGGGAAATGGTGATTATTTGCCCAGAGGGATGTCACCTATAATCCTGAGCCATTCCAAAGGGGAAGGCTAGTTGGCCCATCAAGAAACAATGGGGGTGTGACAGCTCATATTTGAGTTCCATTGCATTACCACAATGCAAATAGGTGCCCAGTTCAAGCACCAAGAGGTAGAACAAGGAGTTGCTCCTGCTCATTTCTGAGTGGGAGGAAGTCTGGATCCATCCATCATGAAATCTGGCCCAGGTTTCTTGTTCTCTAAATACAGCTGTCTAACCTGTGGCAGATTTCTGCTGGTTCAAGTAGTCTAGTGTGGAATAGCAAGCAGCAAGCTCCCACCCTATACTGTACTGTCATCCTTGCACTTAGGAGTAAGCAGTTCTGCAAAAACAAATGGAACAAGTATCTGTCCCTACCTGTCAACCAGCAACTCATTCTTGAAAAGTCTGACACCCAGAAAAATTGCTGACTCTATATAACTGAAGCCAAGACAAGAATCTAGGCCTGCACAAAAATTCTGTAGCAAAACTGAAGTGTAGAAGATAGCGCAGGTATTTCCATATCCTGCAGATTCAGGTCTGCTTTGCAAAGAAGGGAGAAGAATCCCCAGGTGAGAAATCATATAGCTAACATTATCCCTTTCTTTCCCTTTCCTCTGGGGAATTTGCAAGGATTTTGATCCTCCAACCAAATAT
Organism: Drymodes brunneopygia; assembly: GCA_013400955.1. NCBI lineage: Eukaryota > Metazoa > Chordata > Aves > Passeriformes > Petroicidae > Drymodes > Drymodes brunneopygia. Next base: position 236,058 of record VZTZ01035714.1, on the reverse strand, counting down.
TATTTTTTCAATGCATTGGTTCTTTCCCCTTGTCATCCAAGTATACTTCCTGCACTTTCAGGCTCTATGACAGTAACATAAAGTTGGTACTGGAGCTTGGAGGAAGGCTGAGGCTGTACTGCGAAACCACAAAGCAACTACTCCCATTTATCCATATTCAAGATATTTTTAAAATACTTAAGGGGGGTTGCTGCTGATTTTGTTCTAAGGAGTAGGAAAGACTGTCATCAAAAGCTATCGTCAAAAGGGAAAAACCAAGTCCCATCAATCAGAAAACGGAAAGCACTACTTTTAAAAGAAATGTAATATACTTACTTGAGATGGTAGAAGATCTGGCATTTATTTGCAGAGGCCCTGTGTATTTTTTCAGGCCCCTCCGTAAGATCCTTCCAACTCTTCCCCTCAATGCTTCTCTGGTATCCGTGGCAGAGAACCAGAATGTGAGCAAAGCCTCTGCTGTCACACCTTCAGCATCTGGGCTACAAACCAATGAAAGAGTCTCGTTACCTTCAGCCCATTTCTGCATTTTGTAGCTTTTATCTTAGCTCCTCTAGCAATGGCAATGTAACACAAAAGGTTAGATACATTTTCAAAGATTTGTGAGAAGAAATTTCCAAAAGAAATCCAAACCAACCCTGAATGGTCAAATGCATCATAGGCTAGAAGAAGGCATGATGCTTTCTGTGAACAAATGGCCAGACCAATTTTATAATGGAGTCTGAAAAGCAGTCACAGGCTACATGCCTGAGACACAAGAGAGGAAAGAATGACCTGATTTGATTGCAATGAAAAGCTGGATAAACAACACTTCAGAAACATGAGGCATCTAGACAGACCTTTTCACAGCTCTGTACACACACAGAATAAAAATTTACAATCATCATCAAAAGGTACTTGAGCAAAAGGGAGAGACCACGCAACCTAATTCCACTACAGCAGCCTCTTGGAGAATGTTCCTAATAACCTCATGTTGTGCAATAATAAATGAAACTTGGCAGCATACCCACAAACTATTTATTAAAGTCAAAGAGATGGATCACAAAAGGGGCCTTTAACACCTCATTGAAAAGTGCAAGCAGCACACACATTGAGACACACAATTCCACAGTTTTAATGTAAGATCAGAGGAAAGAAAAGGGAGTAAAGTCTTGTAACAGGTTGAATTCACCTGGTAGTAGTATTTCTCTTTCCTTAAAGCATCAGATACTGCAAGAGATGGAGTGATAGACTACAAACATCAAACTGACTAATCTGGCATAGTAAATCTTCCTCTGTACTTGCAGGTGGCTTATCCCTGGTCATCACAAAGGGAAGATAAGAGCTTGCACCAGGAACCTTCTCTCTCATGCCTCCTCCCACCTGAACCAAGAAGCAATGAGACACAAGCCACAACAGATGAAATCACAGTTACTTCATACAGGGGGAGAGTAAAAGCAGGTTGTTCTGTCTTCAGATAGGAAAGGAAAAGAGAAGATCTCCTAGTTATATCTCACTGTCTTGGAAGTTTGTAATTACATAAAGGAAACTTAGAAAACAGGCAGCTTATACAGAACTCATGCAATCAGGATTTAATCTTTGAAAGGAACATGTACCAAATTGAAACAGACATTCCTGATATTGCCAGTGAAGGGAAAGAAAAGGTCATGTGTTTTAAACTCACCAAGGCATGCCAAGTGGTTCGTTAGGTGAGCAGAAAGACACACTCCTTGCCTCAAGGATCCCATAATTGAGACTGAGTAGTCATATGTGAACTTTTCAACAGACTATTTCTTCCATTTGTTCCAACTTCAATGTGATTGCCACTTCGTTTATTTTCCAGATATTATCTGGTCCAACTGTGGGTGTTGCTCTGCATTTCTGAGGTGTTCCCTCACCTCTCCCCCCACTCCTCTTCCTGTGCTATGCCACATTGGAATTACCGTATCAACTCTTGCAAGCACACCACACCTCTTGAAACCCTCAGGTAAGTACTGCCCACCTTGATTCACTTATTATATAGCAGAGATTCAGAGCCAAGGACACCTAGTCAAGATTAGTATTGTCTTTCTCAGTGAGCAGTGGGCATTATTATTAATGCATTGATTATACTGAGCCAAAAGATACGCACAGTCCTTTCCAAGTAAATTCACAACCATGACCCTGCTCGAAAGAACTTGCAGTCTGAGCCCTTGAAGAGGCATAAAGAGTGTATAACTGAAAAAGCAAACAAGCTTTGGTGCATACAAATCTTGCATCCAACACAGCAAACACCACAAGTACCTCAGTCTGTCCTTGGGAACAAGAAGTAATGAACAATACCACTTATCCCTACATATTGGCCTCTTAGTTCCCTAAATCACCCTGCCTGTGCTTGCAACACTCTAGTCAGTATCAAAAAATATCCTTAAAGCTACATTCAAATAATGACTTGTGTGTAACTGAGGATTAAGGTAAGGTAAAAGAAGAGGCAGGATGTCACAGACTGTGTAAGAACAAGGAGAAGCACATTCACAAGGATTAGATCTTTAGATCTTAGTCTTGCAGCTTTAGTGTATGATTTTGAAGACATTAATTGTTTATTTGCAAAGTGATGAGCACTGTCACTCAGGAACAAGATCTTAATACTACAATAGACAGTTACATAACAAGATCATTTTCAGCACTTAACAGTGGTTAAAAAAAAATCAAATCAAACATTATGTATTATTGGCAGTTAAACAGAGAGTAAAAGAGGAAAAAAGCTCCACATTGCTCAGTGGTAATCTCAACTATGGGTCTGACCCCTTCATCTCAAAAAGCAGGAATAGCAGACCTGAAAGATATATGGAACAGGATGATAAGAAAGAGTTTCTGCGAAGAATGGCTGAGTAGACTGGGATTTCCAACTGAAAGAAAAAAAAAAAAAAAGAAAAGAATGTATCATTGATTACAAGAGAGAAAAGGGATATGATGGGAGTGTCCAGCATCAGTAATTGCATGGAGAGGAGGGCCTCTTTCAGCACAAGAACTAGGGGTCATTGAATGATCCAAAGAAGGTGGTTCTTCATAAGTATCTCCTTCCTAAAGGACCAAGGTTCACAGATTTCAAGCTGGAGACAGTAGACAAGTCCTTGGGAAATAACGCCACAGAGGGCAGCTAAACAAACTACAACCACTTCAACAACTCCCAAGTGGTAAATACCTGGAGGCAGGGAGCATACCAAGGAGCAGTTATCACACTTCTGTTGTGCTGCTACTATTCCCTGGGCACCTACTTAGAGCCCATTCTTAGAGCCACAATGATAAGTGGGACTTTCTGAGCTGCACAGCCTGGTTTTACTTGACAAGCCCAGCACAACAGCAATGGTAGAAATGACATTTGCATGACAGTGTAAGAAATAGTTTTGAAAATCCTTTTTGGTTTTAGATAGGTTTAGTTATCTCTGCTTTATTAGCTAAGGCTTGCTCAAGATCTGAGCACAAACTTGTTGGAATTTGTACTCACTGAAGGGTGTCTTCTGCATTAAGATCCAAAGGAGAGCAAGGTTCACAACCAGATTATGCTCAGTTAGGGATTATGTTCTGGTTTTACACACCATACACTTTACTGAGTCAGATCTAGCTGGGCTTGGCGTACATTTAATTTTATCTCAGCTGCGTGCATTTATTATAATCTCACATACCTCACTCTGATTAAGCGTGAACGGATGTATTTTTTCCTTAAAATGGAATTGTAAAATGTCTTGTCGATCTGTTGAAAAAAGAAAAACGTAAGATAACAAAAAAGGAGGGAAGTGGACATATTGCTGGAAGGAGCATTCAGAAAACCGCATTCATTTACAAACTCAGAGTTTACAGAGCCAAGAAACATAACACAGCCCAGCCTCCAGATAACATTTGTCACAGACCTTTTCTAACCATTTCCCATTTGGCCTAAGGCACATCATAAAAAAGCAAGCTCATTTTTCTAAGTCTCCTGTGGCTGCATCAGCGTGCCACTACAGTGCTGTCTTGTCCACTCCCTGGCATAATGAGAAATACATAAACATCCTTGGAATGCACTGCTGCAGTCTTCCAAAGCACAGCTTCCTAAAGATTGCCCACAGAATGGATAGAGCATGCTGTGCTCTGCAGTGCACTCAGCCTCTCTTGTAGGGGTTCTTTCTGACACAGCATTTGCCCTTGGTCTTATAGAAATCTATAGCAAAGGCACCAGTAATTTCAAATTATTATTTGATTATCATGTTCCCCTATCACCCTTGTGATTTTCCACATGCTTAGACAATTGTCAAGCAATTCTCACCAGAAACTGGAAATCTACGACTCCTAAGGAATCGACCCCCAAATAACATTTTTACTGTTCCTGCTTAACCACATCCTGTCAGGATGTCATCTCAAGATTGCATGATCAGTCTGAGACAGCACAGAGTGATATAACATGGCATGAAATTCTGCCAGGAATGGCTTGGGATCACTGAAGGATTGAGAAATAGCGGAGTCACTAGTGAGTTATGCAGCAACTCCTCCTACCAACAAGACCCAGTAAATTGAACATATCCTGTAAACATCAAATGTATTACAGGAAAAACTGCATAGAAATGCTTTATACCATCACGTAAGCTGTCTCTTTTTAGTTTTTAGCCGTTAAAGGCAGTCTATTTTAGCCAAGTCTCAAGATGTTCTGTCTTCTAAAGGAAAGAAAAAAATAATGGTTCTCAAACTACTAGTATGTTGAAAAATGTCAGATACAGAAACAAGCATGTAAGCATGAAATCTGGGGGTGATTGCTCCCAAGGAACACAAACTCCCCCTCTTCCAGCCTTGGTTGTCATAAGATGAAGCTTCATGGCATTACACAGGGATATTGAAGCAGAATAATTTCAAGATGAAAACTGCACAATTTATTATTTTGAGGTAATTTTAAGCATGCATTAGTGAGGAAAAAAACATTTTTAATGGTCATGTATTGAGATGATGTTTTACCTTGCTCTTACTGGCAGTTATCTGCAACTAGTTTGGCATTTGGAACAGATGAAATTCTATGGAAAAAGATCTCTCAACTGCAACAAGCTATTCTAGATATGCTGAATGCATTTTATACTCTCACTTTGCAGATTGCCAGCTGCTACCACTGCATTTTACGATGCACTCAGTTAAAAAGAGTTTTATTTCCTATAACTGTGCATCCTGTTCCACCACAAACTCCCCTGGTTATTGGAAGTAGTTGCCCTTAGACAAAAAGGGGTATTTTTTGCTCTGCTTTTTGTAATGATAACAATAATGTTATTGTTTCTATTGCAGTGTTAACTGCTTCACCAGTGATTGTGTAAGCAGAAGCATGTGGCTAAGCAGCACTGCCAGCTTTGTGGCATGCAGTGGCATGTGCTATCTTCAGCTGCATTGTCTCTGAGAACTTTTGAGATCTTGGGACAGGGACTTCCTTGCAGAGTGCTTTGCAATCAAAAGAGAGTCTTGAGCTGGGCTGAGATACACCTCAAGCTGCTGCATTGCTAACAAGTACAGTGAAAGCAGAGTGACTTTCATCTTGGGAGTGAGGAGGGAAGGAATTCACATTCCCTTGCAAGAGAGGGTTGAGTCCATTTGAGATTTCCAAATCCTTTATCTGCTCCTGACAGCTGTGTTTTCAAGGTACCTTTCTCTCTCAGATGTCAAGTGTTTTTGCTACACTTTCCACCTGCGCTTCTGCAGCAGATACGGGGATCCTTACTTCTATCACCCATTCTGTTCTGTATCTTTGTTACAGCCTAAGCAGCTCGTGTGGTTGTGTTTTTTGTACTCCCAACATGTTCTGCTTTCTCCTTTTCTCCTCAGCCTGGACCACTTTCAAGATGATGTTCCATACTGTGTGATTAGGAGCACCATGTGCTGCAGCAGAGACAGAGACTTCCAGTGGTGTGTCACAAGACACAACTACACACAGTGCTTTTTACAAAAAGAATCTTTGGAGTCCAAATGCAACTAAACTGTCAGCAACAGACATTGTTTTCAGAACATTCAAGCCAGAAGGCATGTTATTAATTTTCATGGGGAGAACAGGAAGCATATGATTTAAAATTGCACCAAATTTGTGTTACTTCCATTTTCTTTCACACTTTCATATCTGAATGAGAAAGTAGACACTTTTCCCACTACACACTGTCATTAACTTTCCCACCCTAAAGAGTCGCCTTAGCACTACATCACCCACAGACAAAAAAATAACTGCAGGGTGCTTTGTTTTCAGCAAACCTTGCAGGGCCTTTAACACCTTCAAATGTGAGATACCATTTTTTACTTTTGTAATCTACTGTGTCTTACCATGAAAGAAAGGCTAGACAAACCTCTGCACTGTGGCCTACCTCTCACCTGCTGATTAATTCATTTGGCAAATATGACCCAAGTCTCTTCTTTCCTTCAACTATGATTTTGGTAACCTGAATTATTAAGAGTAATCTTTGTATTCATACAGTGTTTATGTAAGAGGAGAGTATGTAGGAAGATGCCCTCAGATAAAAACTTTCAGAGATTAATGTTCTGCCTTATATTTTTACAGTTCTTCTTTGGTGAAGTCTTTAACACACCAAACAGAAAATATTTCTCTCCAGCCTGCTTATAGCTTTCTTTTCAGCTTGAGTCACAATCACGGGAGCAAAAGCAACTAGAACTTTGTCCAGTGACTAGATGTGACCTGGTCCTGCTTAGGAAAAGCATTTAGACTCATTTTGAATGTTTTGCTTTGATTACAACCTCTCAAAAGTGACACTGTCATGACCAGATCCCTTAAATTCATCACTGTTTAGGTGCATCTCACTGTTTTTCCTGGCCCTTGTCTAGCAACAGCTCAACTGTGACAGCTGTTGCTGCAGACAAGGTCTGTGAGCATTCTGAACCAAGTGCCAAGTCCTGCTCCTTTCAAGTGAGAAGCATTTTCCTGGCAGCCTTTATTTTAACATCTGTCCAAACAAAATTTTCTTTAAGTTAATATTTGCTGGCTAGCTTGGTTTAATGATGTTTCTCATTTCCTCAGTTTAATGTCATATTCTCTATACTTTTTACTAAACTTCTCTCCATGCAGAACAATTTTCCTAGACAAACTGGACTTTGTTCCTGACTGCTGGTCTATCCAATACAGTAACTAATAGTGGCTAGCACCAAAGATGCAGTAAGAGGGCAAAACAGTCCCACCAGTACAAGCCCAGACACAAAGGACATTTTTCCTTGTTCCTTGTAGCTAGAAGTTGTTTTTCACTTGGATGAACAAAGGGTTTTTTCCTACTCTGTCTCAAATAAGTCCAGATCTCCTCATTATACTCTTTTTCTTGTGTTGCACCATGCCCAATCCTCCAAGGCCCGTGAACAGCCCACTGAAATCTTTGTGATTTCAGAGTCGCACAATATGTCCTTCCTCCCTGGGACCTAGAAAACACCTAGGCTCTGGAAATAGGTCGTGACAAGGATCCCATCACTCCAGGGTAGTATGGATCTGACATGAGCTGGGCCTGCCCAGGTGTGTGGCTGTGTCTGGAAGTGACCCAGCAAGGCTGGCTGTGTCAAGCCCTCTGTTTCTCCCACCACACACTGGGTCACAGGGTTTATTATCTTAAATCTAGTTTGACAGAACTTTCCTCTGGAATATTTGCTGAATTGCATTGAATTACTTGCATAGGACGTTCAAAAGCATTCAGTAGGCTTGGGAGCACAAAGCCTCTTGTTGCTCAACAGTATTGCTCTTTTGCCTGCTGCCAGTTTAGTCTTTCAACAGCTATCCTCATACTACATTCTTCCTCCTACCTCACTAGCTACTTAGGATGTAAAGTCTATTAGTAGTGATTTTTAAAGCTTTTGGACCATAAATATTAATTGCAACATATCACTTGATTCAGTGAGTCTCCCCAGTTTACAGCTCAACATACTGAGACCCCTAGAGCTCACCATAATACAAATCCAGTAGCTGCTCCTTTGAGAACCTGACATTTTTACTGCCCTGATTTAAACTAAGGGGTTGAGAGAGGACACAAGAAGAAAGACTGGCAGGGACAGCAAAAAAAAAGAATGTGGCACTGTTCCAAACCAGGATGTGGACATTACACTGTCCTTGGAAACAGACATTCCAATCACTACAACAGCCCTACAGCCACAGTCCTTGCCTGAGGTAAAGAAAATGGACCTGAAGGAGAGCAAGTGCCATGGTCCCTGTGCCTCCAGCAAACCAGAGCATCAGAAACCACACCCACACAAAGACAGCAGGTCTCACAGTGGGCAGGAGCTGTGTGATCCCAAACATCTGCAAATGGCATCACAAACTCTTCATGGGCTTTAAGCTAAATGCTGACAGGGCTGCTAAAGCTGAGGGTCTGAGTGCACCGGAATAAGGAGCTCAGCTGGATGGTTCCCAGAGGCCACAGCTGCGAAAGAGGAATAATCGTCCTCGTACAGTAGTTCCTAAAAAGATGGTTCTTTCGGATAAAAGAAATTAAGAGGACTAATACATGGGATAATGTCAGGATTTAAAGTACCATGCTTATGCTTGGTGCAACCAATATCAAAGGCATGTAATGACATGAGTGTTTCATTATGGTTGTGTGCATTAGTGACAGCTGGAATTAAGGTCACCTAAGTATTCTCATTCCTACTCCCTGCTTTCAATTATCCATAATTAGCTTCCTAAAACTTTCACACTGCTATTAAAATTTTGTCCACTGGGGGGGGATTTTCGAACTTTTGGAGAGAAAATGAAGTTTGGTGAGAAAAGCGTCTGTGCCAATATCCAGAGAAAGGCTATGTGGTTGGGGTTTTCCTTTTTCCCAAAATAACACGCTTTCCCCAGGAAAATGACTATGTGCATTCTGGGGTTTTTTTTAAACAGTACTTAGAGGCAAGGAGCTGAAATACAAGACCAAATACCTCTTAGGAAGATAACAGTTTTGTGAAATCTAAGGAAGATTGTTGATGATGTATTCAGCTTACGAGTGCCCAAATGCCACCAACCACACAACTTCAGTACTGAATTTGGTTTCTCCCTTTGGACAACACCAGGATCTAAGCAGCCACTCTCTTGACCAGCCAGATTTTGATCACTCGTTTGCATCTTGAATCACTTCATTGTTATAATTACTTGCAAACAATGCAGTAATTCTGGATTGTGAGTCTATAATTAAGATAAGGTTCTACTCTTAATCACACACACTATCAATAGCTGCGCTTTACTTCATTTTGAATTCCTTTTTCCAGCTCAGGTTCCCATCCATTCTCCTTGTGCACATTTTAGAGCTTTTCATGATGCACCCTGGATCAGTATAAGAGTTACTTGTTTATTGGGGGTGAGGTGTCTTATGATTTTTCTGGATTTGTATGTGCATATTACAAATTCTGCTTTGATGAACCAAGAAAAAAAATGAAAAAGAAAAATCAGCTTGCATGCCCATTACTTGAAAATATTGTTTTACTTGTAATTACTTGTATTGCATTAAGAAGTCAAAGAATCAAATAAGTTGAAGGATCACTGAATTTACATGGGAAAAAAAGTTGGACATTAGGCACATTTTTGACAACTAATTATTTCATCCTGAAAATCCATGCAATTTAGGTAGAGCTCACTGAAAGTCTGAGCTCTTAAAGGTGATGAAAAGCACTAAGCCACAGCTTCATGTACTACACTTCATCAGCTCACACCAGCATTTCAAAGTGCTTTATATTTTCCTTAATATTTAGTTTCCTGTGCTACTGTGACCCATGGAAACCAGAAAAACTGGAAACAAAATTAAAAAGCAAGAAAGCATGCCAGTTTTTAAATCAGTGTAGTATATACCTACACCAATGGTCTTTTTCTTCTTTTAATTTCAATAGGAACTTCTAAAAACAGCATCACAAGTGAGATGCAGGTGTTTTCTGTGAGTTTTTTCCTCTCTCAGAGTACAGCATTTCACCTATCACTTTAGGGCCACACCTGTATATATATACATACTGACAGTCAAGTGTGCTGTCAACCTCTAATTCCAGAGCTAAATAAACAGGTTGCCAGGCTGTCATCTTGGCCACTGATCCATTGCTGTTTCCGTCTTGGCTGAATTACCATGGAAAATCCTTTCTGCTTTGCTTCTAGCCCCAGCCACCCATAGAGGGCACCCCGATTGTACCATGCCAGTCCAATGCTTCCTATTTGTGAGAATCATTCCCTTAAAAATAAGCTTATAAAGTGAAAGTTATCAAATGCCCTAAAATTATTTTAGTATTTTTCTTCTCAGAATGTTCCTTAAGTAACTTTTTTTACATAGATAAAAAATGTTTTCACTATTTTACAGTACGGTTTTTCAGAAGAAGAAAAAAGGGAGACTGTTACTTTTAAAGTCTCTAAAAAGCTAAATTTAAAAAGCTAATTATATTCTGGCTTTTGTACTATAGATGCATTTGTAAAGAAAAATGCCTTTAGAGTTGAACAAGAAAATCTTTCAATAAAAGTTCTGCTCTTTTCACCTCGTATTTGTACTATGTAAGTATTTGAAGGCTCACATGTAAAGCCTAGGGATGCTGAGACTTTGGTTTTAGATTTTAGGATCCTTATCCGTAAAGGCTACCAAATCTCTTTTGAAATTTATTACAGCCAGAACATTCTTACTCAGTTTAGTCTAGGTGCTGCAAGAGTCTGAAAAGTCTTTGGAAAGATCTGGTTGCTGCAGATACCATAAATTCTGATTTGGCTAATTTATCTTAAATTTTCTTTTGTTTTAGGGGCTAAGAGGGGAAAATAAGTGGGGGTTTTGCACACACAGCAAATGAAGCTACATGATATTTTTAGGTACCTGCACTTTTCCATTTGCTCTAAAAATGAGAGTCATGTTGGACTCCCTTGAACGTCAGCAAACTCCCTTTTCTCAGGTCATGTTTACTTATCATCTCTAAAATGATCTTCACAGTCTGGTCTCCCAGAAAAAAAATATTCTTTAGGAGTGTTTCAAAAACCTGCTGCCTTGGGGATCTGCTCCTACTGAATTAACCTCCCGACCCAAGGACCATAAGGCACTGATGGAGCAAGTGCCATAAATGAGTTTTATCTAGACACCCACGTGGAAGGTGTGACACACACACCTCATGCACAGTTTCACCTGGCTTTGCAGCCATCTGCTCTGAAGGGATTTGTATTTCATCACCCTCTCTCTCCCAAATACACACACTTCTGCTCCCCAGGAAGACTTGAGTCATGTGTGACCCTAAAAGGCCAAGTGCTGTAAAACAGCAGCCTCATCTGCTCACTCACTGGTGTTCTTGGCATTTTCAGATAGGCTTCCTTGGAGTTCAGCTCAGATGGAAACCCTAATCAGAACTTTGACTGACCCTTTGGCCCTGCAGATATGACAGTAAACTGTTCATAACTTATAGGGTACAAGATACTTCCCAATATTGGGATGATGCAAGCTTATCCCTGGATGTAAAGCAAAGAGCTTTTCAGTTACAAGCATCCTGTTGAAGGCTAACCCTTCCACCAAGACAGGGGTATCAGGTGCTAAAGCTGGGGGGGAGGGAAGGAGGAGCATGGCACCTGGTTGCTTCTCTGTTTCTTCTCCTCCCCATTTATAGTGAGAGAAGTGTCTTAGTAACCTCTAAAATCATCATCTGCCAAGGGAGAAAACTGCTTCCTTCCTCACCAATTCCAGTGCAGGGACTCAGCAGTGAGCCCTTCAACCTACCGAGAACAGGCACTGCTATCAGAACTGTTTTGCAGCATTTTCCTGTGGAATCTCAAGTGCCTCTGCAATACCCAGCAGAGACATTAAATTAAACCCACACTAATTCAGCTCTATCAAACAGGTCAAACTTCAAGAGCTGTATTAATTAAAAACTTTCCCCCAACACCTGTACTTAAGGACATAGAAGATTCTCTTATCACTTGAAATAGCTGAAGCAAGATGTTGGTTCCTAAAAGAGATGTCCTGACACACAATGCGGAGTCCTGAGTTGAAAATTACTTGATAAAATTCCATTAATTCAATAGAGATATTTGGATAGGCAGTAGTTTCCCAGGGGAAGTATCCAGGTATTGTTTTAACATGATCCCCAGCCACTCTGCCCAGATCCAGCCAGTTAGTTCTGTGCTGGTTTCAGATGGTGGAAGGACAGGGGATAGCCCAGGTGCCTTCTGGATTATGAGAAAAAAGGGGAAACCCATGTCAGTCCATTCCATGGCTCAAGGCACTGCAGGAGGGAAAACAAACACCTCAACTCTCCCCAAGCCACCCAACCAGCCAAGGAGGGAGTCATGCTATACTTATACCTGAGGAACATCCATCCACCCAGCTCACAGCCTGGCTTATCAGCACATGGGAGCAGGAGTGAGTAGAGAATGACAGGACAAAACCCCAGAAGCTGGGAAGGGTGCAATGTCCAGCACAAGATTCCACAGAGACACATGGACCAGGACAAGGAGAAGCAGCCACACAGCAGGGCTGGGAGCAACTCTGGCCAGAGAAGGAGACAGGAAAATGAGAAAGTGCCTGAGAAAGGAGAAGGGTTGCATAGGCTCTCCTTGAAGAGAGGAAAGCCCACCACTTCTAGGAGGAAGTATTAGAAATTTATTGTAGTGACAAAAAAGAGCCAACAGGTGCATTTACAACCCCCTGGTGAGCAGGGTAAAGGCTGATGTCTGTTTCTATTGAGCAACCAGCCATGTATTGAATGGATCACCTGCTGTGGCTGCTTGACATCCACCTCTCTCTCACAGCTAGAAACTTGCCAGCCTTCAGCTGAGACAATTTCCACTGACACTGAGATACTCATTTCAAGCTCTCCTGACTGCACATCCCCTTCCCTTGGGGCCAAAGATGACTTTCTACACAAGACACAACACCCCTCCACCCTTCTTCCTGCACACAGGGCAGTAACTGCAGCTGCCCAGAGTAGGCAAGTGGGATCATCCCAGTCACCCAGGTCTAGCTGATTGTCCCAGCTCCCTCCACTCTTTGGCATGCCAGGGAGGCTGAAGAAGCAGAGCTTAAAGCAGGGCCTTGGAAACCTTCCCCAGGATACTGTTAGCAAGAGGGTAGTTAGAGTCTCCAAGACATTTTTGGGAAATCCAAAAGAATCAATATGTTTCAAGGGAGAAGGAAAAGAAATCCAAGTCTGGTGAAGGAGTTGGAGAAAAGTTGTGCAGATGAGCCACACAATAAGTGAGCCTTCTATAAAAGAAAGGTTCCTTGGAGAAGGAGCTGTAAGGCTGTGACTCTGCCCTTTTTATCCAGTGTAAGAGGGGACAGTCTGGCACAGAGCATTTTAGCTTGGCAAGGGAAGAGGGACTGGTCCAACTAGAAAAACAAGGAGCCTCTGGTGAGCTGGAATCTCTCTTTCCCTAGTGGCATTCAGTCAAGTCTTATTTTTCAAGAGAGCACAAAGGGAACACTCACAGACACTCACAGGAAGCCAGTCAAGGAGCAAAGACCTTTCATCATCTGTTCCTCAGTCCCCCCAGCTCCACCCCAGAAGACATTTTCCAGACTTTCCAGTCAGCCCTGAGATGTTGACTGGTGCACCAGCTTCATCAGCTCTCTGGCATGATCTGGCTGCATTCCCTCCCACCTTCAATGAGATAAGAGTCAGGAATGTTGTTCACACAAAGGGTGTTACTATTCAAATCTGGAAACCAAATCAAACATCAGGCATTTGCTGGAGGTACGAAGGAAGTCACAATTTGACTTCCATATGGAAGCAAAAACATTTTTCCTGGTGAAACACCAGCTCTGAAAAGAGCTCCTTTCTGGGTCTTTCTGGAGACAAATGAAGGAGGGCTTCATCAGGAAGGAGTCAGAGAAGGGAACACTTGGCAGGGAGTTGCACTAACTCAGGTAATTTGAATGCTTCTGATTATCAGAGATGATTCACTTCTGTTCACTTTGCACCAAGTGTTGAGAAAGACATTGCATTTATCTGCATTGACTCACTGTTTCACAACATAAGCTTAAAGTATCGTTGTTACTACTATGACAATAGGAAGGCTTGGACATCCAAACCCTGACACCAGCCAGGGAAAGACTGCAAAGGGTTTTGGTAAATCCAGACAAATTAGAAAGTGTGATAAAGAACTCAACTCTCTTGTCCTCTATCGTGGAGTTGCTGTGAAGATGCTGAGAATAAAAATGCAGATGTTCTGAGACAGCTGTCTGTTAAGATATCACAAAGATATGTGTGTCAGGAAAGATTGCTTTGATTTTTATCACCACAAGATGAGTTTTGCTGTTGTAAAATGTGATTTACAAGGAACACACTGTTCTGTTACTGTATGGAGTTGCTTTCAATAAGGTTACAGACAATTCTCAATCTCATACATCCTTGTTAAATGGAACACCTGGAATTAAAACCACAAAAAGTCAAACTTCTGGCAGGGACCACTTATATAAGCAAAGAATTAATAAAATTTGAGAGAGGAATGTAGAATTTAACAGCTGAATTAAGGACAGCTCTTGAGAAAAGTTACAGGAATGAAGGAAAGACAACACAGTTCTGTGTAGGTTTGTTATGGTGTTACTTATCAGGTACAATTAACATGCCCTGATATAATGGTTCTCACTGCTCAACCTGCACTGGTATTTACTGTCACTACTGTCAAAGCTGCTCAACACCCAGAGAGGAGATGGGGTTTCTAAAGCATCAGCTTCCATTCAAGCATCTAAATTGATAGCCACATTTGGAGGAAATCTGACTGCATTGGACACTGTCTGAAAGAGCTTCTTAGCTAAAATAAGTGTTTCTTTGCCAAAGGAGGCACATGTTTTTAAAAAATGAAGAAGGAATGGAGTGGGAGGAAAGGATACAACTATACTCAATGAAGTGTTATTCCTCAGACTCCTTCCCAGTCCTTGCCTTCCTTCCCCCTCACTCAGCAATACACAATGTCTTCTTGGTCAGAGAGAACATTCCCTCTCCAAGGTCCTATATCACAAGGCAAAAAGGTAATAGGTGTAAAGTGCTAGCACCTAAGCAAATACAGCTTGTGGAAGACTCTATACATGCAGATATGCACCAGAAGCACATCCTGGCGAATCTGGTGAGGGTCCCAGTAGACAAAGAGGGCAGAAAGAGAACAGACACACACAGAGAAGAGGACAACTTGACTAATATCACTGAGGCCCTCAGCCGTGGAGCTGTGAAGAGATGCTAGCACAGCCAAGTCCTTACAAAGCACCCTATTTCTACAGAGCAATGTCTAGCACAGTTCACATTTTGTTGTGGACAAGTGACATTGCCCTAAATTAAATGATAGTGGGGAGTAAAGCATTGTCCTATTAACTGGGTATCTGTGCATGACTGCCAAACAGGAGGTAAGAGATATGCATCGGATTCTGATGAATGAAACACAAAAAGATACAAGCACAATCATATGCTTATTGTTGTATAGAGATGAAGTCTGTAATTAGCATCTCTGGGGTAGTGTCTCAAAGAGAAAACAAGAAAGGAAATTGCTATGTGTCTATTTATTTCCATAGCTACTGTATGACTGAGAGCCACTCAGCAGCCTCTGCTATTTGTAGGAGGGTTTCCCAACAAAACATACCAAAGGGGCAGGAAAAGGGCTTGTGTGTTGTTTTCTCAACACACAGTAAGAGCCCAACAGATAGAGTTCCCCACCCTGTAAAGGAGAGGGTGTAAAATAATGCTTTCCTTAGAGACAATGGGACATAAATCACAAAGCCAGGCTCAGGTCATGGAAATGATGAGATTAGCTCAGCTGGCTAGAGCCTGTTGCTAAAAACACCAAGGTTGTGGGTTCAGTAACTGTATGGGCATTGCACTTAAAAGCTGGAGTGGTCCTTGTGAGACCCTTTCAGCTGAGAATATTCTGTGATTCTATTATCAGTGACATAGGAAGAGGCTGAGATTATTTTAAATACCTACTTCACCACTGCAGGGATAGACAGAAGTGACAGGCTGGAAGATGCTGAGTGGCAAGCGCCCGATCTGCCAGGTATGATCATACCTCTCCTGCTATCCATTTCCCAGGTCTGGCCACCAGGGAACTGAGGGTACACCAGACCCTGTGGTCTCCAAGTGTGCTGGTCACATTAATGACTCTTGTATTATCACACAGTCCCTAATGGAATGGCACAATGGTCCAAACTTACCAGTCTCTCAACCCGCTCGCTCAGGTCTCTAAACCTTCCTGAGGACTGTCTGGAAAATTCATTCTTGTATCGGATGTTGGTGATTTTTACATTGGCACTGTAATAGAACAGCTTCTGATCTGTAAGGGAAAAAAGAGGAACAAGCAATACTCAAAGTACCAAGATGAATGAACTTTAGAGACACCTGGCACTGACTGATATCCTGACATTTAGGGAGTGGATGAGCCTTCACCTATATCCAACCCATTCAAATACAACTTCCAAAAGCAAGCACTCAATTCAGTTAGGTGATCTAATCCAAATTTCCCAAGCAGTTACATTTGTGGCCAACCAACAGCATCTGAGGCTCACACAGGATCACAAGCTGCACCTGGCTGCTTAGTTACCTTCCTTCCTGGCCTGTCCACTCAACACCAAGCCCTGGCAGGAAGCTAGTGATCAGGGAAGGGGAACAGAAACACCCCAAACAGACATGCAGAAGGCTCTGTTTGTCACTCATATAAGGGAGAACAGACACTTGTGCGTTGACTTCATCCCAGAAGTAGATTATGAAAAAAATGTGAAAGAAGAGAAAGTAGATGAAAACCAACAGAAACCACAGCCCTAAATCACCTTGCACAGCAGGAAATGTTCCTAGGAGATCTGCAAAGATGCTAAACAAGGAAGGAAAGAGAGCTCTAGAGAAGCCAGTATTTTTTCCCCAAATAAGCTTTAGACAGACTGATGAAAACTCCCAGCATCATCTGGCACAACAGGCACAGAGAAAATTCACTAAGCATAGGAATAGTGATACATTATGCAAAACTTACCATATGCCAGAAAATAAACTAGGAGACCAATGGTGATAGCTGCTGCTACTGCTGTTCCAATAACAATTATAGCAATTTTCCAGGGCTCAAGATGTCTTATTTTGATGGCTGACTGATGAATTCTGGGGAAAAATAAGAACAAAGGGAGATTAATAAGAGGTTCTTTTCTATTTAAGGTCCCCATCCCCCCCTTCCAAAAAAATGAAGCTAAAGTTTTCACCCTCAGCATTAGTTGATTCTTCCCAGCAATATTAATTGACTTCTCACCCAACACCCTTGAAAATGAAACCATGACACAAGACTATTTTGAAATAGTTGTTGGCATGTGCTAGAAGTCAAAGAACACAGACAGGTTTGAGGGTTTTAGATATTAAGGCCAAATCAAATAGGAGCCCCACTAAGATTCTTATGTGACTCCCAATGAGGAATTTGCAAGAATAAAACTTATTTTTCAGCTAGGTGAACTTTCACACAGCAATGTATGCAGCTTTCAACTGGTTAAGCAAATCACTTATGAGATACACTGGCACCTTTGCTCCCAAAACTGTTTTGTGCAGTAAAATTAGTAAAAAGCACCCATGCTTTGTATCTGCACATTATTCCAGCTGCTCAGTCCATTTCAGCCTTCAAAACAGAGTTGGACAAAAAAAAGAGATTTCAGAGGGCCAGCCTGTATTTCTTGTTTTATTCAGACTGAATCTAAACACAAAGGCAAGTACTGCTTTAAGCAGTATTTGCTGAAGTTGTAGAATGACAGGGAAGGGCAAGGACATGTGAGTAGGAAGCCTTACCAGATGTTTCTCTCTGCTGTGGTCTTAATAACATGGATACTAATCCAAATTAACTCACAGAAAGCCAATGGACAGTTGGTATTATGAACAAAAACTGCCTGAAAAAAAAGTTGCTTACAGCAAATTCTCTCTTTGTCTATAAAGTCAAAGACTCCTTAAGAAGCTTAAAGCCATTTTGCTATTACCTTATTAGCCATTACAAAACACAGTACAAGAAGCCACAACTTTTGGTAAAGAATCCTTCATTCTATCTCAGATACCTCACTCCTGCAGACATGCACACCTGCAGGTTAAGGTACAACCTGCCCTAGGAAAGCAGGCTGCAGGGATCCTCTCCCAAGGGCGTGAGGCGCCTCAGTGAGTTCCCAAGTACAAAGAACACACAACTCGCTCCCAGAACACACAACTCATGAGCCAGAAGTTTAAATACATTCAAGCAAGTTGAAATAATTGCAAGTGACCCCTGCAGCTGTGTGTAGGAAAGGGACAGCAAGCAACTGTGCATGGCTCATAAATACCAAAGCAGATCCTGATATTTCATCCTAATTCCATTGCAAAGCCTTACAATTACAATCTTATTACTTTGACTTGGAAAACAACTGACTCAGGCCAAATATCATGATATGTGATTGAATGAAAGTGGGAGCAATAATTTGTCACTTGGAGCTGTTCTGACTTGTTCTGCATGTCCTATTTAGTGTTTCCTTCCCTCCTGCTATCCTGTATAACAGCCATTAACCTCTCATCAAGTTTGCGTCAAAACTCATTTGTGACTCCATAGCAAAAAAAAAACACCCCCAAAATGCCAAACAAACAAAAAACAACAACCAACCAACCAAAAAGACCCCCAAAAAACAAAGACTGAAATTAAATAGTCCTGTTAAAAGTTCAGAGATGAGCACCTCCAAAATTATTTCTGAGACTACAGTACGAAAATTGCCTTAAAACTTCAACTGGAGAAATGAAAAATATGCAAGTATTAAATAGTCAGGACTCCACTTACAAGAATATTTCTGAGTTGTAGCTTTTAGGTGAAATCATAAAGTCAGTGGTGAGTTCAACGTGGATCTGTTGTTTTATGGTTTGTTGGGGTTTTTTTCCCTCACTCCTGGTAATAGTCTTTTGCATGGCTTATGTGCTTTGCAAATGTGTCTACTATGTTTGAAATGAGACTGAATTACAAGAAAAGCCAACAAAACAAACAAAAAAAGTGTATCTAACTTAGGATAACTCTCATTTTAAAAGCAGTTGTCTTGATTAGGCTGCACAGATGAAAACACTCGGAAGGTGTTTCAGCCATAATGATCCTGGCATAACCTCAAACCAAAATGCTGGGTTGGAGAAGCCCATTGGAAAGGTTGAATGCCACCTCTGCACCACAGTAGGTGAGCCTGGAGAAATTACTGCCTATCATATCAGTGAAACAGCAGTTTCAGACCAGAAGTAACATGGCTGGGACACAGTTAAATAGAGTACAGTAAATTTGAAACCATTTCAGCACTCTCTTGTATATACTGTCACATTTTTTGTAACTCTTATTCTTTATTTCTTCTATTTCAAGTTCCATGTTATCATTAACAAACAGAAGCCCCAGTCCACAACAGTTACTCACACATGTAATTCTACTCACATACGACTTTCACCTAATTCATGAAACCTGTTTGAGAACATCATTTCAAAGAGGTGCAGAGGGGTCTCAGCACTAGCTTCTAAACTGAATTTCCTCAAATAAGAAGCTGTTTGACAAATACATCATAGAAAGTCACTTAATGAGGGGAGGGGATGCTGTTTGGGAGTTGGACATATTTTTTCTTGATCTTAAACTTTCCCCCTTCCTTTTATATATAAACATGAAACAACTGGTAAATTTTGTTATCCACTCCTAACATCTTTTAAAAATGGAAATTAGTTTTAAAAACAAAAGGTATTTTTGAGTAAAATATCCTTGGTTAGGCTGTACCATCTGGGTAGATATCTTGAATAGACATGCTGCAGACTAAGAGGATTTCAAAGCCAGGTTTTCAAAGATATCTGTGAGACAAACCCACAAAGATCACTGAACTGGTATTTTTTAATTCTCAATAACTTTGAGCTTTATTGCTGCTTGGCTGTACCTTCTAAGGTTCATTCCTCAAAAATTAATTATTTTATCTGACATATCCCACTGTGTAAACTTCAACAGTACTTACAGGGATTCAGTTCACAAAAGAGAAGTAACTGTGCCAGAACTGAAACAACTGAGATCCATGTGATGACCTGTCAGGGCTTGAATACTCTGCAGAGAGCTGATAAAATTTCAACATTGTGAATTTATTTTTCTCAGACCAAGAGTCAGGCAGTCTTTGCAAACTCCATAGGAGCTATGTGCTCAGAGCGAGGGAACAGGGACTGAAGCCTAGAAATGCACACTAAGATTAAAAACACTCCAGCTGGGAAGGTCACTGAAGTCCTCCAGAGTAGAAGACTCCTTTAAGCCTAAACCAAATACCTGAAGCTGAAAGCTTCCCACCGACCTCAGAGAGCTTTCTGACAAGGTCCCTTCTGCTTGCAGCTTAAGAGCCCTTCTCTCTTCCCCAGGAACTCTGCTCTTTCCCAGGAAACCATGCCTGTGCAGTAATCTTAAACACACTGCAAACAATTCTGGATTTTATCTCATGGCAGAAGACTGCCCAGTCTCAGATTAAGATTTTTCAAATGAAGAAGAGTGAAATACTTGCTGGCAAAGAGAAACAACAAAAACTGGCATAGAATTGTTTACACTGACATAACAATTTTACTTCTTGGTCCTCTCTTTGTTTCTTAATAATTCCCAATATTGTCTCAGCTTTTTCAACTGACATTCAGCTGATATTTTCCCAGAAATACCCACTGAGACCTTTCCTGAACAGTGGTATGTGATTTGGAGCCCTGCATTCCATACTTGGGTTCCTTCACATTGTTCACAAAGAAACCCTCAGGAACCTTTTCCTCAACAAGGAGCTCACACTAATGAATAGAGAGCCAGAGGGATCCCTCCTATTATGCATTTTAGAAGGCTTAAGAAGGACAAAGTTAATTATGTCTGGCTTTAAGTAACAGAAGAGTATCAAAAGAAAAACATTAGTCCCAAAGGAAAATTAAAAATATTGCCTAATATCCCAACTTGGGTTTCTAGGGGTGCTGTTTAATAAATGATAAACATTGCATTAAATAAATCATACCTGCACTTGCCTCGCTGAAGCCTGAAACTGTTGGTTTACAGGAGAAGTTAGTGTCTTTTACCTACTGAAAATTAGATTCATTGCTTGCAAAGAAGCAGAATTAAAACTGCCATCTATGAGTCAAACTGTCTGCTCCAGAGGAAAACCCTCAAAGGCTTTCCTCACCAGGGCTGGGAGCACGCTTGGACACCTGTGGAAGACCTCCATTACCTGCAGTGAGTTTCGTATCAGAGACAGTGTCCAGCTAAGTCAGCATGCACCAGGAAAGAGAGCACAGGCTCTGCTTTGGCATGCACCCACTGGCAGTGGCTGCTCAAGGAAGGTGCTGACAGGACAGACTGATGAAAAGCCAAACCCAAAACAGTCACCGAGAGATGATCTCTTGTGGGCTATTACATGTCCTCTGCTTTTAGTCCTTCCTATGAGAGAGGCTTGCTTAGGTTGACAAAATTTCTCCACTGCTTTAGAATACATGTAATAGCTCTCTCTTAATGTGCTTTGAGAAAAAAAAATTATAAAAATCACTATAACAATAGTTGTAATATTAAATTACAATGTAATATAATATAACAAATACACAAATAGTAGGACAATGATATGCTTCAATTTGTTTACTGAAATAAATCTCTTTACTGGTACATGAAAACCATACGTACCATCACTCCCAAGGAGTTCTGCAAGTCTGATACAGCTCTTCTGCTTGTGTGCATCTGTGACAGCTTTTGTCAACTCAGAATCTGACCCAAATCATGGACCTTCTTCTGGAGTTTAAAAGCTTACATTTCTGGAAAATAATACATATCTCTGTACTTTATACTTTATGTCCTGGTTTCGACTGGGATGCAGCTAATTTTCTTCTTAGTAGCTGGTACAGAGCTGAGTTTTAGGCTTAGTGTGAGAATAATATGGGTAACACAGTGATGATTTAGTTGTTGCTCAGTAATGCTCACCAAGGACTTTACAGTTTCCCACACTCTGGCAGTGAGCAGGTACCAAAGGAGCTGAGATGAAGTATGGCCAGGAGAGCTGACCTGAACTGGCCATAGGGATATTCCATACCACAGAGCATCATGCTCAGTATATAAATGGGGGGAAAGTTGGCTGGAAGAGGCCATTCCCTGCTAGAGCATGGGCTGGGCGTTGGTCAGTGGGTAGTGAGCAATTGTATTGTACATCAGTTGTCTATCTTGGGATTTCTTTTTTCTTCTGCCTCTTTATTTTTGTTAATATTATTAAAAATAATATTATTAATAATAATAATTTCAATTATTAAACTGCTCTTATCTCAACCTTTGGTTTTACTTTTTTCCCCTAAATATCCTCCCCATCCCACTGGGATGGGGGGTGGTGTGTGTGGGGTGTGAGTGGCTGCATGGCACTTAGTTGCTGTTTGAGGTTAAACCACAATATATAATGAATGGTTGCTGGACTTAGTAGATAAAGAGTGAAATGCTGTAATCTAGCAATGTATTTTCACGGAACAGAGATGGACAATTTTCTTCATGGGAAAAGTGCTGCTGCAACTAGAGAAAGCTCCTCAGACAAGTGGCTCAGCTCATACTGAAACCCCAGGCGACTCTCCAGTGGCAGAGAAATTGGATAATTCCCATGTTCAATTCTGTATAAAATCTGTCCCCCTGTTATCACCAAATCTGTCTGCAGACCACATGAAGCTTTCAGATTGTCTTGTAATAGAAGCATGTCAAATTAAGCCATCCCAAGCTTTGTGTTAGCTTAGCTTTGTTCAAAAGTAGGATCTGTATGTAATAAGAAACACAAACGTGGAAGGAGTATTTGGTAGAGGCAGAATGCCTTGATTTTCAAAGCTTATGCTGAGCCAAAATGCCCAATCATAAAACTGCATGCGAAAAAATCAATAAAGTGAAACATTTCTGGAACACCCTCTAAAAGGAACAGCAGAGGCCAGAAAAGCTGCTGGGATTACACTGGGGCTTGCTCAGGGAATGAAGATGACAAGATTTTAAGGCTCAGGAGGAGATCTTGTCTCATTCTAGTTTTCCTGTCTGAAGTGGCCAGAAACTGAGGGAATGAAGCAAGGAAACATAAACAAGATCCATATGAGTCAAATTAGGTGGGGTTGTACCAGATGCAAAAGTATTTCACCAGGGTTTTCTGAATTCAGGATCTACTCTGGGGCAAACTGAGCAGAATAGATTTCTCTTGGGCACCGTGCAGGGACCACATCTGCCTCCTGCAATAATCAAGGTAAACTCCCACTAATCCCAGTGGCACATGAGTGTCCTTGCACCAGGGCTGGTATCTATTTCCTGCTACACCTCAGCAGTCTGTAATTTGCATTCATTTTGCCCACCTACTGCATGACAAATTGGTGCAAGAGGCACTGCATTTCCAGCTGCATATTCACTTTTAGACTGCCATATACAACACCAGCTGCTCTGTACCTCACCCTGCCAGGGCACAAGATCCTCACAAGGAAGCTGTAGACAGGACACTGGGGCTGCTTCCCAGAGTGCAGGACACAGCACAACAGCAGGGCAAGACCAGCAAGGCTGTCTGCTCCACCCAGTTTTCCTTAGCAGGTTTGCTTCCTGAAGGATTTTACAGAGCACGTGTTCCAAGTTAGCTTGAAAAGTTTTGTAAAGAGGCATCTTGGAACTGAATAAAGGTAATAGTGAAACGTCACTCATATGAGGGACTAAGGCAGAGGAGGAGCTCAAAAAGCAAAGCTTACAGCTCCACTCTCAGCCCCACATCCCTGCCCAGCAAGGAGCTCTTGACACCCAATAGGCTACACAGGGACCTTGATTAAGACTAGGCAGTTTCCATCCCTTCCCAAACATGTAAATATTTAACTATCCAACACAGATTTCCCCTAATATACTTCGGATTTTATAGTAATTTAAACAACCATTTAAACAATTAAATCCTTTCCTAACTGGGAAGCAACCAAACTGTACTCAGAGGTTATTTAACTACCCTCTAGCACACTGTCATTAAAATTATTTACACCACTGTTGATATCACAAGGACATGGCAAGTACATTTGCATCTAACTGGAAAAAAAGGCTTTTCAATTCTGTGAGGTAGAGAACTCTCATTTAGTTTTCCCTCTTTATGTAAGAAACACAAACTGGTAATCACAATGTATGGGGATTTCTTCTTGACCTGACAGTTAGAGTAGCACATCTTTTAAGTTATGGATATTAAATGGGGCAGAAAATCTTTGGGTATTGGGCAGGGTACTACTAAGCAGCACAGAACACAAAAATGAACTTCATCCTCTCTTGGCAAAGTCAGGACTATGGACTGAAATGATATTGTTTACACAAAATGAGAACACTTCAGTGGGCACGAAGAGTAAGATTCGTCCATCCAGAAATAACGTTTCTATTTCAGCATGCCCTGAAATTATTTTAAAAACCCAATTTTTAAAAATACTGAAGATGGAAAAAATAAGTAGTATCTTGCAATCATCCATAGCCTTTTTCCCAAAGAAACACAGAGAGAAGATTAATGTTGTAATCTTTAACAATCACATACAAAAATTCAACCATCCAGCCAAATCACTAGGATGTTACAAAATAATTCAATTTCTTTTGAATTTTGTTCCTGAGGTCATACTTTTAAGCTTCATCAACTGCTGAGACAACAACAAAAAACAAACTCATGGGAGACTGAGCATTCCTCTAGTGCCACATGAATCCAGAATTCAGTGAATTAATCAGAAATTACAAATTCCAAGAGGTTTCCTGTACATCTAGAACCCAATCTCTATTCTGACCCAAGAGACAATAGTAGAGTGTTGCAGCTGGAAGGCTTATTTTTGTAAAAATACTCTGAACTTTCCAACACTGTCTTAAATATTGTTATGGTAAAAAAAAATTCAGGATATCCAGCATCTCTGACTGCCTGAAATACTTTCTGATGCAAACCACCTACTCATTACTCCCTAGAAATCATGGCTTCTTCATTAAAATACAAGGGTTGAAACCAGAATGATGAACCCCTATAGCGTTTCCCTTAGGTAGCTGTGCTGACATAACTTATTTAACCAGGATTTTTGCAGGATTTGGGGGAAATAATATTGCAGCTACACCTGACCAAATCCCATGTTTTTCAAAAATCATATTACTAGCACTTGATTTTGACACAAAAGAGCTTCTTGGTTTTTGCTCTGATGCAATAAAAGCCTGCTGTAGGCAGCATAAGATTATCAAAAGGAAGAAAAAATAAGTGTCAACCTGAGCCATCACATCATCTTTCTAAACAGACAGCAAATCATTGTGCTCCTGGCTGTGCTGGAGAAGGATTTCCCTCTACATTTCTCACGTCAGCCACGTTACTCTTTTCATGCAGACCACAACCTCCAAAACCACACTTTTATCTTGCAATTTCCTGTTACACTTTCCCTCTGTTGATCATCCCTTTCCAGGCTGCACAGTTCAAACAGAACCATGTTGTACCCCAGGTCTAAAAGGATGAGAGGCATAGATAGAGCATTGAATGCCAAAGGCAAGATAAAAAACAGATTTCTTCCCTGGATCTATGTCCTTGAAGCCCTAAAGCTTTCCCACCATTATGCCTCCAAATAAAACTTGCCAGGTTAAAACATGCCACCTACTTTTGAAGATCCCATGGTAGGTCCCGATAGGCCTGGTAGCCTTTCTGCCCACCAACGAAGGCTTGACTAAAGTCAGGTCTGCGCAGCGAATGGTGCTGGAAAACGCAGGAGTCGCATTGACTAGTGTGACGGGAAGGGAAAGCTGTTGAATGAAGATCCTTCATTGAGGCACGGCTGGCGCAACACCCAGCACCCTGTGGGTTATTGCAAAATGAGGGAACGAACTTCAGAATAAAAACAAACAGAGGTAAGCATGGAGTTGATAAGGAGACTGCAACCTTCCGATCAGCTCCGCATCAAAGAGCTCCCCAGGCAGAGATGGAGTGAGCAGATAAACCGGCCCAAGCAAGAAGACTTGTTCTTCACCACAGCGAAACAGGAAGTGCGTGAGGTTTCCCTTTTCCAGCACTCCCTTTCTGTCCAGCTTTTATCCCTACAGCAGGCCTTGTCCTGAGCGGCTGCACCTTCTACCACACACTGACTGTAAAACCCACAGCGGAGAGGCACCACACTATCCGCAATGCCAAGTCACTTCTCTTCTGAGAGAGCCAACACAAAAACAAATATGGACATAAATGGCTTGGTCAACCAAGCCTGATCTACCTCGGTGCTCACTCATCCACAGCTGTCCTGGACTCCCTTGGCATCAGGGACAAGACAACTATAAGTATCCAGCCTCCTAATTACATGTTAGTCATTTAATGGTTGGCATAACCCCGCCTGTGGAAAATGCTTACTCTGTGAAAAGGGCCACCAATCTCCTTGGAATTCCCTTCACCCAGCACAAAAGTGATTCTTCAGAGCCAGGTGGAAAGGGGAAAAATGGAGATTCACTAGTGATAAAATCTGCATTTACATCGAAAATCACAAAACAAAAAGTAAAATTACCAGAAAGCAAATCTATTTTCTGCTGTTTAATGTGCTTGCATTTGTGTCAAAAAGCTTGAAGCATTTGGTTTTCCAATCAAGTCTCAAGATTTCAGTCATTTTTGTTGGAACATTCACTATCTTCCAGAAAAAGCCTCTGCATAAAGGGAGGGCAGGAAAAAAAAGAAGACAAGAGGAAACTTTGAGGAAAATTTTACCTAAACATACCAAGTCCTTTTCCATCTTTCCGCAGTTTCCATTTGCAGACATTTCAATGCAATTGTAGGAGTGTCTGGGCAGACAGTGGGAAAAGCTGATCACTGCTGAACAGCATCTGCTGTTTCTCTAACATTGATTTCTTCATTTGCTTTGATGAAATCAATTGTGTTTTTTGGCTTCTCTAAACTCCCTGTAGAAAGGGCATTGTTGCAGTTGCCTGCCTTACCTGGGGCTTTACTGCCTGAGTACACAGGTACCTGTCAAGTGCTAATATGCTCCCTGGGCTGTACCTTCCATTCCCCACCATCCACCCTGTTTTTTTCTTTTTCAGAATTAGTAAAACTCAAAAAAGATTATGCACAAAAGATTCCCTGCTCCACCCAGAAACACACACATCCCCACAGAAACATAAGCACTTGGTGGAGTGATGGAGATTGATTACAAACCAATTCAATGCAGGAGTCAAGAAAATACCTTAGAATTCCTTGTTGGGTTTTTTCCCTCTTTTTTTTTTTCCCAGGGTTTTTTGGGTTTTGTTTTTGTTTTTGTTTCTTTGTTTGGGTTTTTGTTGTTTTTTTGTTTGTTTGTTGGGGGGTTGGTGGAGGGGTTTTTTGTTTTGTTTTTTGGTTTTGGGTTTTTTTTTTCCTTTTTATCCTGGAAAAAAGTGGCCCTTGAAGTGTTTACTCTATGAGATGCAGAGAATTTTCCCTGCTCTGTGCAGAAGTTCAGTGGCAAACTCTGACTACCTGGATCAAGCAAAAAACATATTACAGGATAAGTAGATTTTACCAAACGGATAGATTTTGAGACATCATTTACCTGAAATCTTGAGCCCTGAAACAGGAATGAAAAACATTCATTAGATTTGGAAAGGTTCTCAGGAAGAAGTGCCAGAGAAAAGGCATTGGACAACAGATGAATGAACTTGTGGCAGCTTTCAGATCACACTAGGACAGACTACTCCTATTGTTACTCCAGAGTATGAATAACAAAGATATTCCTAAAAAATTATTTCATTTTCTTACAATCAAGAATATTTTGCAGCCTGCCTAATAAAACTTTAAGTAGGTTGCCTTTGTTTGCAAATTAATTAACCATTAAAATGAACTGTCCTGCAAGACAGTGTGAAATAAGGAAATAGACTTGCTTCTTTCAGATGATGCAAAATCAATTTACACATACCTGTGCCCCAGGAACAATGGTACAGACAGACAAAGAAAAGACAATAATTAACAAATAATTTTCCTCACAATAAATTATCAAGTTGCAAAGTGCTTGGTATTAGGGTGTCATTCAGTAAGCTAGGCAATTAGGAACCTTTTTTGGTTAATACTGGAGAAGCAGTACGGAAACTAGCTATCAAAGCGTGGGGTGGAAATCCAAGAATGTGGGTGCACAGGATTTTGTGAATGAAAGTGTAAAAGGATGTAATGATCATTCTCTCTATTTAACCCTGCAAAGTCAGCCCAGCCAGTCAGACAGACTGCTTGCCTAAGAATGGTAATAACAGACTGCCTGGGTTTGTGTTTGCATTCTCACACAGGCTCACGGGCTCCAGAGACAAAGAACACCTTTAGAGAAGACCACTGGCCAGTCCTGTAGCAATAACATCTTCGGAATTTACAAGCAAAGATGTTTTGCATAATTGTCTACCAGTTACTCAAGGCAGGCCATGAATTTCAGGCCAAAGATAGCAGTCAGTCATTACTTTTAAATTGAGAAGTGAGTGTTCCTGTCAGTGATGTTTAACAGAACTGACAGAAGCTCTGGTAAACAGCATGAATGTTAAACAACCTGAATTGATTAGAGCTGCTCTGAGCAGGGGGTTTGACAAGATGACCTCTGTACATCCCTCCCAATCTAAATTACTCTGTGATTCTGTGAGCATCTGACAGGACCAAACTGGTAAACTGCAGAAATCCTCCCTTTGGACAAGGCCACTACTTTTTCTATCAGCACATCTGGACAGCTCAGTTATGGCTTCAGGCCTCCCCCTCGTGAAAAACACAAAAACATCTTGCATTTGGCCTTCAAAATTCAGCAGAGGCTGTAAATGAGCTGTATTTCATTATACTTTTTAATTTCAGCTGTGGACGTGCTACACAACTTTACCCTTTTGACTGGAAAAGGTCACCAGTTTATTATCCCAGGTTTTCCTATGCTACATGAAATGCCAGACATGGCTTTAATAACTGATGGCAGTTAATAACTGATAAGTAGAAAAACAAAAGCAGAAAATCCATTAAAAGGATAGAATTATTCTCCAGAGCCAAGGCTGGGAGAGAAGGCAGGGCCTTTATCTAGAGCCTTGAAAAGTCACTTGGGGCAAGATTTTATTACATGCCCATGCAGCTTTGAGATACTGAATGCCTGGAGACTCTGGGATGCTACAGCAATGGCCCCAAGCTCTGAAGTATGCTAGATCCTGCCCTGGCTGGTTTCCGAAGAGTCCCTCTTTCCAGGCCCTTGTAACAGAAACTGCTACACCCGTCTGAGTTGCAGCCAGGGAGGCCAGCCCAGAATACCAACAACGCCCTTCAACAACAGAAGTCCCCCAGTGCCAGAGTAATTAAAAAAGAATTCATAGCCTGTCACCCTGTTTGATGCAAAAAGGTGGCACACGTGTGCCTGTCCTCTGCAGCTGCTCAGACAGAGCTGCTGCTTGCTGCAGTGAAACAGGCCAGCCTGCATTTTCTTCTGTCAGGCTAACATGCCACTCTCTACATGCAGTGCATTAAACCCTCCTCTTCCTGTTAAGGCACACAGCATCTCCAGAGAGACAGGATATCTTCACATGACTTAGACTAGGCCTATAAAGAAACAGAGCACTTTAAAATACAAATAAATCTTTTACAGGCACACCTCCAATTGAACAAAGGAAGATCAACATTGTTTCACACACCTGAAGTGCTAGAGGGACTTACTGGGAACACTTAGAGCTCTGAGGAAGGCAGCACATGCAAAACAAGGCTTTTCCTACATCTCTCCATCCCCAGAAAATAGGTAGCCTGGATTTGTTTTCATATTATTTGTTAGTAGCTAAGTTGCCTGGTGGAAGCCAAACAAGAGTCTGAGATTCTTTCTGCCACAGCCATTCCTTGTTCCAGTTTATTCTGCAGCAGCATGCAAGAGCCTACATGGCACTCTTGTCAGTGGTCACCTGATTTATCATATACTGCATTAGCCTTCAAGGCTTCATAGACTAAATCAGACAGAATGAAAATCATGTCCAAGACCTCCATCCTGCAGCTATTTTGACTGTAGCTGTATTTTCAGTCACAGTTCAGGAGATCAGTCACTCTGATAGAAACATGCGGAGTACCAAATGAGGGTCCCACCTGATTCACTACCCCCCTGTGAGACCTTCTGCCTGAGCTCTCTCTCGGGTAACTTGCTTTCTACTTAGGTGGCACAGAATGGATTGTTTTCCCTTCCATGCCCTGCTGTTGCCATTGATTATTCAAAAGCAACAGTGCCAGGCAAGTTTGGGATGACAGCACTGTTAGGGCACCTAAGGGTCAAGTATGAAAATCACCTGGTATCAGGCTTCCTTACACTGGCTACCAGAGCACTCAGCTGTCACAGACACAGCTGAGGGGCAGTCAACTCACCTGAGACAGTTCCCACCCCTTAGCCACGGCCATGTGCCTTTCCCTGAAGCTGCTAAGGCTTTGAGAGAACAGACTTACAGAGCAGCTGAGGCAGAAAGGCAACTGGAGATAATCTAGCCCAAAATCTCTGCTCAAAACAAGCATAGCTGGATGAGAGTGCTCAGGATCATGTCCAATTGTGTTTTGAGTATGTTCAAGGATGGAGACTCCATAACTTCTCCCGAAAACCTGGTTCAAAGTTCAAGTACCCTCACAGTAAAGAAGTTTTTTCTTACACTTTCATCATGCTCCAGCACAGGAGACATTATTTCCTAGCACATTATTTCCTGATCTGTCCACTGGGGAAGGAATGTTGCTATCAACAGCCCCCTTTGGTATGCAGGTCATCTGCTGGCCTGGAGAACAGTGACAGACTGTCTGAGTCACAGCTCCAAGGGCTGCAGGTGATCCCAAGAGCCTGGTGAAGGTCAGAGATGTGTAACAATTGCTGTTGGTACTGATTTGCAAAGAACGATCTGTGGTTAAAACAGGCTCTGGATGCCAGGTTGATGCCAAGCCCTTCCTCAAGTAAGGGACAGCCCAGTGGCACAACTGGAAGACAGAAAGCACAGGCACAGAAGGGACAAACATCACATAGCAAGCACCACTCCAGTTTACTGAAGGGAGGAAGGAATTCAATAGCTAATCAAGTGAATTGGAGATGTGCTGTCTTTCTCAGACCTACGTATGCTTATATAAAAGAAAGAGCATAATTTTTTGGATGACAGGTTCCTCAAAGCTTTTTCTCTTTCTTAATTGAAACAATCTTTTTGCACCTGAGAAAAAGTGACAAACAATGAATGGCAAATAAAATATTCTTCAAAGGAAGTGTGATTTAAGAAAGGGTTCAATTACAAATAAAGTTAAAGCAGATTAACTGCCATTTGCTATATTTGCTTCTGAAGTCTTCTAACCAGATGAGTTTTGAAAAGGTTTTTTTTTGCAGCAGTAATAGATCAGACACCCAGCAAGCTGAAATACCAACAGCTTTGTTTTACAGAAGGACAGTTTAGCCACACACACAAAAGATCCTAAGAATTATTCTTCTCTTCAGTTCTTCACTTCAAACCCTTTGACAGAAACTCCACCCACATAGCCAAATACAACCACACCAGCTGAACATATCTTTGGGTCATGGCACAGTTGCCAACGTAAATTAATGCTCATAAATGCTTGAAGTGCTACATACACAACACAGGCTCTGTCAGAAGCTCGGCACAAAGCTGTTTTCTAAGCCATAAGAAATATTTGTTAAAATTACGGCCTTTAAGAAGTCTGTCTCTAACGCTCCCTTTCTCGCGGTGGAAGCACTAAAATGTGACAAGGGCTACTCTTCTTTCAAACAAATGGCCACCTTCCCTTCTATAGCCAACATGGCATGTCCTGTAATACTGCAATAAAGCTGTTGCACTCCTTTTTATCCTCTTAAATAACCTCAAATTCCACGTTCATCCTGCTGGCTGTTAGGTATTATAGACCGGGATCAATGAACTCCAGCACATTTCATTCATCAAGAACTTGCCTTTCCAGCTCAGAATACAGTACAATTTTTACCATTTCCCATTATGACAGGAAAGGGACAAGAAGAAATCTGATCAGTGTGTTCAATCTACAAGAATCATCAGGAATTGTCAATATGGGAGACCAAAGCATGCCACTGCAAACATCCCTATCCTTATCCTCTCAAGTTCTCAAAATTACTGCTGCTCTGCTGTCTTGGTTGCAAGAAGGCTGATAAGCTCAGAAAACTGACCCATGATGCCAAAAACACCTGACCCCGTGCCTTTCCAGTCTACCCTTTCATAGGACAAAGCTCTGGCTTTGTTGTTGCAGATAAGCAGACAAAACCTGCTCAGCCCTTGGTCTCACAGCCATGGCCTACTGTATTTAAGATACTTAGAGGGAAGCATTTAATGCCAAGCTTTCCTATGGGAGAAGCCTGAAACTCACCCAGTGCTGCAGATGCCTGTGCTTAAAGCTGAGCAGCTGCAGCCTCCCCAGATTTTGCAAGCAACCTGTGTAGCATCTCTGCATCTTCAAGGCAGCAGAAACGCAGTGCATTGTCCTCAGCTCCTCTCTACTGAGCTGAAGCAGAACACCACCAGCTGCCAAGAGCTTAAGGCTCTTGTACAATACGATTCACCCTCTAGTGGATAACACTGGACCTGTTTATCTGCACAGAAATCTGGGTATCTGCTGGCCAGGTGGGTAAATTCCATCCTGTCTGGATGACATTTTGCTCATCTAACAGCTTCTAACAATCAAAAAAGCTAGATGATTAAGACTACATAAAGGCCAGCACATAAATCCATGGTATAGGACCAGTGTAACATACTAAAACAGAAGAGTCTCCAACTTATAGTTGCTTACTGTGACGCCGGAAATTAGTAAGTACATGAAACAGAAGGTAAATTTAACAAATTTTATTAAGTTAATATGTAAATTACATTCCTGTGTGTCACGCCTGATTGTATAGTTAGATACATCCCATTCTGCCTTGAGTGAAGATGTTAATTCCTGCAAAAACAGAGATGAGAGAAATTGCAGCTTGTGACTTCACAAATAGATGAAAATGCAGCTTAAAATAAATACAAGTCTGCTAGTCTACCTGAACCAAACAAAAAGTTTTGGCTTCAGGTTTCCTTAATTTCCCTCATGAAAGACAGACAGGGATGAACATCAGTGTACTTTTGCCATAAGTAAGGGATTTAGGCCCATCACATCCAACCACACCAATACTCAGTTGGATGAAATCTGTTCTTTCAAATGCTCTTCTTCATAGTCACCATTTGTACTGCTTTGCATCACCAAGAGGCCTCAGAGCAAGTAAACTATATTGCTTCCAGAAGAAACTGGAACAGAAATGTCCAGATGCTATAAGGAGAAACTCCACAAGGTAGTCCAAAAGAAAGGCTTCCAAAACATAGATCATCTAGATGCCAGGTCCTCTTCATCCCTACTCCTGGCTGCACTGTGCTGGCACTCAGCAATAAGGGGGATCAGGTACTGTATCTCTACAAGCAGACCCTCAGAAATGGCAGTTCCTTAAGCAAATGACAAGTTGAGTTTTTCAGTTTTATGTGCACCACTTTGGAGAATGATATTTACTCCAGCCCTTGAAACTGAGCTAAATGCTTAAGGCTTTCTGATATAGTACCTGAAAGAAGGAAATTTGAAAGTTCACGGATTCAAAATTAATTATTGGACATCTATTTATCTGTTTTGGGGAGTTGGTGAAAAGTAGGTATTTGCAACCCTAAAAAAGTGAAGTGTGCAAGTTACAATGAAATCCAGCCAATGGGGAAACCATTATGCCCTTTGAAAACACAAGTCTGAAGTGCTTTGAGAACAGAAAATCCATAGTATTTTGTAATGATATTTGTGAAGAAAAGTATAAAATTTTATTCACCATCCTGGTAAGAAAATTGCTACAGCCAAAAAAAGAAATTCAGATATATTTGTCATATATCAGTTTTAAGCTTCCTCTAACAAGCAATATACATCAAAGGCATGTTCGGCTGAAGAGGCTGAAATGAAATTTTTTAGGCTCAGACCTATGGAACCAGTCTGACAGTGTTTATTTCCTGTGTGGAAATTAAACCACCAAGTTTGTGTTCTGAAGCTCACAACATTCCACAAGAGAAGTTCCTGGAGAGAAATAAAAATTGGGTGCCAGGTATACACAAGTATAGAATACACAACAGCTGCAGACCTTCTCTGGGCTTCCAACTATTCCAGTACCTCCAGTGAGGCTCTAGAAAAGCAAGGTTCTCTGAACTGACAAATAGATCACAGGACATGTAATCTCTGTAAGCTCTGGAGGGATCTCTGCTCTGTTTGACAGCACTGGCAGTGAGCTGCACAGTCCAGAGGGGATCCCCGAACTTCCATTGACTTTGCCATCTGACTGGTGCTCAACTTGAACACTCTGATTCTAGGACTGTAATCACTGAGGGCCTGTTTCCCCCAGCCCTTCTAGCTAAGAGCATGCTAAAAGCCTGCAGTTTGCTTTTTCTAGCCTGGCAGAAGATTCTTCCTTGCTTCCCATGCTGGATCAACTCCAAGTCTTGGCAGTGTGGCCAGTCTCTCCTCTCCTGAGTTCTTTCTCTTCTGACCACAGAGGGAGAAGAGAGCAGTTGAGTGGCTCATTTTTGAGCAATTAAGTCCACAGCACTTGCTATTGTTAGGATCAGGATCCACAGGAAGTGTTGGAAAGCTTGCAGACACACCAAGGAGAGCATCCCCACCAACAATAGGTGTGTTCTGCTGCTGGGTTGTAGAAAACATTAGATATCTACCTGGCTGACAGAAACATGGGCTCCTGAAAACATGAAGCCAGAGAGAATATGAGGTTTCTGTGGCTGAGATCAAACGAGTCAGTTACAGTCTGGCAAATGCAACACACACAATTCTTACTTCCTGTGAGAAGAGAGATCTGTACATAAGGTTTCTGGGTCTGTCAGAAGTTCTGTCCTGCTCGGAAGGAGAGGGGCATTTCCACTGTAATGCAAAAGCTTTGTTTTGTTTTTTACAGGATACAGCTAAAGATGCACATATAAAATGATAAAGACTTCAGCAGCATTTACAAGAAAAAGAAGTTTGAGAGGTTTTTTTTTTTTTTTACAATGGTCATATTAAGATTGTTACAATC
Source organism: Drymodes brunneopygia (assembly GCA_013400955.1). NCBI lineage: Eukaryota > Metazoa > Chordata > Aves > Passeriformes > Petroicidae > Drymodes > Drymodes brunneopygia. Next base: position 201,204 of record VZTZ01035714.1, on the reverse strand, counting down.
GTCCATCCTACACAAAAGGCAAAGAACTTTTATTATGAAAAATAGACTCTGGAAAAATAAATATGGAAATTAATTCAGCCAAACATTGTTTTATGACAACAGACAGGTATGAACATAGTAATTTTTGGTCTTAAGTCCAGCAATCGGTCCCATGGCGAATGTTGTGGCAGAGGTTGTTCATATGAAGCGATGAGTGGGCATACATTCACTTGTTTGAAGAAGGTGGACACAAGCTAGTGCTTTCCACTAATTTCTTTTTCAGGCAAGGAAACATCTTCTATTCACTTAAGAAACAGTCTGATGTTATATTAGGAACCAGGACTTCTCTAAGTCATCTTCCATTCTTCATTATAGTACACTCCCTCAAATGATGCAGGAGAAAGCTCAAGAATTCAGAAGTGCAGCAGCCTTGGAGTCAGGGCCTGGATTGTAGCTTGTCAATGGATAGATAGGGCCTTGTGAGCACACAGCAAATGGGTGGGCCAGGTTTCAGTTATAGCCTGTCTTGGATGCTGGTAGATGATAGTTTGGGCTCAAACACTTTGCGTGAGATAAAAGCTAGGACTGAGACATGTGCCCACGGAGAAAAAAGGGTCAATATATTGCATATGGACGAAGGCAGTTGTCCCTCTGACAGACTACTTCCCGAACAAACAAGTGTCACATGGATCAAGTCTGCTCCTGTCTGGCTGTAGGCCAAACCAATTTCAAGTCCTAGACTGCTCCAAGCTTACAGGTACTTTATACACGACCACAAGCTAAGCCAGCAGCTGCTTAGAGGGTGACCACGGAGCAGGATGTGCCAGAGGAATAGCTGTACACAGCCCACAAAACTTAACCTGCTCCAGGTTTCAGATGCCTGTGTGTGAGTGGATCCAGTTTCGATAGTAAGTCACTCGTGTGTACACTCCTGGTTTATTTGGCTTGCCACATTCATCTCCCCAGCTCACTATTCCCACAAGATACCAGATTCCTCTGGAATTTGCATGTACCAGTGGCCCACCAGAGTCACCCTAAGGAGAGAAATGTCAACAGACAGAAAAAAAAGTAAACAGTGTTCACCTCACTAATGAACTCAAATTCTGAAACTCTTCTGTTACAACTGACAGGTACTTTTCTGTAGACCTCAGCTATAATTCAAGTTTCACACAGTTTACTGTCAAGACAGAGGCTCACAGCCTATGCCTAATTCAGTCTCTGCCAGTCCACACACTCACATCTGCATTCCCTCACTTGTGCATTGTATATAAACCTCACGCAAACTGAAGTGCAGACTTCAGCCCATGAGCCATAAAGCTCTTTATTTGTATCTATCAAGATATTGAAACTCATAAACTTAAGATTGCCCAAAGTACATTTTTTTTCTAGAAAACATCACCTTCCACCCCATCTATTTCCTTTTTACTACTACCTATAAAGAGCCTTACCTGGCAAGCATCCACCTGCCCCTCCAAGTATCCAGCACACAACATTCCAGGTGTTATTGCGCCACCGTACACTTGTCTCCTATTACAAACCTCAGTACTTATAATTCTCACTTCTGCTTGTCGAAGCTGATTAACACTGTAGCCTAGAAGGAGAAGTGATATTAGAATTTGCAGACAGGGTAAGCAACATAAACTCAGAGATTAGGAGCAGCCAAATTTTCCTGCTGATTTTCTGCCATCACAGGCAATTAAGGGAGCTACCCAGAAAATATCTCAAGATTAAGAAAGTTCTTCCACCTCCAAAGTCCTTCACTTATTCCCAAGCATAATTCCTATCCATCTTTTATCATCACCAGATGCTCTTAAGCATAATGAACCAGCAGTGCAACAATGAACAAATTATTTTTGTACATATTTCAGTGGTGACTTCAACTGTAGGCTGCATGGTATGTCCTTGCTATCACTGAAAAGACCCATTTGCTTAACTGCAGCATAGCTTTGGACAATCACTACACATCCCAAGGGTCTCCCATGAAAAACAACCTATACAGTTCAGTGGCTCTCACCAGCAGATTTATAGTCCCATCTAACCTCAGTGACATGGACTAATTTGAAAGAAGCTCACTCAAATCACTGGATGAGGCCTCATTTATGACCAAAGAGAGAATAACTGATGAAAATTGTCATGGTTCATCTATGAAAAATCTGAATAGCAAAAGAACTTATGTCAGAGCTGAACCCAGAGGGACTGGAGAACAGAATATATCCAACTGGCGCTATGCACGCCGCAACTAAGAAAAGCTTCTCTTAAATCCTGTAAGACTAACTTTCAGGGTCTTCCCCCATTTCCAATCCACTGATCAAGCCAGAAAAAAATAGCAGCAAACTAAGTCCAAAGGTATCTCATTGGGATATGCACCTATTAAACACCAAGTCTAAGGAACTCAAACAAAAAAACCATAAAACTAACATCACTTGTCTCAGGCACATGTGTGACAAGGCACAGAGAGGCAAGAGACACTCACCATCATTCTCCAAAGCTCCCCAGCCAGTGACAAAACAGGAAGTGTTGTCTGGGAAAATGTGAGATGCTTCAGGAAGGCAGACACTGTGCACATCACTTGTGAACTCAATAGCAGAGGCAAGTTCCACAACAGCCACATCATGTTCATGATCAAGGAGAAAGTCACTGTATCTTTCATGAATAATAATTCTCCGGACAAATTTTTTCTGTTTTGGAGGTCTCAGCAGAATTCCAAAGCTGGCAGTCCACCTCCGAGGATCTCTTACTCTGTGAGATATTTGAGGTTATGCCACAGCCACACAAAACAACATCCATAAGGCAGCTTAGCTCTCCATTTAAGCATCAAAAGCAATGTGACCAGGTTTTCCAAAGGGGAAGAGAAGAGTCAAACTTCATTATCTTTCAGCAGATACAGATATTAGAGGGTCACAAAAACTTAGAGCACCCAAAAGTTCTAAGACCTGTAGGGTCAGAGAAGTGCTGATGACTTACCCTCTAAAGCAGTGGGCTGCAGTCACCAGCCAGGTGTTACTGATGATCGATGCCCCACAGCGATGGGTCCCATCAAGCTGAATACTCGCCTGCCATGGCCATTCTCCCTCCCGTGCACGCTGCCCACCAGTTATTCTCTCCACTCCTGTGAAGGAGAATGCCTGTCTTCGTAATCCACAGCCTGTCAAAGAAAAGGCAGCTCTGCTTTAAGCTGATTGAAGGCCCTCATGGCTGCAGACACAGGCATGACAGGGCAGGAGTCTCTGTCAAGAGACAGCCTTCAGCTAAAGCAGGGAAACCAAGTGCCATGGTCACAAGTGTCTCAGGATAGATGCAGGGTAAACAAAGAAGTTTGGTAGAAGAGTCAGTACTTTTTCATTAAGCCAGTATCCAGTCACACAAGCCCATATGAACTCCCATGGGAACTGAAAGCTGTGTATCTGAAACATTGAAAAAAAGGGATTTTGTCAGGTGACCTCCAGATTAGCCTTGGTAGCAGCAACAAAAAAATAGTGTTGCCTTCCCAAGAATTTACTTACAGCCACTGTGCCAACAATCAGGTATTACTCAGCTGAAAAAAGTTAGATTCAAACCAGTTAATTCTCAGAGGCCATTTGAAAATGGAAAGCTAACATGCAAAGGGTTCAAGACCATGCAGGGGACTGATGGACTGCCCTGGGAGGGCACTTATGCCATCTTCCTGTTTCCAGAGGGCTGCTAAAACCTCAAGGGGGAGCACAACAGGAGAAGGACTGAGAACCTGCCACTCTCTGGGGCTGTGCCACTACCTTTCTTCTGAGTATGTACAGCTCTTCTCTCTCTCCTACCCTCTGGCCTTTCCTTAAAGTTTAACTCAAATCTAACAGGCATCAATTGCCAAACCTTTCTTCAGGGGGGAGGGGGAAGGACAGAAAATGTTTTTGAAGGATTCCAGCAAGAACTATGGCCCACAGCAAAACTGTAGTCCTTCTGCAAACTTGCTACCAGCAGCTCAGTACATGCCCCTACTTCCAACAACCAACATTAAAGGAAGTGCTTCCCACCACCAAGCCAGAATGCTTGATCCTACAAATGTAAAGAGCTAGCAAGACTGCAAGAAAACGAGCTGAAGCTTTCCCTGGCTCATGCACTGTCTGCTGTCCAGTATCTGCCACAAATTCTATTTTCAACTTGTATCATTAAAGTATAAGGATTTTGCAAGCACAGAACCTCCATCACCATGTCCCTGGACCTTTACTATAAAGCAGTTGTACTTACAGTTGTTTAAAAGGTTATCTCCCTTTTCTTTGTTCAACTCTGGAATGAAAAGCAAAGACCACAGTAAGTTTATCTCATGTGCTACATGATCTAGCCCAGACCTTCTCCCTGTACCCAGGAAACACAAATTTAATGGCTTGCATTGCTGCCTGGATTGACAGAACAAAAAGTAGTAATTTGCTCTGTTGAAGTTCAGTTAAGCCTCTGTTCCTCACTGAAAGTGTAAGGCCACAGGATGCACCTTTCTTGCCTTAGCTCAGAGCTAACAAAAGCAGCAGATGACTGCAAGTAGGTCCAAGTTACATCTACACGTACAATGTGCACAGACACCAGCAAATGCCTACAGGCCTTTGTTCAGGTTTAGTGTGGCAAGCTGGTCAAATGAGTCTTCACAAATCCTCAGTGCTGGGATTGACTGAAGGTAAACTGCAACATTTCCAATTTCTTCCCTACAAAAACCCCTCCATCAGAGTTGGGTGGCAATCCATGACAGATTCACGGGAGAGGATTACTGCCCAGGGATCCTCAGGATCTTGTTATGGACACTTGCTACAGCAATCTGTCAAATAAGCAAAGGAAATTGCAGAGGGTAGAGAAGGGAACAACTACAACCTTGCATTTTTTAATAGCTTGAGGACTCTGCATTTCAGTGCCTGGTGATAAAGGTTCTTGTTCAATTTACTGTGGGTCTTAAAGTAGTTTGTGAACCCACGGTCACAAAGTTGGGCCTTTTTTGATGAATTGAAGGTGACTATCTCATTCAACATAGCTAGATCACACAGGAAAAGCCTCTGACACACAGAGAAGAGCTCACACTCATAAATCAGTACCAATATGTTTTAGTTCTTTCCATGCTCCATCTTCCAACTTCCCAGGCTGTCAGCCTAACAGACAATTTCGAGAAGGCAAAAAAAGAAAACAAGAATAGCCAATATTTGCGTACTAAGGTGAAACTCATTACACTAAGAACAGCAAAGTGTGAGGAACAAACTCCAAGCTGAAAACACAAATGTAAGGCACTTGCCTGTGAGTCTAAGGGTAGACTGGTCAACATTCAGGTATGTCGAGGTTGCTCTCAGCCTTCTGAGTAACACACGGTTGACTTGACCCCAGGTCGCTGCTTCACTGTCAGCAGAGGGAAATTTAAATACCAGAACAACAGATGCAAGCACTCCACCAGGATCTGGGCTACAAACCAACAAAAACAAATGGTGTAGTTCTCTTTGCCCACTAATGCCCCTGGTTCTGCTTGGCACTGTCTGCCTTTTTTATATGAGAACAGGTCTGGTCTGCACAGATGTCCAGAACAAATACCATGGCTGTGCTCAAGTAAAGGAAGATGATGACATGTCAGCAGGCAGCAAAAGCTTCTCGCTATGACAGTGATCAGAGGGAATTTTCTGGGAACTGTTATAAGCAATAAAGATGAGAAGCAATGAAGGTATCACTCCCTTTGGCCTCCACACAAGTCCTTATCAGTAGGACACAAATGAGAGAGGGAACAATACAGCAAATTAAAACCCTTCAACAGATATCCAACAGGCCATTCCTAACAGCCATTCAAAAGATCCAGTTACAACAGAAGTTAAAAAGGTCTTTTGGCATTTCTTTCCATTGAAGTCACTTATCCATTTATTGGCCAGTTAGATCCATCATGTTTAGATACAACATTCTCAATAGTTTGAGGTCACTTACTGACAGTATAAAATATTGAGCCCAATATTTTAAGCTAACTGTCTAAAGGAAAATCAACTGAAGCTTTGAGGGAAAGAGAACAGAGATGCAGCTAAGCTGTTCCAGTTGTACAAAGCTGTACAAATCTGTAGTGAAAACAAGTTTGGAAGAGATCAACCTAAAAGGTGTAAAGAAGTCACTTGGACTCTAGCTCCCAAGCTCTGCAATTTCTCTTGATGTACACTGTGGGAGGCTTGTGGAAGAAACCAGCATCAGAAAATGACATAGAGGAGTTTAAGGAAATTACCCATTCCATCTAGAGACAGGTAAAGGCAAAAAATCCCAGAGGTGCTATGAAGGACATTTGTGGGAAGTCTGGCATTTTTTGCTATCTAGGGAAAAGTATTCCACAGCAGAATTGAGTCTTATAGAAGCACAACTCTGAAATAAAGTAACATGGAAGAGAGGGAAGCAATAGCTCTTACCGCTGAGAGTGATACATAATTATTGCAGGGGAAAGATTTCAATCTCTCACACAGGACCCTCTACTATATCCACGTCTATGCTTCCTCATCTATATCCATGTATCTCACAGTGGAATCATTTATTCCTTCAGACCTCTTCACAGAGGGAGGAAAATAATCACATCCTACTGTACATCATGCAGAGGGGAAAACACCCCTCATGTTATTTCTTCCTGTGGAAGCTCGAGCTTCCACAGGAAGAAATAAGTATGAAAAAGAGCTTATTCTGCATCTCTCAAGCTGTTAACTAGTAGGACGATGGGGATCACCCAATAATCCAGTTACTGTATCACAGCCAACTGGTGTACAGGTAATCTATCTGCAGAGGTATAAGGCCAAACTTCTCTTCCTTGCTGACCTCTTTGGGTAACTGAGCCCTCAGTTGTGAGCACTGGAGGACAGCAACAACCAGACAAGGCTTAGTCACCCTGCTGGTGTAACCCAAGCATAAGCAGCCAGGAATGCTACATATGGTCAATGGGTAGGAAGAAAAGGTATTTATCATATTCCTAAGTATCTTACATTACTTACCTTAGACTGACCACGTGGGACCTGATGTATCTTCTACTTAGAAAGGACCCCCTGAATACTTCAGATATCTGTTAAAAGAAAAGGGTGTGTTAAAATACACCTGCTTTCACAATGTAAACATGCTTTCACAATGTAACAGTCTCACGAGCCTCTGAAATACATGAAAATGCCTTCAGATCTCCACCTCTGCACCAAAGCTACCATTAAATTTCCATCAGGGGATACAGATCCAAAATAAACAGCTGAATTGGCTGGTTTCACTGTCCTTTCTGTTCTGTGGTTGCCAGTTCCATCACAGGGCTTCTGGAACAGAAAGCACCTGTGCCTACCTTCTGCATGTGCACAGTCAGCTGTGCATCTTTAACCCACAACAGCAAGATGTGAAAGGTAAGGCCAACCATGTAGGTATGAGGTGCAATCACCTCTGACTCTATTTTCAATCATACAATTGCAGAACTCTTCACCACAAGTCAGGTGTAAACAGAGAAACTTTTAGTTTACCATGGTTTCAATATCTTCACTTAGGTTCCTGAACTCATCTGTAGTTTGCCTTTCGTACTGAGGATTGTAGTCAACATTGGTGATTAGGAAAGATGCATTGTAATATCTGTCTTGATCTACAGAGGAGAAGAAAAAGGAAAGGTAGCTGATCATCTTTAGTACAAATAAAAGATGCATGGTATCTCACAGAACATGGCATAAGCAAGGGTCCCAGGCTCTTACAGTGATCCTGTAAACTGTGAAATTACAGCTTTACCAGCATTTTGGGAAAAAGGAGTCCTGGACCATCCTGTTGCTCCATGGACCATCTAAGGGCTCATTTCTTCAAGAACCATCCCAAGGAGCTCTAAATTACACCCACAACAAAATTTTGCTGGGATCCATCTTCACTTTGGCCCAGGATGAGCACAGCACGAAACAAAGGAGCTCACCTATGTCCCTTCTGACTCAGACACATCCACTCCTCCCTAGCTGCACTCTGGCACGTCCCAGCCCCTCTGAGAGGCACATGAGGCAGAGCTGTTTGCATCAGTTTAGTGGTCAGGTTAATTTTAAAATCTGGTTCTCGGGTGAATGGCAGAGAGGGGCCCTGTCACACAGAGATGGCAGAAAGCAAAGCTGAGCTGTAGCTCTGCCACTGCTGCTTCTGGTGTCCTAGTGCAAGCCACAGCCTCATTGACTCTTGGTGAGCTGAGATTGCCACATGATTAATTCCATTCCAGAAAGAAAGCATTTCAAAAAAACTCATGCTGATATCTCAGAGACTGGGAATGGAATGACGCAACTTCATTCATGAGGCAAGTGACTGGGAATGGAATTAATTGTCTTCAAGTCATAAGCCAAGATGATTGGACTTGGTGATCTTAAAGATCTTTTCCAACTTGAATGATTCTATTATCTGCTACTGAAACCAGGCCCTTGGCAACCAGAACTGAGTCCTGGGTTCTGAAAAGCCTAAACTTCTGCCCTCTCTCTTTCTGGAATATTCTCAGCTAGAGGGGCCAGGTTGAGTTTCTGCAAAAATCCCATTCAAGACTAGGCTTACTATGCATAGTCTGAGTACTAGACACACCTCTGGCTTATACAGAAGACTGTTACCCTTTGGTTAGTCAGTGGAGACACTAGTTTGGATACCAGTGGAGACACCAGGGCAAGAAACCAAAGAAGGGTTAAAACTGAAATCACTGCTTCAAGTAAAGCACATTTCAAGTATTCTTACAGGTTTTCAGATCAATCTAGATCTCAAATAGCATTTAGAAGGTTCTCATGTGAGTTTTATACCAGGGGTGAATTTCATGCCTAAATCATCAGGCAAGAGCACAGTAGCAAGTGAAACACGACAGATTCCTGAAAGCTTGTAACAACAAAATAGTGGGGCACTTACCGTTGCACAAAAGAAATGTAATCAAGCCAATGATGAGGGCTAAGCCTACAATCACCGACACAACAATGACTGCGATCTTCCATGGCTCTAGGCGCCTTACTGCCCTGTCCATCTAGATCTCTGCCTGTATTGAAGGAAACAACATGGAGAAATTCAACTCTAGTCCAAAGACAATAGTTCATTCTGAGCTTAATCATATCTGGCACAGCTTAGCTCAGCTGAAAAACCCTACAGAAAGAGGTAGGTTGGGAAGGACCTCTGGACTCTGACAGTCCAGGCCTTGTCCAGTCAAGCTTTTAGTATTGCCAAGGAGAAAGATAACTCAGTCTCTCAAGATCTCTGGTCCAGTCACTGCCCATCCTCATAGCAAAAGCTTTTCCTTTATATTTAGTCAGAATTTCCTGTGTTCTAACTTGTCTCTGTTGCCTCACATACACCCTGAGAAAAAGTTGTGCAGGTATTGCTGGTAGACACAATTTCACTTCAAGAAATCATACACAGATTTCAGGTGCAGCCAACTGCCCACACAGGCACTTAAACTGAACATAAATGTAATAATTCATGACTGATGAAATAACCTCTGCCCCAAGGATATGCTAGGCAACCAGAGATGCCACATAATACACAGTTTTGGTTATATTTGGTTGGTGTGAGTAGTAACATTTATTGAGTTCCTACAGGGTTTGGGGCTTACTGCTCCAAAGCCATACATATATTGAAAGTGACCACATCCTGTCTCCTGACAGACAATCTATGGAGAAAGAGGTACTTGTGTATAAATGTGACATGGCAACAACATCCAGTAGTAACTCTCTGAAAGCCAAGAGCAGACCTGTGAAATGACTGAGAACTTGATTCACATATGGACAAAGGCACAGAAGACTTTTTCCTCCACTTATGTCCTCCAGTGCAGCATTAAGCAACAGAACATTAGGAAAACTGCATTTTTGTGCATGCCCTCAGTAGCTTTATTGTAGGATGATGCAAAACCTTACGCACAATTATTAAAGATACCCAGTAATTCCACAGCACACCATGTGGTAATTGTCATGCCACATACTGAGTCTCCAGAACATGGTCTGCATTAGTACAAGGTATCAGAAAAATACCTGAGATAATCTCTCAGATACTCTGGAATGACAAATGGCAGAAGCCAGTCCCGGCGAGGAGGACTGGCTGGCTACTCACCATGCTACTTTACACCCACTGATCCATGCTTGTATTGCTGTGAACCAGACGTATTAAACGCTGTTTTTCCCTTTTCAGGCCTATGGCACAGCCATCTCCGAGCAGTATCTAAGAAGATGCAGGCAGGAAGAGGAAGAAAGGCAGGCAGATAGAATAAGTCTTTGCAGGTTTTCTGACTACAAGGTGGAAAAGAAGAAATCACAGTGAAAGCAGAGCAGGTTATCAGCAGAGGCTCCATCTCAGAAAATGAGCTGAGTGGGCAGACAAGCAGTAAAGGTGAGGGTCTGGTGCACAAATCCAAGACAGCAAAAGACAGTGAAGTGGTGAGAGAGGGGGATGGTGTTATACCCTCTGCTCTGATGGGAAGAAAACCAAGTAAAGTCACAGGCAAGAAATGGCAAGAAAAACAAACAGGGAAAAAAAACCCAAAAAATCAACCAGATGGTACTACAGAGGAAGGACCTGAGAGATCTGCAGACAGCCAGGGTGTATTCAGCAAGTGATAGGGAAGTTGAAAGGAACTTAAAGTTTAATCTCCTCATATAAAAGCTTGGTTTTGGCTCTTGAGAGCGCTAGCCAAATGGGCAATTTTTTTACCCACTCAAACAGGTGGCATACTGGAAAGAAAATGCTAAAACAGAGCTGCATCACAACTGCAGGTTGTCACAAGCAACAGCTTAGTGTTACTAAAATACATGGGACAGGTGACCAAGATCAAGTCTTCTGCTTCAGATCGCATGCTATGGAGAAACCCAGAACCTCTCATTTTGTTTTTCCTACTTTACTAGGGCAAAGTTTTGCTGTGGCAACGCACATCCCAAGTTTCCCCCCACTAGACTGGCTCAGTTTCCTGATGTCAAGGCTGTAGGGCAGTTGATAGGAGTCTGAAAACCCAGGCTGGCCAAGATTTCCTCTTTGCAAACTGCAAGTTGCAATAAGCACATAAATAACACCCACTAGAACTGAACTGGCTCCACTGGGGCCTTGACTTCTCACCATCTAGACCTTCACTGTATACACGATTCATCAGCTCTGAGGGCTTAACAGAAAAAGAGATTCAGATAAAAACCTAATACCAGTGGAACTGCTCTGCCTCAGATTCTTCAATATGCTACAGCCTTCCATGGAACACTCCCATATCTATCTCACAGCCTTTCCCAGTTCCAGGGAATTGCAGCATACCTCATGGGCAGTCAATTATTATCCTTGAGGGCAAGCCTCTTGGCTAATCAGAACAGCCCACTATGGCAACATGCCTCTGCTCCTCCTTAGTAGCCACATCTCATGCTTGAAAGAGGCAGCTTTTGCATCTCACTTTGCTCTCCTCACTGGAGAGCTTTTGCTTCCAGCCCTCCCATCCCTCAATCAGACTGGTTCCCTGTCCTGCAGCTGTACCCACTCCAATGGGCTTCCACCTGAGTGGTGTTTGGAGCACCCTCCCTCCAGTGCTCTTGGCACAGAGAACACACAGCACAGCCCTGGCAGTGTATGGCTGACTGCGGATAATGAGGCAACTGCGCCCTTGGATCACAACCGCTGCATTTTATGAATTCTATCCAGACAGATTTCCTCAAGACATGGCCTTATGCCAAAGCTACAAAAGCTTAAGATTAAAAAAACTGAGCATCTCCTTGCCTGTGAGACTCATGCCCTCACAGGCAGCACTGTCCTTCCAGCCATCTGTCTCTATTTCCTTTCTGTGCAAATACCAGCTACAGCCACAAACACAGGCAGCCCTTCTTCTCCAACATTTCAGAACTGCTCATTCTCCACAGGTCACACAGACTTGCAAAGGGAAACAGAAACCTTTGGAAGTGCTGTAGTGTCAAGGGAAACAGAAACATGGGAGATGAGGAATAAAAGCCTACACCAGTTCTGATACTGATTTCACTGAAATTTTTTTTAAGAAAAAGTTCAAATCATTCATATAATGGAAACACAGAATGGTTTGGGTTGGAATGTACTCTTCCAAACCCCTGCCATAGGCAGGGACACCTTGGACTAGATGAGACCGTCCAAAGCCCCACCCAATTCAGTCATGAACGCTTCCAGCCAGGGATGGGGCATCCACAACATTTCTGGGCAACCTGTTCAAGTGCCTCACCACCTTCATAATGAAGAATTTCTTCATAGTTTCTTCTGGGAGCCTCCTCTTCTCCAGCCTGAACAGCTACAATTCTCTCAGTCAGTCTTCACAGGAGATCTGTTCCAACCCTCTCATTATCTTCATGACCCTTCTCTGGCCTTGCTCCAAAAGGTCTATGTCCTTCTTATGTTGGGCTTATCCAAAGCTGGATGAATACTCCAGTACTCTGCAAGAGCAGAGTAGAATCACCTTCCTCACACTTCTGGCCACAGTTCTTTTGATGCAGCCCAGGTCACAACTGGCTTTCTGGGCTGTGAGTACATGTACTGGGTCATCCACCAGCACCCCTGAGGTGTCAACCAACATCCACACACAGGTAATTAATTTTATATAGATATACAAATTAAAGTGAAAAGATCTCTTCAAAACCAAAACAGTTTCCTCCCTTTAGTAGGAGGTTTTTAAATTCCATCTTGCTAAGTAACAGAATAGGAAAAAAAAAATCTTTTGCAATGGAAGCACCAAGACTCATCAACTCCCACAGGATATAGTTACCAGTATCCTTCAACTGTAATGTCTGTGTGCTGGACCCACCTCAGCAGCCCCCATGTTATGTTTTGGTTTGGTTTTTTTTCTATTTTATCTCACAGCTAGGTATGCCTAGCTCTGCTGAGACAGAGGCTAGGATGGTTAGTGAAAGACAGTTCCGGTTATATCCACTCAGTGCTTTCATTATGCATATACATTACACCTCCAACCAGCTCTTCCCTCTCCTAGCCTTTTTGCTGTGGTGCCACAGAGGGCAGGACTGTTATGCTCTACCAGCATAACCACCTGACAGGGATTCCTGTGCTTGGGACATCCAGCTCCATAGTTACATAGTTTAGTGGCAGGTGGATCCCCCTGTTTAGGGATTACACATGGTCTTCTCTGCACTCTAGTAACCAAGCAAGTCTGTTCCACCCAGCAACACTCACTGGCCAGAGAAACACTGATCCTGTGCAGTGCTGATGAAAGCTTTCAACCATGGATGCATCCTTTCTTTCTTCCTGTGGCAAAGAGACACTCCTTAATAGATGGGTGTTCTCCTCAGAAGATACCAAACACCACAGCTGTCTGTGTGACGCCTTCTAGAGTCTGGTGTTTTGTATAACCTCACATTTCGTGTTTCCTTATATCACAGGCTTTGCCTTTTTTTACTGCCCAAACTCCAGTAAGCTGCAAATTAACTCTTAAAGGGGCTGACAGGGGAATTCAGGTAACACCAATGCATTCACCCTCTAGCATGAACGAGATAACTGACATTCTGCAGGAGCAAACCTTAACAAGATATCAGCAGCCAGACTCCACTGGGAGGCCTCGAAGGCCAAGTCCTCTCTGCTCTGAAAACCACCTCCTCACAGTCTATATCTGGCAGCTTTCAGTCTGCAGTGAATTAATGAGAAGTTTCAAACCCAAGATCCTTTAGTTCAGTACAGACCTGCTTATCTTGGCAATACAATCAGTGAACATTAAACCTCCTCCAGCAATCCATGTTCTCATTTAAAATATGCGTCATTCCAAAGGGGCCCAAGATAATCCATGAAGACAGGAGGATCTCTCCAATTCATATCACAGCTAATTTGGGTCGGGAAGAGCTAAATATTAAATCTCCTAGTTTACACACCTTGGCTCTGCGATCACTAAAAAATTATTCTGTACTGAAAAAAAAAATCCAAATTAATGATTTTGAAGATAGCTGTGTTTTCATAGAATTAAGTATTTAAAAGAGACTAAAGTTGTGTTTAGAATGAGATATATTAAATCAAACCTCGATACAAGATATTTTAATAAGTGAAATACAGCCAGAAATAAAGCTACTTTAACAGTCATTGGCACATTATGAAGAAGAGTTATACTGAAATTTTACAGAGCTAAAATTGGTCTTCATTGTGAAACCAATGAGAAAACACACAGGATTTCAGGTGGGACTTCTGATCAGAATTTGGGAATTTTGAACATTTACCCAAAAGCAAAAGATACGCACAATACAAAGGTGACAAGCTGGTTTTCCTCTCTCATCCTGTACCAAACTCCCTAAAAGGTTACTATATTCATTCACAATGCAAGTGATGCAAGTTCAGCTCCCACCTCTGCCTGACAGGATTTGATCCACTGTATTGAGGTTATCCATCTCTTCTGGTTGAGTTACTGTGTGTTATCAAAAGTCTCAAAAAGAGCAATACCAGCAAATTGATCAGAAAGCATCTGTTCAGATAAGAAGAGAAAGTGTAACTTTATCATGTGGCCCTAGTCACTGAGCTGCTGGATAAGCTGGGAACAGCTACCCTGTTCTGTTTTACAGATCTACCCTTGATATTTTTTGACTTCTTAAACTAAGCCCTCATAGCACTCCAAACTAGATTTACTTTTAGATTAATCTAAACCATGTTTCCTGGCACTAGCTCTTCACTGGAAGTGTTTAGCCACACTCCACACAGAAGAAAACATGCAACCTCTTTCTATGTGGTCTGCTGCTGCCTTCCTATAATGCATTTATTATTACATTTTTTATTACTATACCCATGCTAACTGATAATCCAGTGTTCTCAGAAGAGTCAGTCGCAGAGTTTGGGTGGCACATCTGCTGAGGAGGGTCTCTCCACATTTATAGCCGTGACCAGTTTTCCCAGTTGATGGATTCAGGTACATGCCTACAATCACTCTTCCTAGAAATAGGATCTTTCACAAGACAACTGAACAGACTAATCTGCTGGCCTGGTGAGTGTGATTCGAAAATCAGGACTAGGTCCCTGGAGCTATTGGCAGGGTGGTTGGGAATGGCAGCAAAGGAGATACATCTGGCTTAGTCCAGGAGGCCTGTAGAAAAAGCACAGTGCCACAAAGCAAGACTTGCTAATTTCACTCCCACCTTTACCACAAACAACCACACCAACTCAGCACTTCTCCTGTGCTCTGGTGGCATACTCAGGACACGCACTTCTAAAAGAATGGGACAACAACCTCTGTCACTGAGGCTTGCTACTTTGAGAACTGAAGCAGAAGAAGCTAGTGCCTGCTTAAGTACTGCCAGACCCTTGTTTGGATGAGGTCAGTTACTTATCAGCCTCAGTTACTCAATGTTTGATATCTTCCAAAGCATTCTGATACAATGAAAGACTTCCAGACATTGAAGGGATCTGCTGAGGGAAATGAAGTGTGCGTTTTTCTATGCGTCATACTGAATCAGCTTGATCTCCCCACACCCTTGAACAGCCCACAAAAACAGTAGGTGCTGCATGCCACCCCTCTGCAGTCAGATAAAGCATCAGTAATGTATTTGCCACTTACTAATTGAGCTCCTCCCCTTAACCATCCAATTTTACCAAGGTCTCGCTGCTTCCCTAGAGCACACTTCAGCTGGGTAAAGACAACAACTCCAAATACGACTCTTGTCATTTGCTTCAAGATTCAAGGGCAGCATTCAGTCTTTGGGATGTGTTAACTCAGAGCTTCCCAGCAACTATATCCATGATGCCAAAACGCTACTCACACCAGGCTTCCCTGGTTATCCGATCACCTCTGCAATCAGCACAAAAGGTTTGCTGTTTCTTACTGTCTCATCCATTTTGCACACAACTGTTTGGAAGTTATGAGCTCTTTAATTGTTGGGATAGAGGTAGCCTCTCATACCACTACGACAGTCTGTGGGATGTAACTGTAATGCCAAGGACTGAGATATCCTTGATCACTAATTTGTCTTTCTACAGTTGACTGCCATGGCCAACACCTTGAGAAAGACTCTCATGTTCTGAAACAAGCTTTAGTAGAAGTAGGAGGACTACTCACTACATAAGGACTTAAAATCTGCATGAACACTGAGAAGCCATCTCAGTGTGAAGAAAATGTTAAGTACATGGCCACTGACTGCAATCAGTTTAGGATAAATTTCTGTAAATTTTACATCATCTTTACTGCTCACATTTCCCCTTCCAGCTGTGTTGGTCATAGACAAGTATCTTGTTCTGTTAGTTTGGCAGTCACAGATTATAGCAGTAGATCTCTGCTTTACAGTCTTCAAAAATAGCTCTGTCTGCCTCCCTTTGTCCTTCTTTGACTTCTGAAGTCTACTCCAAAAGCAAGACACCACACAAGCAGTTATAGTCTCTGTGGGTTTTCAGTTTGATTTTCATTCCAACGCAGGGCGGGCAAAATGGCCAGGTGCTAGATTTGGTGTGTTTCCAAGCTGATTCTGCACAAATTAACACTTCACTGGCTGCATACAAAGTCCATGAAAATAATCAAAAGCACAAGAAGCTACTTTTCCCAACTGTACTCTGCTCATCCTCTAGTTCAGCAGTTGTGCTGCAACACATTCTAACCACACTAGCACAAACGGTAGGTCAGTCAGGGCAGAGTGAGATCACTCTCACCTGCTCTCCACACAGGCCACCTTGATTTGCCATACTGCACTGTAGATGAGCTGGAGAATTCTCAGAAAACAAATGCATTTTGGTTGAGGAGAAAGGCTGAAATATCAGAAGGATTACTGATGCATGAAAGGCCGGTCAAATTAGAAGCAAGCTCAGAACTAGTGCCATTCTCCCCACACCCTCGGTCAAAGCTGAAACTGCCCTATAAATCTACACACGATGTAGCCATGCTGCCCTAAATACCAAGAAGCAAGCCAGAAGCTTGAGGCACTCACCTCTGGATACCACTGAGAGGTTAGCAAGAAGCTCTTCTCTCCAGTAGATCCACCGTCCCGAACACCACAACACACTGTGCAGCATCTCAGCATAGACTTGAGGCTTTATCTCCCGAATTAAGAAAGAAAGGAGTCATAGGCAAGTCAGAACAAACAAGTCCAGCAAGTCTCAGTGACAGAAGCTTACCCAGTAGCATGATTCCTCCCCTAAAACAATAACAATACACTTCTTTCATCACACCTTTCATCCAGGAATCCTGAAGCCTTTTCAGAGCATTAGCTACACCCTGCAACACCCCAAATCAGAAGAGCCATGAAAATTTTGCAAGGACGCAGAGTTTATTTCCTTCTTTGGTATAATTAAGAACAAATCAGAAATTGTGGGAAGGACCAATGCAGAAAATTTGCATGTTCAAGAGACAATGTTCAGTCTTAGGCCAGGTATGGAGCTGACAAACTGATGCAGAATCAATGGTATGTGCCTCTTAACTCCTTTGAACTTCCTTGAAATTGGTCATTTGGCTAGACAAGAATTTTCCCTCATAACAACACCTAAATTCATTTTTTTCATTCTTCTTTAACTCCTTAAATAATAATTTTAATTGTGGTCATGTAGCTACACACACATTTCTGTCCTAGAAAAATTCTTCTACATCATAAACATTTGTGATATAAATATTTTCAGGGTGTCTAAATAAGAAGTCCTACTTGTGCTGATGACAGCAAGTTAGTAGGCAATCAATCAACACAAACACAAACTCTAACCTAAAGTTGCATTTCTCAATCTTCAATTTTAAGTTTTCTCAGTACTGAACTTACTAGAAGATGCATGTGACCAGATAGCCTGACATACAGATTTGTTTCAGAAAGACAACAAAAAAGACAGACCTCACAACATGATACATGTGTGGCACGTATTTGCTTTGCTGCAATAAACTTTCTAACCTCTAGGGACTCTTTTCCTTCACCTTAATGACCTCAGTTTGACCCCTCTACATCTCAGAGATCACCAGCTTAGTAACACGCTGATGCAAATACACCTCACATGACTGAAGCTCTTCCTTCCATCTTACATCAAGTCCATAGCCAAGTAACAGGAAGACTGCCTTTTGGAGAATGCCATCTTCTTCTGAATGAAGCATAAGCTAAAGATAAGCCTCAGCTTCTCGTAATTTGGATTCAGTCAATGTGTCAGCATAATTTGTTACAAAACATGATGAATACAGTTGTTAATGACACATTTAATGTAATTGCTTCTCAATTCTTTAACTGGAAGCTGCATTGCCATCCCATATAGGGACACCTGAGTCAGTCCAGATGTGCAAGAGAAATGCAGTCAGAAGCCTAGCTAGAGGGTGACAATTTCCAGGGTAAAGTATCAAGTGTCACATGATTACCTGACCTGTGCATAGGTGATGCAAAGACATTCATTCCAGGCACCCCATGATCCTCAGACATAGAGCTCTGCCTCGTGACTTGACTGTGCCATAGGTGGAAAAATGTACTACACAGAGTCCTCATGGCAATCCCTGCATAGTCTCACCTGCAGGCAAAAAAACTATTGCTGCTTAAAGAAAGAGGTTAAACTGAGGATGCTTTTTTAAGGCACTGAAACGCTTCTCCAGCCCTTATTTCATGGCAAGAAGGTAAATAATGATGAATGATACAATAAAATTATCCCCTCTTTGCGCAAAGTGTCTGAGTTTCTTCTTTTACTGGCAATAACTCCCTGCAGCAGAAAGCCCATATGAGAAAAAGGGACAGAAAATAGCCACAAGTGGTTCCATTGCCAGGTACCAAACAGGTTTGGTTCCTGATTCCAGAGACAGTCTTCTTACGTGCCTTTTGGTACTACACAGCAAAACTTTTTTAAAAGCCTGGAAAAGTTGAGAAATGCTGGGAAGGAGGCAGGGGTTGTAGCCCATCTGGGCACCACATAAACAAAAGAAGAAAGATTCTGGAGGCTGAATGTAAAAAGCCAAAGATCAAAACCTACACCAGAATCCAGATGGTGAGGAGGCAAAGTCTCAATGAATGGCTAAAGCAATGGAGTAAGGAAGTGAAGCTCAGGTTCATCAGGGACCATGGAGCTTCTAAAGTGGATTAAGCCCAGCAAAGAATGAACAAATTTCTGCCTAGAGTGAGAGGGAAACAAGATCTGCACTTCACATCAGGAAGACCATACAGAAGCTTCAAGCCGACAAGTAGGAAAAGGCAGACTGGTGCACATAGGAAACAATATATCCTGTTCTGAATCCAATAGTACACTGCAACCTCAAGTAAAGAATGCCATAGAAGTTACACAAAAGTAACATAGTAAAAAAAAAGTTTTAAAAAGTTTGATATGAACAAGATACAGTGACAGACAAAACAATGGTTTCCACGTTCCACAGAGTTCTATAAGACATTGATGGCAGACCCAAAATTCTTACCCTAAAACAGGACTTGGACACTGCATGTATAAAGGAAACATGGTGGCAGGAAGGCAATGGAATGTGGAAATCCCAAGAACCATCATTCCAATTATTTTAATTACTCTGAAGTAAGATATGAAACTTTTTACATTGATCACTTAAATAACACTGGATTTCTGGGTGTTGTAAATAACTGTTTCACTTACAGACAACTAGGAAATCTACAAAATCGGAAGCAACTCTTGATTCAGTCCTGACCAGTATAAGCAATTGGTTTATAATCTTTCTGTCTGAACTATATCAGCAACAAATTCAGCATTTCTACAGACACCCAAAAACAGATCAAATATTGACATGCTGAATTTCAAAGATAGAAATCATATAAAATTATTTTAAAAACCCTTAAAGAGAAACCTTAAAGTGCATGTTTTCTGGAGATAGAGAGACTATTTCAAGACATCATGCTAGAGCAAATGCATCCTGCCTGGCAAAAGAGAAAAAAAAAAAGCCTTGAGGAAGAGTAAAAAAAAAGCCTTGAGGAAGAGTAAAGCTAAACATAATGGTATCCAAACAACAAACCCACTTGGAACAGGTAAAAAAAATTAATAAACGATAATGGTTTTTCTGAAGCAAGCTTACTACCACAGGAATCTCTGCTATATTCATAAATGGCCTGGAAAAAAGAAATACTGAGATGACAATCATACAATAACTGTCTAGTTATCACAGTACAGAGAAAAACTACAGCATGCTGCAGAAATATCTTCTAATATTGAGATACTATGTAAGAAAACAACAGCTGAACTTCGGATTTAAAAACTATCAAGTGACACACATTAAAAAATCCCCTAACCCTACCCCCTAGGTGTAAGGAGCTGAGTTATTATTCCTTTCAGAAATAAGACTGAGGCAGAGTCTCCTATGAGAATATCAACTCAGAAGTAGTCAAAAAAAATCCCAAAAGGAATGCTAGAAGCTGCTTGTAAAGAGAACAGAAAAGCAAAAGGAAACAAAGTTTCATCCCAATATTAATCCACATTATGCCTGCATCCTGAATATTGCATTAAATTCTAGTCCATTTATCCATCTCAAAGCTTATACAGAGGAACAGTAAAAGGTCCTGAAAGAAACAGTATAGCTGATGAAAGGAACAAAGCAGCTTCTATGTATGGGATGCCCAAACAGACAGGATTGTACAACCTGACAAAGATATAGAGGAAGGAATAGGGGTCTAGAGAGTATCGTGTGGAGTAGTGAAAGTCAACAGGAAACCACTGTTCACTGTTTCCCCTCATACAATAACTAGGGGACTTCAAACAAGAGTGGCCAATTTAAAATAAGCACAAGAAAATACTGACATATAATAAAGAGCTCAGGTATGTTACTGTGCTGCAAAGTATGTAACATGTCAAATATTTTGCACATTCAAATGAGATAACCAGTTTTCTAGAAGAAAATGCCACACAGAGCTCTTAAACATGATGATTCAGCTTTGTGATCCAAGAATTTCCTGACTCAAATCACTGGAAGTTTAAAAAACACTCTCAGGAAGGACCATAATCTGACTGCTGTATCTCATATTCTCTAGGTGTCCTCCATTGATTACTCCACAAGAATCTAGCTCATTTAGCTGCCAGGCATTCCTTCATAACAATATCAAAGTACTATTAATCCTTTGATAGAACAGCTGATACCTTGGAATCAATGTTTTCCCCATCTGTGTCCTCAGCAAAATGTGGTCTGAGCTGCCTATCTTGACCAGCAGCCACAGGAAGGACATATTGGTGGTTTTTTCTCTTAGACAGCTGAGGAACCACGGCACACTTCTCATCAGAATAGTTCATTTGGAAGGGTCCTACAAGGATCATTCAGTCTGACTGCCCAGAAGCTACTGGCGCTGTGTTCTCAGCACTTGACAGTGCATTAGGCTCCAGGTACAGACAGGCTTGAGCTCTGCAGCAACAGGAATTCCTAGCTACAGACTGCCCTCTCTGTATGGTCTGCCTCTGATGACACATCAGACTCCAGAAAGGGCCTGTGGCCCTCCAGTTTAGCTGGACAGAGTTTCTGATCTGAGAGAACTTAAAGCAAAGCACGCCATGTCTTGCACGTGACGAAAATTTGCCACTCTTTTTTGAAATTAATTTCAGACATACACTGTCGTTTTCTTAGATACTCCCCAAGTTTGGCAGGTGAGGTATGGTATACAACAGGCACTTACCTGAAGTCAAGGCAGAAAGTTACTTTTTCTTTCACATGGGGACACTGAGATGACATTAATGCGTCAGTGATTGATGAGCCAAGCATGTTTTTCATTTTTTCTCCTCCAAAGCTGTCCAGTTACCAAGACACCTGCCAAGGAAATAAAATCACTTTATTCATAACAATTCTAAATTAACATTATAATAGAAAACTCCTGAAAGAATATTTGCATTTACAGAGGCTCTCGCCTGACAACTTCCTTTTCCTTCAAGAAAAAGTCAGCATAATTACCGCTTTTGAGGCACACACCTCACCACACCTTTGTAGCCACAAGTTTAAGTGAGTTCAGTTCTCAGCGCAGAACACTGCAGTTGTGATCTACAGCCGCAGTTGGGAAAGAAAGAAAGGCAGCCTACAGGACGGGAAAAATTGGAATGGAAAAGGTAAGGCCTGTATAATTAATGACACAAAAAAGTTTGCAACGCAGGTCTCTTGTTACCCATTACAAATGCAAGTCCAAATTCCATAGCGTATGCTTTTCCTCATGGTTGCACAGAAATATCTTAGTTGCACAATAGCATATTAGCAATATTTTAAATATTAGGCAAAAAATATTTTAAAGTAGTTATTTTAAACTATTCAGGAAAGGCACATTCAAACTTCTGTATGAGGAAAAAGAAGCGTATACACCCAACATACTTTACAACTTGGCTTGTCCCTTAGTTTGAGTGTACTTTCACAGAAGGGAATATCCTTTATCAGACTCACACAAAAAATAACAACTAAATCTTTCCTTTCTCATTTTATTGAGGGAATATCTTTCACTACAAAACTTCAGGAAACAAGAGAAGTTTTCAATACATAGGGATCTTCATCCACATTTTGCTTTTTCACTTGGTCGCACCACTGCAGCTGAGGCTTTCATCAGGTTGTGATTGATTACCACTGCCAGAGGACTTGCTGCCAGGTTTATTTTATTAATAGTAAGTTTAATTCGATTCAAAATATGTTTGGAACTTGAAGCCTTCAATCCAACTTGGGAATCAGCTCTAACATGAATCCTGGTCTACCTGATATATCTAAATCAGATCATCTTGCTGATGTCAAGTCCCTCTGAACATGAGAATCTAAGTAACCCTCAAGCATAGTAACCGCAGGAACTGAAGCTGGAAGAAATTAAACACAAAGTTAGACTTTAAAAAAAATTTTAGTGATGTCTGAGCAGGAGCACCCTACAATAGCAAGGTATATATGCCACTTAACCCTGGTTCAGTTGTTACAGAGAAAGAAGGAAATCCATGAAGGGGCAGACACGATTGATTCCCAGAGCAGGTTCACAGCTTTATCTTAAGCCCCAAAGTTTCCTACATGGTTTACACAGACCTTGGAGTTTCCCCAGAAAGAGCTAACCATCCTGTCTCATCCACAAATGCTCTGATATATTTAGTGTCACCTAAATAATCCCACATCCTATGACTTCATTCTCATTCATTGCATAAAGGATACAGTAAGCAAGCCATAAGCAAACAAAGGTAAGTGCTATTTCAGCCTTTGAAAAGGGATTTGATAACTTCCTCCTTTTAGACCACTGCTTTTGACTTGTCTCTAGCAAAACACTTACAGGATAGGTTGCTTTGCTAGAAACTGTATCAGCACAAGCTACAGAATAGCCAGGATTCTGCTCAGCAGCAACCAGCACCAACAGCTTTTGTACAAGCTGGATACTACTTACAGCAGAGCTTATAGAGCAACCAAACTTAATTCTTCAGCTGTACTTTTTTACTGCTGTAGTATGAACTTAATTGAACCCACATGTATTGCAAGCAGATGGTGACAGATCCAAAGCCAGTGGATACAGAAGTAATTTTTTATGTCTGTGAACCTTCACTTATTTTCCATTTTGTTTTGCTTCCTCTGTGCCCTTAAGAGCAAACCTTATCGTTTCACCCAAGGCTCTGAGTCAAGCAGCATTTAATCAGTCTCTCACTTAGGATAATCCTAAAAAAAACCTCTCCTCCTTATTAAATTACTATGTAGAAATTTTTCTGTTTGGAGTCTCCTGCTGCCTTGTCAATCTCTTCCCTAATTGAGAAATGAACATTATCCAGAACTGCCCTGACTTGCAGAATGCTGAAGAATTGTCTTAAACACTAATCCATTAACAAGATCCTGCTCTACTAATGTGTCACAAGAATTGCTTCAGCAACCCTTGTGACTCCTCCCCATCATGTTTGCCAGGACAGCTCTCGTTTTCTTCCATAAATGCTGTTGACGTGGACGTGCCCACAGTCCATACCATCGCCATAGTATTTAACCTCTCCTTGGGCAGACCTTGAAACACAGAGAAGCAAGAACAATCAGCTGCTGCTGGAATGAATTGCCTGGGTAGGACTTAATGCAAGAATAGCAACTGATAGGCAGGTACAGGTCCATGGATGACTCAAATCATCTGCACTGCGTTACCCAGTATTGAGCTGTGGTAATACCCACTAGCTCAAGATTTCTTCCCATTACTTCAGGGAAGTAATTCACGTACAGGCAGTGACACATGCTTGGAGACTAAGTTGCAAGTGTAGTTAAAGGCAAGATAAAAAAGGGGAGAAGAACCCAGAGATTAACAAAAATATCTCTCCTTAGAATTTGTTGTTGGATTTACATACATCTCTAAGGGATGAAAGATGATTCCAAAGAGCAAAGTAATTTGGTATTTGTGAGTTCTGTTTAACATAATTGTTTTACAAAGCCAGTATTAAGAAGAAGAGCTATTTAATTAACTTATTCCTATTGTGAAGGTTGAAATTAACCACCTGTCCATGAAAGGACAAAAGTATTTCCAGGTTATCATTAGTCTGTATGAATAAGGAGACTCAAGGAAATGGAAGTGGATAGGATCTTGAGCACAGCTGTAGTTTCTATATCAGGAAAGGGAAAGTAGTGGTGAGATTCTCATCAGTAAGATGAGAATCAAAACTACTGGAAATTAAACCTTGAAGCACTTCCCAATGTAGGTTGAGGCTGCTACAAATGACAAAGAACTAAACTCAGTTAAATAGAGGGGGGAAAAAATCAGAAACTTATATTATTCTCATGCATCCAGAAAGGAGCAAGGAAAAATAAAGGCTATAGCAACAAATAAAGAAATACCAATGTTAGAACTCCTGGACAACAAAAAGGAACAGCTCTTCAGTACTAACCCAGTGGACCCTGCAGTCTCATGGATTCAGAAACCTTCCTGCCACACGGAAGGCCACATCACAGTTATACTACAGAGATACCAGACTCAGGGAATATGGAGCAAAGACATCATGCATGTAGCCACCAACAAGTGAGATATACAACCCATGACCTGTTGCATTACTTAGCTCCAGTCCATGCTGTGCAGAAGTGCACTAGACCATGCCCAGCAAGAACAGTGTTGCCCTGGCGGTATACAACTGCCCGTGCCTCCAGCTTCAGTATTGAGAGAGGGTTTATTCTGGCAGACTAATCCAAATTCCCTCCTGCTCCCAAAGTGTCCCAGCAGCAAAGACTAGCAGCAGTCACAGATGACTTCTCTAGTAAGCCTGGAGCTTCATCACCTGTGAGAAAGAAAGGTACAGACCATGCTTTGAGTACCCTGTAACACTCAGTACCAAAGAGAGTGCACACAGTGGTGTGCAACCTTCCACTACAACCAGCAACATTCCACTGCAAACACTGGGAGTTCTTTCCTTCAAGATTTTTACTAGATGAAACACAGCATTATTAAGGATTACTTTTTTCCTGTTCTTTTAGATATAAGAGGATGGCCTTCACCCTGGTGCCAGTAGTGCACGTATTTACACTAAAGCAGGGGACATACATCTGGAATGCTTAGCTGTGACACGGCTGCAATAAAAACACAGCAACATCTTTGTGCTGAGCACGTCATGATCTCACATGATCACACATGTGATCTCCCTGCAGCCAGGCAGGGTTCTCAGGATGTTTTATCCTTCCTGCCTGCTGAAACTGGGTGGGCCAGGCCTTGGTTTGGGTTGCTAAAAAAAGAGAATGCTGGTGCAGGGAGCTGGGCTTACAAAACATTTGGGTGGGGACATGGAATCAAACAGTGCTGGTGACAGCTGTATTTCTCAGGCTGTGTCTGCATACTACAAATAGACTGTACCTCCCTTACTTGGGGTGAAATGAGGACTTAAGTGGAAGAAGCCTCCATCTCACCCAATCATCTCTGCTAAGCAGACACTGCCAGGCAGCATCTGTTCAGGGAGCCAGGCCAGCATAATCCAACACACAGCAACTACAAGGGGAAAAATTTGGGCAGTGATAAGCCAGCTCCTGTTCTGTTCCTGTACAGGGACAAGTCAGCAAGATGAAGAGCATCTCACTGGTACTCCTGAATGGTAGTTCATCCTTAAGTAGTCAGCCCCATCTTGACTAAACCTTTTTCCCCAGATTCTCTGGATTTGAGTGAAAAAAGCAGAGAAAAGAACCATTTGGAAGGGAACAGAAATGGATACATGATGTTTAAAGAAAACTGACTGCATGGTTTCTAATCTTGTAAACTATCTTCCACCACCCAGCTGATAGCTTGAAGTCACAGGGCAGGAGGAAACTACTCCATAAATGAGCCATCTTTGCTCATCCAGCAGTTTTCATTGCTGAGCCACAGAGAGAAGTGCTCTGAGCTTTGCCAGACCAACTATGGTGCTGCTCAGATGAGGAAAACATGCACGAAGGGTGACTTTTCACCCTTCACCTGTTCACTGCCTCTCTAAAAGGGTGGCACACAGAACAAGGCAATTTTGATGTGAGGTGAGCTCAGGCCAGCACACGGCCTCCCAGTCAGCTGATCAATAGCAACATCTGTGAAAGCCTCAGTTTTTACACTCAGACTCTCACAGTGAACATAAAGGATTTTTCAGGGCCAGTGTGTAATATTCATTAAAAATTGGTCTTGCACCCAATGCAAGAAAAAGCACTTTGTATGAACAAATGTTGCAAGACACAATTCTAGCCAAGAGCTCTTATTAGTTGCTAATATTAGCTAAGCTGCTAATAAATTACAGGAAATCTTTTTCCTTCCACACTGTAAAGAGAGCCAGTATTGTTACAACTTGAAGCCATGCAAATGCCATCTGTACTTGATCCAAAGCTCATTCAACATAGCTTCTAGCACTAACAGAATGCAAAAGTCTAGAAGTCTGCACAGTTTTTAATTTGGGAAGGCAGTGATACTTGCTCACACTGACATAACCCACAAAATAAATGCTTTGCACTGATGGTGACTCCACAAGAGCTTGGCAGTTGACTTTGCACAGACCAGTGCTCATCCACTGTAAACAGTATTTTAGCTCAAATACACCAGAAATTTCCCAGGCCAAACCCTTGCAAAGTGCTTGGCAACCCTAAATCTTATGCTAGAGATGATGAGTGTGTATTCAAGATGCTCAGCCATCCATGACATTCCCACGAGCAAAACCTCAGTTGTTAAGAAAGAAAAGACTTCAACCAAAAAAGTACAACTTTTTAAAGCTGTTATCCTTTACAAAGATATCTTTAACTGAAGTTGCTGCCAGCAAGACCAGAATGAGTCTTCTGGCTCTTCTGCCTCTTCTGACCAAAGGAGCCAACAGCAGGTAGGTCTGTGCCTGTGCGAACATCTGTCTTACACAGGTTCCAACTGCTGCTCAGGAAAGGTGAGGGTCTGAGCAAGTGTGCCAGACCCAGGAGGACATTTCATATACCCCAAAGTGTCTCAGTGTTAGAAGCCAATATGATGACAACGGAATCAAACCCTGGGGGACACTCTTACCACTGTTCTTTCCAGGGCTAGAAGTCTCCATTCCACTGGCAGTATAAAGCACTTCAAGTATTCTCCCTGCAAGTTCAGCACTGATAGGGGAAAGTCAATTCCCAGACATGAACGGGTCAGAAAGAGATGTTTATACTGTAAATAATTCAGGATTCTTACATTGAGAGTAACCTGTGGGAGATACTGCTAAAGTCACTCGGACTTAATTTTGCACCAAAACCAAAACCTTGTACCTGGTAGGCAACTAAGTAGACATTTCTAATTATCCAACCAAACAGCTCCAAGGATTTTTGAAAGAAACAGCGAGCTCTACATCTCTGAGAGTCCTATGTTTGACAACATAAGCTTGCCTTCAAAAGCCACATATTTAACCCACTATGCTGGCAGTTAGGATCACAACCAGTTTTATGAGGTTTTGTGAGGTGGTCCTGCAAGGAGCTGAGGGTGAGGAGGGATGCCTGCTATCAGCCAAATCACCACATATTAACTAGTGATCAATTAACCTGAACTGTATTCACTAGTCAGCTGTCAACAGCAGGGTGACCTGAACTTACTTCCATCTGATTTATAGCAACATGTTAAGCTAATATAATGTTGCTTTGTGCTGTGATGGGATAGAAACAACCATGAAGTCAACATGACTCAGCTGAGCTGTACCAAGCTGAATAAAAGCAACCCAAAGGTCACCCCTTTTTCCGGCATCCCTAACCATCCTTCCTGTAACACTGGGGTGTGGCACCTTCACAGCATTAGTTGCAGTTAACTGCTGTCTCCTTCCCCTATCCTGACAAAAAATATATCAGAAAAAAATAAGACAAGAGAACATAAGAAACCTGTTAACCATGAATCCTTTTTTCCCCTCCACCTCCCCTTCATGTCCTGTATCATTGTGGTCATCCTCACAAACAGCCCCAGGCCTAGTTTACTTAATTTGTATGTAACTTCTCCTAATTGATGTTGGAAAGAGGTGGAGCTGCTGCTGCTGTAACAGCAAGAAGCAGTCTGTCACTAGCCACAAGATGCAAGATAAAATCCTAACAAGCAAAATTCTCCCACACACTCTGCCAAGGCCAGACAAAAATCTAAACATATCACTTTGAAGAAATCTAAGCTCGTGTTATTTTACTCCAAGTGTAATGTTTGCCAATAACATGGGAAACTTAATTGTGTGAGGAGTGAAGACTCATTTGTATCATTTAAGCTACTAGGTCTTCATTAGACATTCCTAACTGTTAAGTAAAGCAGCCTGCTGAGTTCTAACCATTATTTATGACTGGAATAGCATATGCTGCACTGCTTTGCATTTCAGATGAAGGTCTCCATCTTTCCGTCTTGAAAACAAGTCTTCCTTGACTTTCCCCCTATCTCCACTTCTGGTGACAACTGTACTGTTTTCCTCTGTAGACTGCAGGTTTTAAAATGACAGCTTGATTATGAACTACATTCAGTTGCACTTCTGGGATGGAGAGGACTAGCTGCTACTGCCTGAACAAACATCTAAGGCAGGGGTTAAGAAAAAGCCTGCTGAAAGTGAAATGGTGTATCAAAATATGAAAGATGCTTCACTAGGACCTAGATTCTGACCACCTAAAACTTTAACCAACTCCTGTATGGAAAGGAAAACCAGAATCAGTCTGCTGTTTGCAATGTTACTAAGGCATTATATATATTATATCTATACACATTTAATAAAAAAGGGTGGTTATTTCTCTTCAATTCTTCATTCTCTTTCAAGAAGGAGAAGCCAAACAATGAAAATCTACCATGAACAAGTAGCCACTTGGCTCCAGCTGGGAAAATACCAGTGCTTATTGTTAGATCATATAGCCTCAACAGCTGAATTGGTCTCTGACTAGAAGTGGCTCTGGCTGCAAGTCTCTTCCCAGGACACCTAAACAGGTTGATGATCTGCCGGGAGTGTAGAGTTTTATACTGCAGATACCTAGACAATTCATATTCAGATATATCTCATCAACAAACTAAGGTTTTTAAAGCTGTTGGTTTTTAGACACATCTACTTAGTGCTCCACTAATGTGCCCCAGTATCACTGTCTGTCCACATATCACTGCCATTCTGAGTTAAGCTGCTCAGACTTCTTCCAAAATGCAGTTCATCCAATTTAATGCTACCTGCAGGATGTCTGCCACACATCCGGTCCTCCAAGTGATAGCAGTGTGGGCGTGCTGGACCTATTCTTAGTGACTCCCATCAGGTCTTGACAACTAAATGGATTAAACACCTATAAGAAATATGAAGGCTGTCTCAGGTCACCATACTGGAAGCCTGGACCAAGTTTATCCTCTTGTGACAAAAAGGCTTTAGAAACAAGGGGGAAAAGGAGACAACACAGAGCAAAGGAAGGGAGTCTATTAAGATGCCCTTCAAAAAGCTAGTGATATCTCCAAAATAGCAAACTCTAGTTCATAAAATGCCAACATAACAAAGGATCAGGGAAAGATTCAATTAACAATTTGGTCAAGACAAACTGGCTGATAAATCCTCTTTCAGCATGTTAGGTAGAAAGGCCTTAGGATCAACAGACTATCTGACTGTTAAAGGAGTACCGACAGAAGATGCATTCAAAACAAAAAATAAAGGAAATTCTTCACTTCGGCCTGGGGAGGTTTGTACCCTGGAGTCCTTCTTTAGAAGTAGTTTCCCTCCTGTGTTCAGCAGAACAGAATTTAATTTTATTCATTCTTCTACTAGCATTTGCTAAGGTCACTAATTTCAACCAAACATTCAAAAATAACTCCTACAGAGTGGAGCATAAGGAAGGGGAGAACTGAAGCTTTCTGTCCTGAAGACTCAGATGTGTGACAGCAGTTACAACACTAAAACTTGAGCTGGTTCTAAAGATGCTACTTCCTCACACAAAAGGTAGCTGGCAAATCAAACAGAGACCATCAGCACACCACAATAAACAGAAGAGCAGAAGTTGGACAGACATCACAATTTCTGTCACATTCTTAGCTAAGCATCAAGAGGAAATGAGATGACAAACCCAAGGCCTGAAAAGCCCAGCAGTTTGCCTAGCAAGGTGGGAAGCAACCAAACATGCCTCCAAAACAGCAGGGGACCATGGAGTATGATCATTTTAATCACTGTATTTTCTGATATCTCTGCCAACATTTCTAAGCACCTATAGCTAGAACAAGCCTCAGCCTTTCTCAATAAAAAACAGAAAGTCCCTCTCTCTAATTGTCACTCCTTAGGACAGCATGACACACAGGTAGAGATATCACACTAGAGAGACATGACTTAACCACCTGCAGGGTCAGGTTTAAGTTCCAGCACTTGCAAAATTATCAAACAATGCAAATATTACAGGCGTTTAGTGAAATTAAAAGCAATGAATTTACAGTGGGTTTTCACACATTATCCAATTACTACCTTGCTGCAAGATATGAATGTAACAAACAGCTGTGTAATATTTATGAAAAGTGTAAAGCAGTTGACTATCCAGCTTTAAATAACAGGGCAGTTCTAGGCTGACATCACTGTTACTTGTAACCGGAGGGAATTTGTCTCCAGCTGTGACAACACTGCAGAAGTCCTCACTTAGCACATATCAAAGCAATCAGAAAATGGGTCATAAAAACAAGGATCTCCCAAGGACATAACCTTCTGCACAACTGACATTGGCCACTAAGACATAAGCTACTGCACTAATTAAACCAGGATCACTGTGAGGTACAACTGTTCTGGTCCTACCCAACTTGCACTTAGATGACTACATTACAAAGCTGTGGAATGAAAGAGAAAAAACATGCAATAAGCACATCCTTACAGCATCTCTCATGGCAGGTGACCTGATCATTGGACTATATCCACTTCTAATGTTTCCATTTCTTTTGAACTATAAGCGAAGTAGCAGATTTGATTTTGGATCTGTATCAGGCTGGTATCAGACTCAGAAAAAAATACCCCAGTCTGGTTTCTTATGGGGAAAAAAGTCTTCTGCCATCACATATCCTCTGTACTTACCTTCCATAGTTCAACACCACCATATGAAAGGGAGATGGTATTTACACCATTACTGATGGAAGGCTGGTGTTTGAACTCAGGGCTCCTAGATAGAAGGGAACTCTTAGAAGTGAGGTGATCAATGACATAGCCAACAACACTGACCAAAAGCCAGTCTGACAAAGATCCATACAAACCCAAGTTTCTTGGCCTCACTGCAACAGCAGGTATCTTGAAAAAGCAGCAAAAAAGCTGACTTTGGCTCTGTGAGCAGTGCTGGTAATTCAGACAGGCAGACAGCAGAAACTAGGACAGGCAATGAAGTATTGCTTAATGGCTAAAGCCTCTGATGCTAGAAAATAGCAAAAAGCCCCTAGACTGCTAGTCTGCTGATAGTGCCTAGTTTCTGACTCGGAAGGAAGCCATGTGCTACTCTCCCATGCAATAGCAGTTGGGAAAGCCATCACCACGCACTGTTCCTTGCCAGCAGGTACTCAAGAAGGCAAAGTCTGTGCAGCCCAGGCCAACTGGGGCTGCCAAGCAGCCTATCTGCACACAGCCATCTGTAGTAGCTCTCACCTGCTAAGTTGACCTCCCTAGCTGCATCTGTCAAGACATCTCTGGAGTGGCAAGCTCTGCAAAAATTTAAAAAACTTTTCAACTTAAAAAGAAAAGTTTTACTACAAACTAAAATTAACTTTTTAAGCAGGAAAAGCAAAGTGCCTATCAAAATTAAAAAAAAAAAAAAAACAAAACATGTATAGGCAGGTCTCTCCTAAGAGACTTGTCCTCTTTGGCAGGTTTGACTCTGGTCACTCTGGTGGGTTTCTGGATTGTAGCAAACACTACACAATTCCTCCCCCAAGGAAGCTGCTCTTTCTATCATAAGAGGGATGGTCACCTGCTCCCCAGCTCTGCAGCATCCCCCCATCAGGTGTAGACTCCCAGGGCTCTGGCATTCCTTTTGCCACTTACCAATTAAGCAGAGATTACATCCTAGGTATTAGGTTTCATGACCTCGTACTGTTCCCTTCTTTCTTTTGAGAAAGCCAACTTCAAGTTGTTTGGGTTGCCTTGATACTGCCCATATTTCCACACATAATCTAACTTCATCCATTTGAGAGTTTTTAATTGACTGACCAAATTAAACCACCCAGATGTGATGTGATGTGTTTTGTAACACAGGAACTGAAACCTGTACCTTTCACAAACAATCCCATAAGCACTCTAAGGTGGCTGTGTCACAAAATAGGGCTCACACACTTTCCCACAGAAAAATGGCAGCCAAGAACCCAGGAGTCCACAAAACCCAGGAATGTCTTTTCCAAAGAGGGACAGCTGTCATACAGCCTTCCAAGATGAGGAGACAACAATGATAAGGAACCAAATCTGAAGGTTCCTGGCTTCCTCAGTGTCACAGCCACCTTGTCAGACTTAAGACTAGCAGATGGTTACTGAAGTTGAACAAAATATCCTGTGGCCACATCTCGAAATTATAGCCGTGACAATCAGAAGAAATTGAATTGATGAATTTGAAGTAACTCAGAAACTGAAATTTTAAAAATTATTTTACCCTATAGAACAGCTTGAAAAAAAGTCAGTGTAAGTTCAGTTTTTTAAAAAAAATATATAGAAGCCTTAAAATGGAAGTAATCTAGCACTGTCAGAATGACCTTGAAGGGAAAAAAAACTCAAACCACCAAACATTTCTGTTCCCAATGCAAAGCTATTTTTGTTCCCAAAGTAAAGTAATTTTTTGCTGTTCTTCAGATTATCAAGTTCTTATCTAATATATCCACATTTAAAGCAACTATAATACTGAAGGAAGTCATAATTAAGATAATTAACCTATCATACACATAATTATGATTTCTACTTCAATACTTGGCAGAATTACTAACATGTTGCTACATGATGCAAATTTAAAAAGAACTTCAAAGCTGCAGTTAGGAGCTTATAAAATAAAACAGGAGGCAATAAAAACTGTTCAACTCATTGCAGAAGCTACTACCACAGGAGACTATACTTGATCTGGTTGGGATGAATTTTCTTCACAGCAGCTCATATGGTACTGTGTTTTGGATTTGTGATCAAAACAGTATTGATAACACGTGAATATGTCAGCTCTTGCTGAACAGTGCTTGCACAGCAACAGCACCTTCTCTGTTTCCCACTCTACTTTTCCATGCCCTGCCAGCAAGTAGGCTAAAAGGTAGGCAGAAGATTGTGAGGGATCACTGACAGGACAGCTGTCCCAAATTGATTAAAGGGATGTTCCTCATCACACAACATCATGCTTGGCAAAAAACCCTGGGGGTCATATTTTCCAAAATAATCGCTGCTTAGAGACTGGCTGGGCATCCCACTGCTTGTGGAAGGTGGCAAGTTACTGCCTTTGTGTCACTTGATGTCCACATGCACACTCCTTCATTTAAACTGTGTTCATCTTGACCCAAAAGCTTTTCTTGCATTTGCTCTTCTGATTCTTTCCCTCATCTTGCTGGATGGGCCTGAGCCATCAGCTGATGATAACTGCTCACCAGGGTCAGCTCCCTTCAGAATCATAAAAGACAGAATTACTCCTTACAAACCAAGCACCAAGAAGTCATGCGGGTCAAACTTAAGAGAATTTAGGAAAACTTAGGGCTCTGGGAAAAAAAAAAAACTACAGGCGAATTGAAAATGTATTGTAATTGCTAGGGATTTCAGGAGCAGAAACAAACAAACAAAAACATGCAGGTTTTTCAATACATCAGAAGCCAGCTGGTTGAACGGGTTCTAAACTACCAGGACAAGGATAAGGCAGATAAAGTCAGTGCAGTGACACTACATATTTCTGCTTTCACTTTAGGAGATGTGGAATGGAAAATCCTCAAGCTTGTGTTAACTTTTTTCAGAAAAATGCAAAGTACTTCTGGGGGCAAAAAAAAAGATACAAAAGTCAAAGTACAAAACCCAACAATTAGGCTCAAAATGAAACATTAAATCCTATGTCAGAAACAAGTAGAGGAATGAGCCAACAGTGCTGACAAACTCAAAACCACCCTGCAGATTAAATTAGACCCATGTATATTATGACTCATCTGAACAATTGCCAAGCAAGCTGTGTCTGAAAAAAACATCTCAGCATGGAAGAATTTCTACACCTGGGTCAGAGAAGGTGAGCTGTACTCAGTTGCCTTGCTTTGCAGCAGAACTTGTCGGTGCCTTGTGGAGAAAGCCAGGTGGCAGAGGAGGAGCAGAGAGGAGACAGAACAAATAACACCTCAGAGTACAGTTGTGATGAGCTGCAGAAGCAGATTAGTCCAATAACAACAGATAGAGAACCAAGGTTGAGAAGAAAAAGATAAAACACAGTCCATATGTATCAACACAGAACTGTATGGAGATATTTGGTGAGTAACTGCTCCCAGAAAACATCTGAAAGGTCAAATTAAGTTCGTAAGCTTTTCTGGACTGAACAACTGTTGCTGTTGTCTCAAATCTATTGCATTTCATTACCTGCTCCCACAATAACTCCTCTCTAAGGCAAACCTGTGAAGGCACAGAAGCTGCCTAAGGCCCCTCCTGCTACCTCTGGCAAATGTGCTGTCTCCCTGACAATCACTATGTTTCATCAGGACTTATCAAGCCCCACAGGAAGCCTTGCCACGCAACTGGCACCTCAGCTTCCAGCAGCAGGACTCAGTCATTAAGGGTTAGCTCACACACATTATCCAGCCAAAGAACTGTACCACAACACACACTGTACAAAGGAGAGGGGTCACATTCTATCCTAATTTTAAATGTTGGGGGGTTTCTTGGGGGAAAGTGAGCAAGACACATGCATAACTGGAGGAGACTTAAAGGCTCCAGATGTGCAGAAGCCCTTTAGGACATAATTTAAAATTTTAGAGGAACATATGTACAGGCTGAGAAGTGCCATCTCAAATAAGAAACATTTCTTGAATTCAATTAATGGACAATTTCCTGAGAAAGATGTACAATTCTTTGAGCTTCAATTTTTTCAGTGCTATACTGAAACCTACTATGTGAAATCAAGGCTTCAAAACACATGCAATCTTGTCAATACTGATTCTGATCACTGATTCAGAGTCTAATCATTTCCTTCCAACATTTCTACCACTTGTCTACCGCAGGCAAGATACTTCCTGGTAATTTACTTTCATTTCTTTAACATTTATGGTGAGGCAAAGCACCAAAGTATAAATCCTACCTCTAAAACTCAAAGGCAATAGAATACCCACTCTTATGGTATCTGAACTCTTAATAATTGTCCAGTCTCTTCTTCTAAGCTTCAGTTACAGATATTCTAAAGCTTCTGTAAATAAACAAACAGCCAAGAGCACTTAAACTGTATTTGATTATTTGTGAGTTGGAAGAGGAATCAGAAGACGCAACAATATCCTTTCAGCCCTACCTTCTATTATAGCTCTACTGTTTATCTATGAAACCCCATAGTTTTGCTATCTGACTCATGATTCTAAGCATTCAATAAGGGTAACACAGATAAACAATCAATTCGATAAACAATCAAACTCACATAGAAAAAAATTTCGAAACTTAAGATAATTGAAACAGGACACAGAATGAACAAGTCTAAACTCCAATCTTATGAAGCAGCCCCAGAAACAGAAAAGCATTGTGGTTTAAAAATAGGGTGTGATACCAGATAACAGCAGTGATTCAGTTGGAAGACAATGAGAGTACAAAAGCAAGAGACAAGCCAAAACCTGCACTGTAATGACAACACACAGTCATAGCCTTAACATCTCCTTTGGTGCTGGAATGAGAGGTTAAGAACAGGGCAACCTGTTTCATGAGTACAAATGATAGGAAAAACTGTAGCCATCACAGAAGCAAAAGCCATCACAAACACAAATGGCTATTACCAGCTTATCTCCTGACAGTGATGCACACTGCAGCCATCTGCAATCAAACACAGTAAAGCCACTTTGCAAAGCAGCACAGCTTTTGCAATGTGAACCAAGATATTTAGTCACAACCAAGAGTCTGATCATAAAAATTGCAGATGCAAGAGGGAACAATATTGGGAGCAAATGAATTTCCTGCCACAGTAAAATGTGTGTCTCGACCATCCACATGCTTATATGTGTGGAATAAGACCGTAACTCCTTATGCAATTGCTCATGTCTGTTTACATACTTTTTTTTTGATGAACAAACATAACATTTGGTCCCATTCATGTAGTTTCATGGTTTCAGGGTCAAGAGATGGATACATACATAACCTCTACCCAAAACCAGACATGTATGTCAAAGAAGCATTTCTACCCTAATGAGATGGATTGCAAGTTTTTTTCTTAAGTGCTTCATGCCATTCAATTCCCCTTGGATATTGCTTCGAATAGTCTAAACCTCTGAGCAACTGCTATTCTAAACCTGATTTCTCAAAGACAACATTAATACAAGCAGTGTCTCCCACCAAATTCAATGGGCTCTGACATTTTGAGAACTGCAGGAAGGGGTGGGGAGCAGAGCAGGAAAAGAAGATATTGCCCCTATTGAGAACACCATTTTTGGTAACATCCTGTTAGACACCAGAAAGTCTGCTAAAGACATACAGATAACTGGGGTTTAATTTGGTTAGGGTTCCCGAAGAACTACTTATTAACAGAAAACCCCCTACAAACTCACCAACTACAAGTTTCCTTCTTTGTCTCAAGATGACTTCCCAGAAACATTATCCCAATTATTACATTCAGTCTGTAATCAGATCTTCATCCTGAGCAGTTCTCTGAAGAGAGAAACACAGCAGAAGATGTTCAGAACTGTCACCATGCTAAAGCCTCACTGTGCTTGGCTCCGACAGTGAGAGCTGGAAAAGGTGACCCTTACAGTCTGGTACCTAAACAGCACATGGTGCTGCCTCTCTTCAATTCTTTCCTAAAAGTCTGTACTAACAGAAACTAAAACCCTCCACACTTCTTCCTCAGGACAAAATGGAGAAAAATACACTGGCACAAGACAGGGAAACCTGACGTGTTCTCTCCATGATGTTATTGAAAGATATCTGTCCATTTTGTATAGCTTTAAATTGTGCTGCTGCCCATGGGTGTGAATACTGTGAACAGAGCCCTGAACACTATTTTTGTTACCCAAAGAATTCCTTGGTTTGCATCAGGGTGCTATTCATCTATTTCAGGATAAGTTAAGGTAGGGCTATCTAGCTAATGATAGGGTCTGCTATAGTACCACGTAGACACCTAGTCTTGTCAAGCTTGTTCTTTAAACCCCTGTCTAATTAGGCTAGACAGTTTGTACCACATAGTAATTGTTCATACACTTCCAGTGAGGTGACAGCTAAGAAGAGAGCTGTACTTTCAGCAACTATAAATCACAGCAGAGGGGAGTGAGTAGAGATTACCAAATACAAACCCCACCCCTTCAGTGCAGCAGAGCATGTAAGATGGGCTCCAAGTATAGAGCTCACTGCCAGCAAAGAGTAACTGCAAAAGGATTCAGTAAGGACCATAAGGCCATGCTTAACTGGATGTGTCTGGTTAGGATCTTGTGGTTACTGTAAGGCTCAGGCAGCTCTCATAGTTCTGACAAGGCTCAGCTGAACTCAGCAAATACAAATGTCAAAAACAGATCTGAGAAACTCATCTCAGGGATGACCTTATTTGCAACCTTATGGCCACTCATTTCCCAGGGAAACAGACACCACACAAGAAGAAAAAATTTACCACTTGAAATATCACCTGAAGAAATCCTGCCACCTCCACACAAGGTCCAGCTATGCCAAGCAGCACTTTCATGACAGTGATCTCAAGGGGATCCTGCATTTCCTTTCTTCCAGTCATAACCACTGTAGACCCCTTTACTGCAGCAAAGAAAATAAAATCGTTCATACTGATCTGGAATCAAAATGTGCACAA
This sequence comes from Drymodes brunneopygia, assembly GCA_013400955.1. Taxonomy (NCBI): domain Eukaryota; kingdom Metazoa; phylum Chordata; class Aves; order Passeriformes; family Petroicidae; genus Drymodes; species Drymodes brunneopygia. Next base: position 163,151 of record VZTZ01035714.1, on the reverse strand, counting down.
GATGTTGTCACCTCCTGATTCAGCAGGGGACTGACCTAGAAACCCCACAAAGCTGAACAGGGCTGCAGCTGGACTAAGCCCATCTAAACGCTACTCGTGGCTGCCATAGGTGGACAGCTGCCTTTTCTCTGTGTCCATCCTGCCTCTTGAAAAGGTGTTTCAACTCGTGTTCTGGAAAGTCATCTATGAAAGAAAAATGAAACTTTTATTTCAGATAAGCAATTTAAATCAGGTCAGTGATGACTATGAGAACTGGGGGCAACACAACTGAAAGCAAGGCACAAGTGAGACAGAAGAGAAAGTCACCATATCCTGCATTAGAAACACAGACCACCTCAGCTGTATCATTTAATCTTACTTCATGGGATTCGAAAAGGCAAAGGACAGAGAAACAGTCTGGTCTCTAACACGGAAGTGCTCAAAGAAGGGAAAATTGCAGTGATGATATGTAAATTCTTCAGATCTCCCCACAAAACCAAAATCAATGGGACCATTCAACAAACTCAGCTTTGTCCTAACTTGTCACTGAAGTGACTATTCAACTCTTCAGGGTCAGTCTGTCTCACAATATGCACTTCCAAAAGCATTTCTCAGGTTTTATTTATCTATTCATAAAAATCTCAGCCTCCCTGAAACCCAGTGAAAACAAAACAAATGCCCTTAACACTATCAGCATGAGAATCACACCACCTGAGGAGAGAGGGGGAGGAGAAAGAAGGCTGATGGGAAAAAAACAGGCAACAAACACAAACAGGAAAAATGATGGGAAAAGCAGCCAAACCCATATCTTATGAGAGACAGGAAAAAAATCTTGTTGGCTTCCAAGAACTTAAGTTTCCCTTTCCCCCCTCCCCCCTCCAACATATTAACTTACTAATTAAAAATAATTTTTTGAGTAATCCTTATTGGGAGTTTCCTGTTTACACAGCAGTTACTCCGTGATCCAATAAACTCTCTGGCCTGAAGTACGTGACCTTGACACACACTCAGTCCAGAATATAGCAGTTACCTTCCTTGTAAACAGGAAGCTGCCAGTGCACCAAGGCACAGGAACAAGAAGCACACAGGAGTTATATTTCTCCAGCACCTCCTGCAGCTTACTTCAAGTGCAAATCAGGAATTAAATCAAATAATACATCATGAATATCTATGCCAACAAGTGTTTGCCAGCACTCTCTGAAGGTTTCTTGAAAAATCACAACTTTTTTTAAACTGTAAACATCTTCCATGGGCTGACATAGCCAGAAGACTTTCAGGCATCACAGGATGGCTTTTGAAAGGCTTTTAGGCATAAATGAATTAGACCAAAGCAGAGGAAATTTTTATCATAACCTGCACCTTACTGTTTTGGGGCTTGTAGACAGATGACAAGCATTAGTGCTCATACATTCTGGAAAGTATCAGGCTTTATGGAAATCACACAGATGGTAACACCAGCCAAATATATGGGTGTATCAGTAGAGACTTAAATACCAGGCTGCAGCTACATGGATGGCTCCCTGCTAACCTGCATCACAAGTGTTTGCCTTTTGATAAGAGCAAGAGCAGTAACACAGCTTATCCTCTGATCTGGAACACAAATTCCAAAGCAGTGGACTTTACATTTTAATCTTAGAAACACTGATCTACTTTACAAAAGTGATAGTCCCACCTCACCTTGGTTCTCCACAGTTCCAAGTTGTACAGACTGCAACAGGCCTACAAAAAAATAATTTCCAAAAGTACACCTAAGCAATCAGCAACCCTTGATAGACAGCAGAAGGTCTGGACATAAAAGCAAGCCCAAATTTGTCACTAATGTAGAACACAAATATTCTCAGTCACTCTAGTCACTTCTCAGCAGTGGCCCATCTTACTAGACAGTCTTCAGAGAATGTCCATCAGCAGTTACTTGCACAAAAAAGAAGGACAAATGGGCTAATATTAAGATGTTATAAAGACCATTTCAAAGGATTTCCAAGCAGCAGTAGTGATCTGGTTTTGAAAGGCATTCGGCAGGGAATTCTTCAACCTTCCTTTAAAACAGGTTAGGGCAAAGCAGTTAGCTGTCCTTTTAAATAACTGTATCCATCAAATCTCTGACAAGAGATCTTTAGCAAGATCTAAAAGGGAGCTCACTACCAAGTCTAGCACCATTTTTCGCCTCCCTTCCACAGCGATTTGCTATATTGTAATCTACGCAGGAAGCCACAGCTACCAGCTGCTTGCTGCACTACGGAGTCTCTCTTAGCCTATAATTCTTGAACAAGAGCCCATCAATAATAAAACATATGAATGGTTAAGGCTGAAAGGGACCCCTGGAGATGGTTTAGTCTATATAGAGCCATTACATCCTTGAAAAAAGCATCAGCAGCTATGCTCACTTGCAGATACCCACCACCACTAACTTACTTACACCACTAACACCACTTAACAGACTACAGTAAAGGTGCTGGACTCATGCTACCAATATTTGAACTTTGTCCCATGTGAAAGGCACGAAACCCACCAAAAGGCCCCTGACGGGCTTTGAAGAACAGTATTCTCCCAAGCTGTCTTGGTGCACCTGCAGATCCAAAGGGAAGTATAAGAACTGACACAAGCAGCAGCCCTGCGAAAGTGCCCTTTCATTTAACTCGTGCTGACGGCACCATCTAGTGCACTACATGCAAACAGACCTTTTCTCCATAGGTAACAAAACAGGAAGTAAAGTCAACACCACAGAGTAATTTCTAGAAAATGCAGGTATTGCTTATAAATATCACATGCTAAATAAACTTGTGTACATATCAGACACTGAAAGGTCACTCCACAAGCACCTACCAAAGTGATGACTGATGTGATCAGAACAGACATACAAGAATCATTTCAGTCTTTGGCTACAGAATCAAGCAGTTTAGTGCCAGTAAAACTACAAGTGTCAAGTCCGGCCTATTTGACAAAGTAGCACTCCAGAGAACAGGTAAATGGGATAAATGTTGAATGAGTTCAAGTTGCAGTACTACAGTAGTAATTTCCTTTCATCAAATCAAGGAGCCAGTACAAAGTTGAAGAATAGGTACCTTTATTTCATTCTGTAAAACTTCACAATCACCTCATAATTTTCACCTCATCACATAATTCCATCTCTCATCATCTCTCTCTGCAGAAATACTTCAGTTCTTCAGGGCATGCTTTTATCCTCTGTTCAGACTTTGCTTGCACAGCTTTGAAGTGAGACAGACAACACCAAGCAGTGCTACAGACTGCCGTTTGCACTCCAGCCCCCACCACTGGAAAGGAAAAGTGCTTCCTTAAGCCAGCCAACAGCTGCTGTGCTGAGCAGGCATTTTTACAAACCTGTCCACCCTGTGAGCACAGGCAAACACACTGAATATCAGGAGTGAAGATTCCTGGAGCTGGATTGTTTTAGAGGCAGGAATTCAAAGCATTTAGTTGACTAGCTACACCTATCAGGTTACTCTAGCAAATACCTGCAGCCTTAAAAATTATCCAACAGTCTACAGCATTACTCACCTTACTATGCCTCTACTCCAGTTAAAGAGAAAAATAAAAAAAAAGTAGGTAGAGCTTTTGTAACAGTAGCATGTCAGCTGATAAGATATAAACATATAAATTACCACAGTGGACAAAACAAGCTCTTACTTTACAATTGCAAATTACACGCGGCCCTAATCATAGAATCATGAAATCATTAAGGTTGGAAAAAACCTCCAAGATCACTGAGTCCAACCTTTGACCAATTACCACCATGTCAACTACAATGTAGCAATAAGCACCATGTCCAGTCATTTTTTAATGCCTCCAGGAATGGTGACTGTACCACCTCCCTGGGCAGCCCATTCCAATACTTAACTAACCTTCCTGTGAAAAAATTCTCCCTAATATCTAACCTGAACCTTCCCTGGCACAGCATGAAGCCATTTCCTCTCATCCTACTGATACTTGCCTGGGAGGAGTCAAACCCTACCACACATGTGTTGTAGAAATCAACAAGGTCTCCCCTGAGCCTCCTGTTCTTTGGGGTGAGCCATGGGCTGCCATCTTCTCCAGAATGCTGTGGGATACAGCATCAAAGGCTTTACTGAAGTCCATGTAGACATCTCCATAGCCTTATCCTCATCCAAGGGGCAGGTCACTTGGTCATAAAAGGAGATCACATTAATCAAGAAGGACCTGCCTTTCCTAAACCCATGCTGTGGCCTGATCCCCTGGTTGTCCTATACATACTGGTAAACTACAAAATGAAACCTAGTGCCCAAGCTTCTTCATAAGCTGCCTGAAAGGATAACTAAGGATGGTAAAATTTCCACCTACATTATGGTAGAAAAGAGTGATACTCTAAACCAAAATTTATTTTTAAAATAATGTGGATGGATAAAGCACACTTGATTCATATTTCACAGAATCACAAGAGTGGTTTGGGTTGGAAGTGATATTAAAGGTCATCCAGTTCCAACCCTGCTGCCGTAGGCAGGGACAGCTTCCACTATCCCAACTTGCTCAGGGCTCCATCTAAGCTGCCCTTGAACGCTTCCAGGGATAGAGCACACACAACTCCTCTGGACAGCCTGTGCCAGTGCCCCATCACTCTCACCGTAAAAAATTTCTTCCTGATACCTAATCTAAACCTACTCTCTTCCATTTTGAAGCCATTCTCCCTTGTCCTTGCCCTACATGTCGTTGTAAGAAGCCTCTCACCATTTTTCTTGTAGACTCCCTTCAAGTACTGGAAGACCACAATTAGGTCGCCCCAAAGTCTTCTCTAGGCTGAACAATCCCAATTTTTTCAGCCTTTCCTCATAGGTGCTCCAGCCCCCTCATCAGCTTGGTGACCCTCCTCTGAGCTGGCCCGCTTGCCAAGTGTCACGATCCGCTGGTACCAGCGGGAGTCGTGATGGTTCGTTAACTGAATCTCAGAGTGCAAAGGAAAACAGGGACAAAATATTTTAAGTTTAAATCAAAATCAAAGCACTTTTATTGAGTGCCAACAACAAGATTTATGCGATAGAAGAGGGAGAGAGGGAGAAAAAGAGAGAGAGAGAGAGAGAGAGAGTTGGGTATAGCTACCACGGCACAGACGGAGTCCTCGTGGCCCGGTCCCAATAGACGCGTCTTCGTCCGTGGGGAGATCTCAAAAGGGGTCTTCTCAGAGAATGTCTTTATAGTCTTTTCAAAAGCGAGGGGCAGCTTGCCAACAGGTGAGGCAATTCTCTTCAGGAGCGGTGTGCAGCAGGCTGAGGGGTGCAAAAGCAAGGGGAAGCCGGCCAAGAGGTGGGGAAATGAGTCCCATTGTTTTGAGGCAGTGGTACGAGGCAGGTGTACAGGACGGAGTGTTTCTGTGCAGCTCTTTCCGCCATGGCAGCAAGAACGACACAGTCTGATGTGGCCTGTACTTAGTTTGTACCAGTCACGCTTCTGCACTCGGCAGGCATCCCACCTTGATCTGGCCCAGACCTTCCTGTGCAAAAGTCCTTCCTCCCCTCTTGGGGGTCTTTGGGTGATCAGTCTCCAGTCATTTCGATGGTCATGAGGCAAATGACAGATGAGGGGCTTTAGTCCAGTCTCTTACACCAAGAGAAAGAAAAAACAACCGGGGGTGGGGGGGGGAAGGTAAAATACAAGAGAAAACCAGGGAACAGCAACGCCCAACACCAGGGGTTAAGTAAGTACTGTTAACTTTGTCCCACTCAAGACTCTCAGAAAGGGCTCCAACACGACGCACAGCAGTCACGACAGCACGGGGACGCCAAGAAACTCGAGCTTCCCGCACATCCGAGAGCACAGAAACCTCCTTTCTCTACACCCCTTTTCCCAGGCGGGGAAACGCAGCCCGGGGCGCTGCCAGGGACTGACACGGCGGCTGCGCCCTCAGTGCCCCGCGCGGCGCGTGCGCCGCCCCCGCCCGCCCGCGGCGCGCGCTGACGCGAGGAGCGTAAACAAAGCGGCGCCCTGTGGGAAGAGGGAAGCGCTACGTGCAGGAAGAGGGAGCCTCCATCTTAGGCGCTCGTCGCGGCGGCGGGATGGCGACGGATAGCCGGGAGGAGAAGGGTACGTGGTGGTAGAGACGGGGAAAAGCGTTTGACCCCGGGGAAAGGGGGAAGGCTGGGGTGGAGGCCCGGTCCCCGCCCGAGCCTTCCCCGCTCCCCGGGGCCACCTTGGAATCTGGTGCTGGGCCTTCAGCCTGGGAGACCTTCGTCTCCTCCAGGGGAGTGGAGGGGTGGCTGGGTCAGGAGTGACCCTTGGAGGATGATTTTTTTTTGCGGAGGCGCTCCCTGTGTTTTGTTGGGGAGCAGGAGGTAATAGGGCCCCTCACGCTGTGGTGTCCCGGCGGCGGCGGGCTCGGGGCAAGGTGACTCGAGCAGCGCGAAGAGGGAGAAGTTCGTGGGCCGTAAGTTTTACATTATCGGCAGCGAGTTACTGTAGGTTGTCTTTTCGCAGAAAGTATTTCCTGTTTTTATTGCGGCTTTTTATTTCTGCTTGGATCGCTGGGCCGTTTTGGTTTTGGGGTTTTTTGCAGGATTTTCTGTGGGGGGACGTAGTTACTTTAGTAAGTAGAAACTGGTATTGGAATCTTATTTAGGCGATTATTGCTCGGCTTTTTGCAGTCAGCTGTGATTTCTGGGCACTGTGGGTGGATAAATTTGAGTTAGAGGAATCGGACGATTTCAGAGTCATTACTCTGGATTAATAATCTGGGATAATTAGTCTCGAATAATAGAATCATAGCTCTTATAACTGACTACCGCTATCCATGGAAGCTGAAGTGATCCGCATGTTATCTATGAGATTATATCAACCAGTCCTCACAAAATAGCTTCTTTAATAAGCAAAACCAAAGTTAGGTGTAGCAGATTTCCGTTTGGTGGTTAGTGCAGAGAGTTGCGGAGTTATAAAAAGGGTAAAGTATCACTGGGGTACTGTGGCTTGGATTGCGTTTGTTTGGATTTCTGTGGAGAATAATGCTTCGTGTCAAGCCTTTTGCAGGATATGCGCCCACAAAATGACTTTGTCAGAGTGGTAAAGGTTTGCTGTCTAATATTTATTGTGACACTATATGACATGAAAAATTCTCAGTAGATTTTGTTAGAACTGGTAAATAAAATTGTTGGTCGTGCTTGATCCTTAATGGTATTATTGTAAGACTGGTAGGTTAGGATATGATCTGGTTGTTTTGAAACAGATCTGATCTGCCTCTGTGGATGAGCGGTGATCTTGAAATGCTTGCTGTTGCCATCTATAAATTTCTATTCATATAATTATTTATCCAGTTGGGCTTGAATTTTTTTAGTGTTTGTAAATCACTGCCAATGGTCAAGTTCTGTTTTTACTTTAATTTTCTTTTAATTATTTCTCATATGAAAGGGGTTGTTTTGACTGAATGTAAAGGTGTTGACGCACATTTGTTTGCAGCTGAACTGATTTCTGCTGTAAGTGCTTCCATTGGAAGAGAAATGCTATTTTACCACTTAAAAAGCAGAAAAAAGTCTTGCAGACCTGTTCAGTTTGAAATCACGGGGTGTTATTTCTTTTGTGTGCCAAATCAGATTTTTGCTTGGACCCTTCCAATAGATCTAAGACCCCTGGCCAGCAGAGGAAATGGCCTCCCAGGCTACCTTCCTGCTGTTTGAGTGAGTTAAATTCATTCATGGAAGGATCCCACAAGAGACCAGTGGCAGGAGGGCCCTGTTGGGAGTATCTGTCATGGAAAGAACTCATTTGGTCCCTCTGTCTGGTGATGGACTGTAAAGTACCTGTCCTCTGCCATTTTTGTTTCTCTGCTTTTGTATTTTTCCTGATACCTCTCTGACATAATTTAGCCCTGCAGGCTGAACACTGACAGTGGCAGTTCAGTGAGAGGAATCATCTTGTGCAGGTCAGTCAAGCAGTGTATCTAGTGCAAGTGAGAGACAGGAAGCAGGCTGCTAAATAAATCTGGAAATGTGTTTCTGAATGAATCAGGTCGATGTGCGTATGGAAGGGGATGGGGGAACTCATCCTGCTCCTGTCTCCTGTACCCTTTTTAAGGTTCCAGCTGCAAATGAGGCCCATCTCACCTGGAAGGATTTAGGAGAGAGTATGTATCAGACCTGTGTTTTCTGTTAAATTTTCCTTCTCGTTTATTTCCAAATAAGCTGAAACAGGAGTCTTTTGGCACCTTTGAATGCTACTGCAGTAGGTAGGTTAAATGTAGTTTACTCAAGTATGCTGTTGTCTCATCAAGAGGGAAACAAATCTAAGGATCTATATGTGTGATTTGAGATGGATAATATGTTTAATTTTCTAATTGCAGTGCACCTCTTTTCATTAGTGTCCAATACATAGTCTTGTGCTCTGGGCCTGCCAAGCTTCCTGTGGGCAAGCAGAATGCAAGCCAAGAAATCGCATCCTATGTTTGGCGGTTGCACAGCCATAGATCTGACTCTCATATATTTATCAGTCACAGCAAGAGTATTTGTTGTGGATGTATAGGTGTCTACAAACATAAATGGCTGTTCCCAAGAGAATTATGATCCAAATTTGTGTTGCACTTAAATGCCTGCTGACTGTAAATTGCTAGGGAAAGCTTTGATCCACTTCTCTCTGCACCATTTCCTTTGCATTAAACACACCAGCTGAGCAGTCAAGGGATCACTTCTGCATTCCCCTACCACTGAAAATGTGCAGAAGTCCAGCAGGAAAGTTAGTGCACATACTGGCTTCAGATTTGGTAGTATATGGTACGGAGACAGTTATAATACTAATTTGTTTTTTATAATGTGGATTATGTTTGGGGTTTTTTTAATATCAAGCTGTAAAATCTCTTTTGTGGCTCAGCTCAAGATTTTGAGATAGACAAGCTGCCAAATTCTGTAGGACTTAATTTGCTGCATTACCCCAGTTTCATGCAGTACAGGAGTCCGTACCTGCGTCTGCTATGGATATTGTCAACCAGCTGAATCCTTGAAGTTTGCTCTGGTTTCTTTTTCCTGAGCACAGAAGATGCAACCAATCACAAAATGGAAAGAACTGAGAATTTTTGAGAGATTCCAAAATTAATACCTTTTTTATTTTTCCCTTTGCATACTTAGGCTTAGTTTTTCACTCTTACTTTTTAAAGTGCTTGGAATATAGATCTGCTACCCTAAAGCTCATGACTCCTTCTTCTACTAGAATCACCATATATCCCCTTTGGTTTCAGGCAAAGTGAAACAGCCAGAAATGGTGACAGATTTTAAAATTTTGTGAGCAAGTGTGGTCATTTACTGCTTCTGGCATGAATTTTCTTTAACGCCCTTTTGATCAAGTTGTGGGGTTTTTTTTAGAACAGCTCAGAGTTAATGATGCAGCAAATCAAAAAGTACTGCTTTCCCCATTGTGTTTTTTCTATTTGTAAGTGAAGCACAAAACTCACCCTTCTAACACAGCAATGACAACAAAAGTAGTGGAAGAGAGAGAATTCAACATGCAAGTTTCAGAATTTTGCAGAGATAAGGGTCTCTCCTCTTTACTAAAGGCACTCAGGCTATCTCCTGGTCTGTCTTTCTAAAATCTTATACAGGCTTTTATGTTTGGCTTTCATTGTAGGTCAACTTTCCTGCAAAGCTTTTGTGACATGAGGAGCCAACTTGGACCTTGTTTAGAAGTCTAAATGCATCTTGTGACATATTTTAATTCTTTTATTTGCTCTGCTTGATCCTTCCAACTGAAAGTGTGGAAATAAATCAAGAAGACGTCAATTTTTGCTTTGTTGCAGATCCGTAGCCCTGAAGGGAATGCTTGGGTTTGTAAATACTAGTTCTGTAGTTTACATAGCCAGACTTTTTATGGTTGGTTTTGACTTTTTTTGTGTATTTTCAGATGGTGAACTGAATGTTCTGGATGACATTTTGACTGATGCTCCTGACCAGGATGATGAGTTGTATAACCCTGACAGTGAGCAAGACAAAAGTGAGAAAAAGGGTATGTGACTTTGGTAGTGGATATCCTGCAGGAACATAAATAGTAAAAAATGTCTGTCTTATTACAGTTAGTCTTTGAAACAGTAGATTTTATGACTTGATTCAAAGAGTGAATGAGTTCCAAAAGTCTTCATTTCATGGACATGTGCTTTTTCACCTGACCTTCCAAACAAACAGTCAAATATGCTTCCTTTTGTCTCAAGAGCAGTTGCTGAGTCTGGCTTGTTCTGAATTTACTTACTATTAGAAAATGACTATCCTTTTTGACTCAATGAAGTGAGATGGAAGTGGAGCAAAGGGGTTGCAAAATCTGATTCCAGCTCAGTTCTTGATTTGCCTTTAGGCCAATCCCATAAGCATTTAATTTTAAAATTTAGTTTTAATTTTAGTTTATCATTTCCATGTATAAAATCTAAGAAATGTGTATCTTTTGAAATAAAGTACATGTTTTAGAACATGAGCTGTTCCTAAGTAGCAGTTTTGAGCTTTGCTGCAAAGCCTACAGCTGGAAGATGCTCCCTATAACTGCAACAGGGTAATTACCTAAAATAGAGAAAGTTGGAGCCTCTGTATATTTTTTGTTTTGGTATCAGAAATAACACTGAACTTGATATTTCTTTCTGTTTAAGGATCGAAAAGAAAAACTGACAGAATGGAAAACGCTGAAAGCAAGAGGCAAAAACCTTCTGTGCATTCCTCGAGGCAGATGATGCCAAAGCCTCCCAGTTCATCAGTTAGCAATAACAAGAGAATAGTGAGTACAAAAGGAAAGCCAGTGTCAGAATACAAGGCTGAGGAGTATCAGAGATCTGACAGAAACAAGCGCCCAGATGGTGATCGAAAGATGCGAATGTCAAGCAGTTCCAGGGAGCCTTATAAAGGACAACCAGAAAAATCCTGCATGAGGAAGAGGGATATTGACAGAAGGGCAAAGTCTCCTACACCGGATGGTTCAGAGGTATTAAGTATTCTTGCTGCCTTATAAATAAAGCAATTTTATGAGACTTTTGTAAGGCACATTCTCTTAGGACTGTGTGTGCATCCTGACAATGTTATATGACTGCTGATTCACTTTTTCTTTAAACATCAGAGAATCAGGCATGATGTGGATAGAAGGCCAAGCAGATCTAGCCATTCTTCTAAAGAAGAGGTGAACTCTGAGGAATATTGTTCAGATCACGAGACTGGCAGTAGTGGTTCCTCTGAACAAGGCAACACAGAGAATGAGGAGGAAGGAATGGAAGAAGAGGAAGATGATGAAGGGGAGGAGGACGAAGAGGTGGAAGAAGATGGGGAGGAAGATGAAGAAGAATATGAACAGGATGAGAGGGATCAGAAGGAGGGAAATGACTACGATACACGGAGTGAAGCCAGTGATTCTGATTCAGAATCTGCCTCCTTCACAGATGGGTCAGTCAGATCTGGGTCTGGTTCAGATGCATCAGGTAGGCAGCATCTTGCATGCTAATGTGAAAATACCTTGCCACTGAAAGTTTGGCTACTTTTAAAAATAACCACTTCCTGACCACATCAAAAGTAAGCTGTGGTAGCCCAAGTCAGGAAGATGCTAATTACGAAATACTATTGGCAAGGAAAAAATACACTGGAAAGTGGTAAAACAAAATTTTGAATATCCAGATTACTGTGTTGAGGATTCACAGTGTTCTTGACTGCTTTTGGCCTTGCTGTTCAATGCTTTGAAACACTAAAGTTAGCATTTTCTTGGGTATCTAATGGCTTAGTTTTCCACATGGTTCATTTTAATTCAGTGTTGAACTGTTTGATATCCATCTAGATGAGTGACCAGGTAGACTGGTGTAGTAAAAGCACCATGTCCATAGGGAAGGATAGTTGAATCTTAAACAGTGACTGTGTTCAGCATAGGAAATATAAACCTAAGTTGAAATTATTAGCTATTAGGGCAAATTCAGAATGAAATAAATGTTTTAAGTAGAAACTAGAAACAATTGCTTTGTACTTGTGTATTATAACTGGTCCTAACTTACAGATGTGAAGTGCTAATGACGTAAATACTTTTGGGTTTGGCTGTTCGTTGTTTGTTTTTTCTAGGAAAGCAGCTTGCAATCCTGTTAAGATTCCTATTGTGTATCTTCCTTGTCTGAAGTCTCCTTTGGTGGTCATCCTGCTTAATATGCTGCCTTTTTTAGCTCAGCTCTGCTGTTTGGAATTAGAGACAGCAAGGTGTAACCTAAAGACAAGTGAAGCTGTAATAACTGTTCTAAAAAGCTTTGTGGTATAATGTAACACTTTCTTAAGAGTGGAAATAATTGTCTGTGTGCCACAGTGTTTTGTTTTCTTGTCTCTTTCCATATTTTTGAGCTCTGAGCAAATGAGCTCTTATCACTGTCGCAACACAATTTGTGCTGGATGTTGCACATTTGGGTGAAGGCTGGAAAGAAGTGCTAACCCACCTTTACTAAAAATACAGTAATAATAAATTCTGTCTCTAAGCATTGCACAGATTTACTATATTTGTGCAGTTCATCTTCCTTTGTGAATGAAAAGCTTGAGTAACTAGCATTTGCTTCTTTTCTGCATGATAGTTTTGTGGCAACAACCACAATTTTAATGCGCAAGCCAAACGATAACTTCACTTTTACTGATGCTATTTTCCTGTCTCATTACTTTTTAATCTCAACTTTGCCTGTGTTTAAAATATGGCTTTTTATTTTTTACTGTTTTTTTTTAGACGAGAAAAAGAAAGAGAGGAAGAGAGCTAGAGGTATCTCTCCAATTGTTTTTGACAGAAGTGGAAGTTCTGCATCAGAATCATATGCAGGTATTCTTCCCTTTCATTGCTTGTCATTGTGACTTGCATCAAATCTTAAAGTGTAATCTGAAATAAATGTAACTGGCTGTAGAGATTTATGGGGTATGTAGCTTTGTATAATTTGGTATTGACTTCTGGCATGTTGTGTGTGGACACCTTTGGGGGGAAGTAGGCTTTCTTGTTACTTTAATGCTATTCTGTTGCTTAAGTGGAATTTTCACTTTTTTTTTTTTTTTAAACTTGGAAGATGATGATTCAGTGACTAGTTTTCTGAGTAGGAAATTGTTCAAATACTATTTTAAAAAAACAAATGGAAATCAACCAACCCAAAACCAAAATAAAAAAAAAAACCAAACAAAACGAAACACTCGTGCACATTGAATAGTATTTTTTGTGTGTGTGGGTGCGCGCCAGAAAGCATAATTTGTCATGAATGAAAATTGTATGTGACAAGGCTGTAGAAATTGTATATTATCTCTATTAAGGCTCAATCTGAACAAATGTACTTTGGCTAAACACAGGTTCAGAAAAGAAGCATGAGAAATTATCATCTTCCGTTCGTGCTGTCCAAAAAGGTATCATTTAAATTTGAATTTTTAATGCATGCCCCATAGCAAGCCATTGTCTCTGTTGATTAAATTACCTGTAAGTAGTGATGTTCTGATATAAATCAGTTTAAGCACGTCATTGTTCTGAGCATGATAATTGAATCTTGAGCTACTTTTGCATGTGTTGAGAGCGATATGCAAAAAGTTCAGTCATTTTGCTCTTTGCAGAGGCAGCAAATTTAAAAAGGAAGTGCTTAAAACTGCAAAGAGGAGCAGCATTCACCATTCTCTATTGATCAGTTTGTGCTTGTTGCAAGTGTTACCCATCATTTATGCAAAGATCCTTAAGCAAGGAAATAAGTCCTACATATCGGAACATCACTGAATCATGCTGATTTTATTTTACTTTTTTCTTTACCTGGATATCTAAGGTTTAGTTTTGGTTTGGTTTCCCCTGGCATTTTGTGCTCTGCAGCTTTGACTTCAGATTGGGTGGTTGACTGTGATGATAATAAATGGATAGGAACTGGGTGGGATACTGTGTATTTTGAAGGAAGCAAGCAACTATCTGTACTCAAAGAAACATGTTTGGTAAGTATTTACAGTTCAGCTTATTTGATACTTTGTTTTATTTTCAGACCAAACAAGTAAACTTAAGTACATTCTCCAAGATGCAAGATTCTTTCTCATCAAGAGTAATAACCATGAAAATGTATCACTTGCTAAGGCAAAGGTATGTTGGATTTTCTTCAAACTGATCTCTTTGCTTTCAAACACATCCATCTTAGTTTGGAAAAGTGTGCAGTTGGATGCATTCTTTTTATCTCTTGAATCTTGGTAGATGCAGCAACAAAAGCTACTGCACCTTGGTTCTTCTGCTTCCACTGTAACCTAGAAAAGTTCCTAGACCACTGGCCATTTATCTTGGCAAGAACAGGGTTAAGAGGGGCCTTAGGGTCTGTTTGATAACATCCTGAGCCAACCTCCATTGAGAATGCTGGGGTGGCATTTTCTCCCCTCCATCAGCACTTCTGTTCGTATTGCTGTACTCTGAGGAGGTTCAGAAGGTTGTTTGGCTTTCTTCTAATGTTATACAAGTAATTTTTGTCAGGAGATTCAGGATCTGAAGCCTTACTGTGCAAATGCGTGCCTAGCGGTGCTGGTGTGAGTGAGTTCTTTGGGAGGGATTCCAGAGCACTGGTTCTCAACTGTTAAGGAATTGCAGTAGGTGTCCATTGCACCACTCTGGTGGTTTTCTACTGGCACATTCTTTGGAACATGTGATAGAGAAAATATTTGATTCGCTGTTAGACAATATACACAGAGTAGGTGATTCTATTAATGAAGATTTTCTGAATTAGTATGAAAATAGCATTAAAATGATTAAACAAATCTCAAAGTCCTGGACATGTTTGGTTCGCACCTCTCCTTGCAGCTTTGGATCTGATCTGTGCAGTGAACACCATTTTGACTGGTGTTTGCTTTAGCTCTGTGAAGCGGTATATCCTTTTTTGTCTCATCCATGTATGGAGCTGCAGTATCCCTGTTCCTGAAGTTATTGGAGTGGATTTGTCTCTCAGTGTAGAGGCTTCAGTGCTTTGGTATTGGAATTCCAAGAAACTCACTTTTGTGGTGCCAGTGTAATAGGTTGTTCAGATCACAGCAGGGCTTTACAAGCAACCAAAAGCCATGTAATCTGACTGAAAGCCAGCAAAAACCCCAGATAGTTCTCTGGTGACTACACCAGAATCAGACAAACACTGGTCTGAGTTCAGAGTAGGGCACGAATGCATACCTTCACTGAATAAACTCCAGGGCAGGAACATTCACTTTGGTAGACTGTAGATCCTATTCTGAGGCTGAAGCCTGTTTACCCAGAAAATAGACTGAGAAGTAATTCAATGAGTTGTTATTCTATATCTCAGCTCAGTTGGTACTTTAAAACAGTTTGGGTTTTATTGTGCGGCTGCCTAATAGCTACTGAAAAGGGAAAGGTACTACTTAATAGTAGTGAGAGGAGATGTGGAAGGCTAAACAAAGTGATTTGAGTCATCTTGCCAATTTAAGATGTTAGTCTGGTGTCATTCAGGTTGCTGGTATTTCACTGAAAGAGTTTTGAAGTCTGCAAACTGTTCTCAACATATCTGCAATACTATACTGAAGTCTACCTGCCCACCTTTTGTGATACATTCTGTTGGTTTTTCATAATTTCTGTGTGTTATATAATACAAAAATCCCCAGAGTCACTTGAAATGTACACTTAAAAATAGTAAGGGTGAAAGTTATTTGTTCATCATTATAATTACAGTGGAAGTCTTACAGATGGTCTAAATGCATCTGCTGTGTTCAAAAAAAGATGGAAAAGCCAGTGTTTTAAAAATTTTAGCACAAGGCAGGCTAAAATACTTCTTGAAAGAAATGTATTTAGCAATACCTTTTTCTTTTTATTATCTTCTATTCCAGTACTCTATTTCGGTCTTGTTTTCTTCATCTACATTAAATGTATGTTAGCTAAATCATTTGAGATGAACTCTTGTGTTTTGGTGATGCAGTGGGTATTTTTCTGTTGTAGGGAGTATGGTCGACGCTTCCAGTGAATGAAAAGAAGCTTAATGCTGCATTTAGATCAGCAAGGAGTGTTATTTTGATATTTTCTGTAAGAGAGAGTGGCAAATTCCAAGGTAAGGGAAAGGGAGGTGTAATCAAGGTGAGTGGAAGTGAGTTTTATGTGCAATAACTTTTCTGTTGTATCTTTGTTACAATTCATACAAAATCCTTTAGGGTTTGCAAGATTATCTTCAGAGTCCCATCATGGAGGATCACCTATACACTGGGTGCTGCCTGCGGGAATGAATGCAAAAATGTTGGGAGGTGTCTTTAAAATTGACTGGATTTGCAGGTAAATAATTGTGCATGTATGTTGCTGTTAGTAACAAGGCACTGCATGTTACTCAAGTGCCGACATCATCCTTCTGAAACTTTAATCAACCAGATATCTCTCTGCACTGCTCACTTGAGTAGGCAGCTGTGGATGAAAAAGAAAAAAATTCATGCAAGGACAAATCTGTCTTGATCTGACAGAACAAAGAAAATACTACTGTTCTAAAACAACATACAAAACAGTGCAAGTATTGCATAACATACAGGTTGTGAGAGTTATGTTCATTGATTTAACTGAGTATGTGCTTACAGAAAGGATTTAAATCTCTTTTAAGGAAAAAGTTACAGCAGTCCTGTGAAAGACATTGCATGGTTGTACAAGTACTTTAGACTGCCAGAAAGACTAAATACAATAAAAGTGAGACTTTGAATTAGGGAAAAGTCTGTGTTGGGAAAGTCCTCTTGAAGCTACTAACTCCCACCTCCACAAAGCACTTCTAGCTTCATTGTTAGGTCAGTGCTCAGGGATTTATTTCAGTAGGTGCCAAGAGCTACCACATGTAGAAACTGGTCAGTGTATTCAGATGGTGAGATAATAAACAAGCACAGTCTCAGTATTGCACAAAGACCAAAATATTTTCTTTAAAAGGAGAGCCTGTCATAGTGTGGACTGTATTAGTTAATATTGGAATCAGTCAAAGCAAAATCTTCAGTTACCAGTATGTACAACATAAGAATATGTTCAGAGACCTGACAGTACAAAGAATAACAGGATTATTTTGTATGTAATCTCCTGCTGTATACACTTTTAATTTTTTTCTTAATAAAAAAACTGAGGTAAAACTATAAATGTTGCCACTTGCATATTTAGGCGGGAATTGCCATTCACTAAGTCTGCTCACCTGACCAATCCTTGGAACGAGCATAAGCCAGTAAAGATTGGACGCGATGGACAGGTTTGTTAATTCTTACTTTTTTCCTAAAACTGACATCCTCTAGTACTTGCTTCCAGCTTTGAATGTGCAGATTAGGAATGTTCTTAGCTCATTTACTTGCAGTAGAGTGCTGTGGCAAAGGCACTCTGCTTCTTTCTAATGCCATTGTGAAAGAAGGAAAAGGAAACAATATAGTGCCAGTTCTGTTGTCATCTTCATGCTAAACAGTGTTTGCTTCAAAACTATGTGATATTTTGAATTTGAAATGTAATGTGCCTTGCATTGTATGGTGTGCAAACCATATAGCATCAGTTTTTAAGAAAAAGTTCTGGTGTTTCCAGTTGTGCTTTGCTTTGCATTTTTTTATATATACTGTATTGCTTAAGGCATAGACTCCCATTATGGAATATATGCTAAGCAAATTTTAAGTGGGGCTGGCTCTTTGTCTTGTCAGACCTGCCAGTGTGCAGGTATGTTGCTGCTGTTATCACATACCCAAGCTGTGGGTAAAATAACAGGTTCTGCTTTCTTAAGACAAGGTGGGAGTTGTGTAATCTCCTTACTGTATGGAAAATGTCAACCCTGTGCTGCATTGTTTTGCCCACAGATATGTTTGCTTTGTTGTGTAGCGGGAGAAAAACAATAGTTTTGGTCTTGTTTTTAGTTCAGTGTGAACTTGAAAAAAAAAAAAGGATTTTGGTTAACTTAGCTTCTGTTAAATGGTCAATGAAATACGTTTTTTTTTTTAGATTTGCAATCTGGACATGGGTTTCAGCTTTTTTCCTCAAATTACTATACTGTTATGTACTGGACAAGCATTGTCTGATGCTTGCTCTCCCTGCTTTTCGAGTCTGGTTATTTCCTGAAGTGGTTATCATTTATCCATTTATATTTGCACAACTCTGAATGGATCTCTCTTCTGAGGATGCGTACACTGAAATTCTGCCTTTACGACATCATTTGGGAAGGTGTTCTGCAGGCCTGCAGTCACCAGTTTGAAGAAGCACTTTTTGGGATTGTTTTGCACCTGGCTCTTGCTAGATTTATTTGATGGCCCAAGTTCTTGTACTGGTGGAGGGAGTCAGCAAGTTGATATCTGTCCCTTTCTTCTCCAGACAGCTTGTGGTGTCCGACGCTCCCATAATGTCCATCTTGTTCCCCATATCCCGCATATTTTCTCTTTTAATCTAGGCTGGAGAGACCTGACCTGCTCAGTCATTGCATGTAGGAATTTTTGCACTTACTCAGTTATTCTTGGTGCCCTGCTTTGAAGTTTTTCCATTTCTATTGTCCCTCTGTTTTTTGAGATGCAGGGGCACAACTGTGCCCAGTATTTAAGGTGTGGGTGGAACATGAACTTTCAGTGTGATACAATGACTTTCTTATTCTGTATTCCTTTCCTAATAACCCTGAACACACAAACTGCTTGTTTTGGCTGCAGTCAGACATTGAGTTGGTATTTGCATGGACCTGTCTGCCATACAGTGAAGAGCTCATACTGAGTGGTAGTAGTCAACATCAGGCCATGGCTTTATATGTGAAGCTGGGATGGATTTTTTTCCTACGTGTGTCACTTTTCTTTCTGTAATAGGTGATCATTTTCTTTGTGATGAAAAACAGTCCTCTGATTTTATAGCAAAACAGTGATGTGGCCTGTATGTCTCATGGGAAGATATGGTTACCCAAAGTGTTGGACTATTTTATGAAAATGCTAAGTAGTGCCTAAAGAGTGAAAGGTAATGTAAGTGAATTTTGCTGTCTCTAGTGATACTGAAATCTCTTCAAAGTGTCTTTTATTTTTCCCTTAAATGTGTGTTGTCAGTGTATTTGGGGAGAGTTTCATTTCTTCAGTTTATAAACCAGTACTGAACTTCTAACTAATTCTAGGAAATTGAGCCGGAATGTGGAACCCAACTTTGTCTTCTCTTCCCTCCTGATGAAAGTATTGACTTGTATCAAGTCATTCATAAAATGAGGCACAAGAGAAGAATGCACTCACAACCCCGATCAAGAGGACGCCCATCTCGTCGAGACCCTGTTCGGGACGTGGGAAGGTTAGAAACGTTCTTTGGACTGATAATAGGCACATGTGTCAGAATAACGTGATGGAGGAATGTGATTCGTCAAAGCTTTCCCTGCGATAAAGAAGAGAGAAAATCCTCAAATCAAGCTGCATGGACAAGTTTGTGGCTTCATTGAGGATTTCACATGGTTCCCCCGGTCTGTCATTTTTCAAGAGGAAAATGGGGATCTTTGCTTTTGCAGAAAAAAGCTCTTAAAGTTCTGTCTCTAGTTTAGACTAGATCATTTATTGAGCTAATGCAACATGTAATGCTAGCTGTAGGTAAGCTTGGCTTGATAATGAGCAGGCTAGATGGAGAGGAGGAAATATTTATATGCCAAAAATGTGTTAATATCTTGTAAAAGCCTTTTCTTTCAGGTGTGTCTCTGGATAAGCCTTATCAAATATGGGACTTTTATAAGGATCACTTAGAATTTTGCAGAAGATGCCGCCTCATTTTGAGGATAAAATATTTAAGTTATTTTGATATTCAAGAGGAGCATTATTGGGACTGTTTCAAATTGTGTCACCGTGATGTGTTAACCCCATTGCCAAATATTCTCTAACATGTAACCACTGAATTCACACATCTTGCTGAGCTTCTGAAAACAGTAGGTTCTTTCCAAAAGGGATCAAGTGGCCCTTGGAGACCCGGCAACAAACCAAAAAGAATGGCTGTTGCTGTGTCTGTATATACAACCTTTCCAGATGCTGGCAGTACCTGTGGACTTAAAGTATTTTTAGAGGATCGACATGGTTATTGATCACTACTATATGAACTTAACATCATTTTCCAGAAAAAAGGGGGTATAACTTGTTACAGAATTGGAGAAGTCTTTGCAAAGAACTGATATTAGCCCTTCTGCCAAACACCTTTTCCCCGTGGTAGCCACTTTGCATACAGACTGATGTATGGTTTGGGCTGAAACCTTTGGTTAAGTTTCCTTTTTGTGGAAACATCCTGTGGTAGGTACAGAGCCCCAACAAGAGTCCCCATTTCCTTGAGCTTAAAAAAAAAGGACACTGTAACGAGTAGGTAGGAGGAAACCTGGCAGCGCCCCCCTATTTTTGGCTTTAAAGGACTGAACACCAAGATGGCTTTTGGAGTTAAGCTAAGAGGTTTCCAGTGCAATAAAGTATATACAAGTGAAGGTTTTGCAATGGACTGCAAACTATACATAAAACACCACCACACCTTCTCAAGCCTGCCAGGGCCTCCATTTATGTATGTGGCTTACAGCTAAAGTCAGTAGTTGGACTACTATATGAACTGTTTCTATCATATTTTATACCGGTCGTAAATGCACTCTCAAAACTACAAGAAAGCGGTATGTTTATTCTTTACACCAGCTTTTATTTTCTTTGATCTGAATTTGCTGTAGATGCAACTGCTTTGGTTTTTGGGCTTTTTGCTCATACTAAAGAATCTGCTTCCATTTTAAAAAGCTTAGTAACTGGGTATGGTGGGCTTTAAAGACTGAAGTTGGGGAAGCGGGGGGAGAAGTCACTCTTTATAAAACTAAAAGCTATATAAGCTTGTTACTCAGCCAGCAAGTTGCACAGTAATTAAGCAATATACGAAAGTGTTATTGTCTTGTCATAAGGAATTATACTGTGGGGAGGGGGAAGGGGCAGGAAGGGAATGATTTTGTAGCTGCTTTATGTTTAGAAACTCTGTTACTTTAGCTTTGGCGTCTCCCAGTACTTGTATGTACCTTGGAGCAAAATAAGCAGCCAGTTGTCAACTCCTTATTGAGCATAACAGCAACTGGAATGTAACTTTATAAGGAAGAGCAGAGTTCTTAACATCTCTTCCATCAAAGAGCTGTCTTTATAGAAAAGAGCCCTAATAAATTTAATTATTAGGAAGCTTGAGCATTATTAAATTGTAAAATGCACCCATGCGTTGCTGGTAAATTGCTTAGAACAGAAATTATTAGAAATAATATCATTGGCCTGCCCAGTTATGAAAGTCACAGTTAAATTTGCAATTCCACAAAACATTTTATTCATAAATGTTATGGAAGAAGCCCTTCTATAGAATTCCTTACCCCAAGCTATCAAATGCAGTAGTCTTCATACCTTCTGACTGCAATGTTCTGTGAAATTTTTCTTGTCCATTAAGTTGTTTCAAAATATAATGTGGAAAGTGTAATGTTAATGCCTCAATTTGAGTTTGATTTAGACAAATTTGTTCCCTTTTTATTTGGTATGAAGGTACAGTTGGGTAGAGTTCCTTCTTTAACTACCAAAATTCCTGTAGGCAGAAAGTAACAGTGGAGTATATGTAATTGAGCTATTTCTGATTCTTTCAGTTCAGATTTAAAGTTCTAGAATATTTTGAAGCAAATGGAGTTGAGAATTATTACATTGAAATCCTGGGCAGCTCAGACTATTCCTGTGAGGTATTCTGCTGTGACAAATGCTCCAAGCAACCTTGTTTAATCTTTGATATCTAATTTGTGTAGGCGTCGACCAGAAGATTATGATATTCATAACAGCAGAAAGAAACCAAGGATTGACTATCCTCCTGAGTTTCACCAAAGACCAGGTTAATATCTTACTCTGAAGATTTGTGTGCACCAATTCACAAGTGTTTTCTCTTTTAGCATATCCTTGTTAATTCAAAAGTAAGATATTGATATAACTGGGATATAAAAATGTGAATTGTTCTAAGTGCTGCCTGCTGCTTTAACCCAGCTCTCGCAGAACTCAGTGGCACTGTTTCACTGGTTTGAGAGAGTGCTAAGTTAACCTAGGCTGAGCCCTTTCTAAGAGCCTTGAATTGTGTACCTAGTTGTGAATGATCCTCTCAAGCACTGTGTTGATGTGGGCACAAGAATAGATCTGACCTACTTGTCAAGATGCTAATTATCAAATGAGAATGTTTGAGAAATTTCCACCTGGGAAAGTCAGCTGAGACTGCCTGACTAGCACCCTTTGTGTGGAGATGATGGTACACATTCAGTTATGTTTTCAGAGACAAGTTTTTTTACAAGCTTGTCATAAGTTAGGGGATGTTGCACTGCATTTTACAAGGGGATGTAATGATGAGTTTGGGAAGGGAAATTTGTTGTTCTCCAGAAAGAAATGTTTGCAGTGGTAGTGCAGCAACAGCACTGAACATAGTGCAGCCATTTTTTTCTATTCGGAAAGCAAGTATTAGGAAATTGTCAGTTTTAGTCTACCAAATTATGCCTCACATCTCTTAGAAAAGCACATTCTGCTGTTTCAGTGGTAGATTTCTAAATCTATTCAGAACATGCCTTTATCAGTCCAGCTTGTCTGCAAAGCCTGTGCTCTTTCATGCAAAAGATGTTGTTGCTGCTCTCCATCTTTCTAAGATCATTGTTTAAAAAAATAGAACAAAATTTTTTAAGAATAATGAAGCTCATAAGCTTTATTTTATTTTAGATCATCAAGCATGCTTCGTGTTTTGCACCATTTTGCTGAGCTCTTCAAAGTTTACTTCTTGGGATTTACTGAAGCTGTTAAGAATTCTTTGCTCTCTGGGGCTTTTTGAGATACTTTTTAGTTTGAGGTGAATTTCCTCTGTAGCATTGTATCCAAAATGTATTAGGAGGTCAGCTGTAAGAGTTGCCCAGAAGAACTGTGAGACGTAGTAATGGCTACATGCTAACTCCCTGGAGACAGTACTCTTCAAATTCATGTGTATTCCTTATTCATTGGACTAAATTTCAAGTCTTTATTTGCACAATTTCCCTTTTGCATTATTGTTGGTACTGTGTGCAAGTTCTTATGGATTTATTTGATGTCACTTCTTTGTTACTACATTATACTACTTATCTACATTATCTATAAGAAGCTGTAAGTTTTCAAGAGTTACTTTAAAAGTGAGGGTAGTGGCAGATAGACATAATTTCATAGCTGGCACAAAATGAAAGGACTTTCTAATGAATATAATTTTTAAGATTGTTAACTTGATATGGTAAATTGAATTAATACTGCTTGATGTTCAAACAGGGTATATAAAGGATCCCAGATATCCCGAAGTAGACAGGTAAGGTGTGTTCATGTTATTCATTTTATGCCCTGGTAACTTGTCTGCATGGATAAGTTGGATTTAGTTCTACAAATTTTTATTCCCAACAGACGATTTTCAGGAGTTCGACGAGATGTATTTTTAAATGGGGTAAGTTGTTGCATGCAGTTTTTGGGGAACTTCTTTATTCAGATTTCTGCACTTCCAAGGAACACTCAATACAAATTTTAATATTACTGTCTTTCATTTTAGTCCTACAATGATTACGTGAGGGAGTTCCACAACATGGGACCACCACCACCATGGCAAGGAATGGTTTGTGTCTTGTTGAATTCAATTTTTCTCCTTAGAATACAGCTTCCTTTTTGTTTCCCTCGAAAGGAGCCTGGCATATTGAGTGTGCACTCAACTCTTCGCTTTTCCTAAAATCTTTGCTGTAACAGTGTAAAAATTTTAGGGGAAAAATATTGATAGGAAGTGTTTTGAAATCTACTCTCAACAGTAGTCTGGCATCCTTAGTAAGCACTGAGGAAATAGCAGAACCCTCCTTTAGCCTAAACAGGAGGGTGTGATCACTAAATGTATTCTGCTAAATGTTCATAGTAATTGGTTCTCGAACAGCAAATGCATCAAACAGGTGGACTTGTTGAAGAGGCACATGGAATGGGCTGCCGGGCTGTAGCATTGTGCAGTAGCTTGCTTTTGGCTATGGCAATGAAGCATGCAGGAAATTAGCAAAATGTGCTGCACCTAATTAAAATAAGTCTTCCTGTATTACAGCCTCCACTGAAATATACTTTTTTTTCCCAGTCAGATGAGCAGATACATGAGTGTAAATATCTACTGCTATGTAGATAGTTCACTTTTACAAGTTGTGGTTTTGCCTTCATGTCAGGAGAAGTAGTCACAGTGAGGTTATTTTGGTTATATTTAGTGCGGTCTGATTTTGCATAAGTGTAATGAGTCTTTTGGCTCATTTGTACTGACAGTGAGCAAAAAGCAGGGCCAGGTGTAGAGATGCTCCTATAACTCTCATTTTTCTCAGCTGAAACACAACTCCTTACAACTGAAGGAAGTAAACAAGGTTGTGAGCTGGGCAGGAGAAGAGTTTTTTCAAACACAGTTAAGCATCCAGAAAGTCTTTTCTTTCCCTCTGCTCTTCTGCATGCAGTCCAAGTAGTTGTCCTAGAATCCAGTGCTTCCACTTACTTTGTTTGTGACAAAAATGCAAGCAAAGTTGCTTTGGTACTGTGGCAAAGGGAAGACCTTGCTGACTGAAGAAATCAGCCAAAATATATCTTGTTAAAAAAATCTGTTAGCATTTTGTCAAACAATTTGTCTTGCAAAGTCCGTTGTTTAATTTGAAGTAGAAACATATTCATAAGGAATGAGCATGATTTGTTTCTGTAAGAGCTCACTGGTTTGGGCAGAATTCACCTTCAATATGCAAAGGTTTAAAAAACCCAAAAACTAACCTGCCACATAAAAGTAGTGGAAGATTCATGTACAATGTCGTGTTGAGGCTGATACAGAAGGAAGGGATGTTTGGCTGTGGGGAGGGTGTTGACCAGACATCTCCAAGCAATGGTAGAGAGGTAGTAAAGCGTGCTGGCCTAATGGAAAGTAGTCTGCTGTTCAGTTAGGAGGCTGTGATCAGATATATTTAGATGTTGTATTTTCCATCTGAATGATGCACTCCGTACATGCATTCCTTTGCCTCAACAAACTTCCTGTAACTTTGTTGTAGCCACCGTATCCAGGTATGGAGCAACCACCACACCACCCTTACTATCAGCACCATGCACCTCCACCTCAAGCTCACCCTCCATACTCAGGACATCATCCTGTACCACATGAAGCAAGATACAGAGACAAACGAGTAGTAAGTGTCCACACAGACCAGAGGGGATGCAAGTCTGCAGGCCAGAGTAGGAATCTGGGGTCCAGGAGTAGCCTAATCTGAGCTTTGTTGACTATGATAAATGGCATTTTTATTACTTAGATTAGAGCTCCTTGGAAAGATCAGTTGTTTAGATTGACTAGATACTTCCAACAAATTTGAAAAGCCTTTCTCTACCAGATGGGGTCGAAGTAAAAAATTCTCAGACTTTTAAACTGAGGTGTGTGCTTAAATTGGCTTCCAGCCTGTCCACCACTGAGCATTTTCATGCTGAAGACCAGTTTGTATAAGGACATGCCTGTAATCTTGCCTGTGCTCATGGACAACAAATTAACAGCAGATTTTTGTGGTTTAAAACTTCTTACAGGCACATCAGAGAACAGGGCAGATTATTGAATTTCTGTTAGCTGACTTGAAAGGCTCTTTAGCTTTCAGGTGTCTTGCTGGTACCTGGCATTTGAACCCCAGATTCTGCACGTGGATGCTGGACACTTGTTTGGTTGGGTGTGTCTTTTTTTAAATACTGGGCTTTCTGAAGAGTTCTGAAGAGTTTTCTGAAGCCCTATAGATAAGGGAGGGAATTCAGATCTGGGAAAGAAAACAGCAGCTGTCCTTTCACCACAGCACGACTATGACATGAGAGTAGACGACTTCCTGCGCCGCACACAAGCTGTTGTCAGCGGCCGGAGAAGCCGGCCCCGGGAGAGGGACCGAGAGCGGGAGCGCGACCGGCCTCGGGATAATCGGAGAGACAGAGAACGTGACAGAGGCCGTGATCGGGAAAGGGAGAGAGAGAGGATCTGTGACCGGGACAGAGACAGAAGTGAAAGAGGTAGATACCGAAGATAATCTATCTGGAACCAGTGCTCACTTGAAACAAAAAAAAGCTTGTATTTTTTTGTGAGTTTACAAGTAGTACATTTTATTTTCAGCTGTCTACTTAAAGTTCATTGTGTAGAAGGATTTATAATGACCCTCTATTCCAAGCATGCATTGAACTATGAACTGGAAAAACTCAAATAGGCCAAAAATAAAATACACAGAGCTGACACTTAACTTCCTATTTCTATTGGAACAAAGTTGAAAGCAGCTAAGAATGTAGATATTGATTAATTCTCAATAAGTGTACATCTACTTAGTGACTTCATTCTAAGTTTTTGAATACTGATGGATAACTGCCTTTTTTTTTTTTTTTTTTTTTGGTGTTTTTTTTCTGTAGTTTCATATGGTTCG
>VZTZ01035714.1:0-136812 GCA_013400955.1 Drymodes brunneopygia | reverse complement strand
TTTTTTTTTTTTTTTTTTTTTTTACTGTATGGCAGTGTTGTAGCAGCCTTTTTTCCCCCCTCTTCCCCCCATTTTTTTAACCCTATCTGTGAAGTCAAGTGGTTTTTTTCAGTCTTCAGTAAGAAAAGCAATATTAAGAAGACACTATTGATACCTAATTTTTAGCCTTTTTTAAAAATCTTCCCTTGTTCAGTAACATTTTGGTCAATTCTCTTGTCTAGTCTCTTTCCAAAATGTACACATTGCTCGGAATGTTCACAACTTGCGTGCGTGAAACCAGAAAATATTGCTGTATTCTACATTGCTACCATTTTTTTTTTTTATAAAAATAAATTGATAACTATTGAAATGTTTAAAACTCCATGTTGGGTTTCTTGGTTTTCTAAGCTTGCCAGCTTTGACAGATTCTGGCAGTTCTAGGAAAAGATCTATGTTCAGAAATAGTTCAAATATTCTTTGTGGTAAGTGAAATTGATCTGAAGCCTGAATTTAGGAAAAGGATTGCTGATACAAAAGGTAATTGCATCTCTCTTTCCATAGTGAAGTAGCCAATAACTCCTGCAGCTCATCAGAGTTATTAAGGCCCTGCATGTTCAACTTAATCTTTTGATCTTCAAGCTGTTGAGAGGCTGTCCTCAGCCAGAACATACCTGTCTCAGGAATGTGTTAGTCCTGCAACATCCAGAGTCTGCACATGCGGTTTTGTAGTGATCACTTATAATTTCTCTTAAATAGGAAATATTTTAACTTAAATGCCAATGGTAAACCTGTGAGGGGGAAAAAAGCAGAACTTGTAGTGAAAGTTCTTCAGTTTATCTAGCAATTTCCAACTTTCCAAAACTTGTAAGAGTAGCACTGCGTTCGTGGACTTCTTCATAAACTTCCTTCAGTGTCTTCTCACGTAACAAATCCAGACTGTAGTATGTGCTAAAGTATGTGCAGCTGGGTGCTGCAGCTGTTTTTATAAAAGGTGATACAGGACTGGCCATGGTGTTGCAGTTGTGGAAATGTGACTTTCTGACTTAGCAGTAATTTGTGCTCTCTTTATTTTAGTCTACAATCACAGTAATCACAGTAAACATCTACATGTGTTAAACAAAAAGTTAGAGCTCCCATGTCCCAGTATGTTTGGTTCTTTAAGCAGTACAACGGGCTGAATATGTGTTTGGGTTCCTCAAAACATTTTATTGTGCACAGAGAGGTATTGCTTGCTAGCTGTAGGATTAGATCAGTCTGTCAGAATACATTCTGTGTCTAACTGGAGAAATGCATCATAGACTACCCTCATACTTTGGTATCTTTGTGTTACACACACACCCTAACATGAAGAGGGGGTGTTGGTTTTGTTCAAGTTTTTTTGGTTTTTTTTTTACTTTTTAAATTCAATACTAGATAAGCCAAATTTCTCTGAGTAGGTTACAGAAACAAACACCTCCTTACAGGGACTGTGCAGCACTTTGTCCAGCTTTTCCCATCTACCCTGTTTCCAATGTCCTGCGTTAGCCCTGTCTGACCAATGCCTGTGCAGTGTGCTGGGAGGCTTGCTGGCCTGCTGGCATCCAGACTGGTATCTCAGCAACTGAGTGATCGGGGCTCTTAGTGAGCCAGCTTGGTGGAGCTGTGCCTAGGGACCCACCTGGCTCTCTGAACAGTTACAGCAACTCCTTTCTGATCTGGGGCCTTAGTGTCGTGCAGTTGCCCTTTCTATTCACTGCATATTCCTGGTTATGATCCCATCACAAGAACAGGAACCGTATACCAGAAATTGCCACAAGATGCAGTAGTCTTCTTCTAACCCCTCTTTAGTTCACTTGAGCTTTTGTACATGTTGTAGTATGAAGAAGTTTAAGCAGACGTTGAAACATGACAATGCTAATAAAAAATGTTGATGTGGTGTAAGGAATTTTATTATGTAAACAAATAATCATATTCTGTTTGAAAACAATTCCAGAGTATTTAAAAATATCAGTTAAAATTCAAGCAGGTTGTTTCATGAGTAAGCTGGCACAGCAGTGAAATAACCTTACCTAGAACAGGAGGCCTGGACTACCAGGATTTTAGAGGCATCTTTAACATCTGAAGTACTTACTACAGGTACTAGCACTCTTATCTGACCCAAGTGCAGCACTATTTTCTCTCCAATTTTTCAGGCAAGGCAAGCGGTTGTTGTGCTGTTCCCACATGGAATGTTACTTCTTTGCAGGTTCCCTCTCTAGAGGTTTTCCTGCATTTATCAATAAGCATGGCTCAGAGGTGTTTGGGGGTTAAGATGGGCAAGTTCTGACAAAGGTGGCTTTCACCTAACCACCAGTTGCAGTTAAGAGTGATGGCCTGTGCAGTAGGAGTTCCAGACTAAATGGTAAAGAGAAATGATTCCCAGAAAAGTAATTTTTTTTGTGGTCTTAGGATTCTAGTCTCCTCTCAGCCCCCAAGTAGTCAGTGCATTTGCCACTTGCATCTCCCAGTTTTCATGATCGTGGCCCTTCAGATGGGCACATTTTAGGAGCCCTTAATCTTGGCTTCACTGTCCAGTCTGGAGAGAGCTTTTCTCACAGGGGAGGAGGCATTTTGGTTGTCAATCAGTGATCAAGCCTGCATGACACTAGAGGAAAGACAGAGTTAAGATAAGGAGTCTATTTGCAGGCCCACAGTACCACACAGGGCAAGGCTGAATTTATGAAATATACCAAAATATTTGAGGTGTTTTGTCGCACAGTCAGACACGAAACAATCAGGCAACTCCAGGAGGTCAGCCACCAAGGCCGGGCAGAAAACAAAAAGAGACCCAGCCTCTGTTCTTAAATTTATACCTTTTTACGGACAGTTACGGATTGGACAGAGAGATTACCACCCCTCCAATTCCGTAGGTGAGAAACACAGTCCATCACATTCTCCACCCCAGAAAGAAGAATGAAAAACAACATCCAAAGTACAAAACAATCCTTGGCTGGTTATAGAAACATGGATTGTTTACACAAAATCTATGAGAACCTTTGCTACCAACTATAAACACAGCACTCTAGAAAAATCAGGGTGACAGTATTTGAAAACTTAGAGCAGCAATTACCGTGGCAGGGACCATGTGTGATCAAGTAACATGGTCCCAAGGGATAAAGCAAATATAATTCAATTTTATTTAGACCAGAAGGAATTTGCTGGCTAAGCAAGCAGCTCTGCCCCACAACAGCTTTGTTGTGGCGAATTCATGATATGCCCAGCTTAAAGCATATCTTAATAAACTTGTTCAGCAAAGCATCTGCATAAATGCCTTGCTGGGTCAGCCTAGGAGAAGAAATTCACTGATTGGAGCAAGACGTCTATTCTTTCTTCCTCTTTGCAATCCTGCCACATCTACAGCAACAAAGGCAGCACTTGAAAAGAATGAAAATAACAATGGCTGTACAGGTGAACAAGAATGCCAGAACATCCAGGGAGTGATACTGGTACCAGGTGAGATGGTGAGCAGCTGGTCTCAAGTGCTTCGCTCCTTTGTGACGCATGACAAATTCAACCCAGAAGACAGCTCTGTCCAGAGGCTTAACGGGCTGGTCATGCTGTATCTGGGATAACTTCAGAGCATTTTCCTTATAGCTGGGGGGAAAAAAAGAAACCAAAGAGATTTCTTACTTACTCCTGAAATAAACCATTCAGCACCTGGCAGTCCTCTTGAGGAAGGTAGACAGCCCTGCTTTTACTTTCATCAATATTATTTAAATATATTTGAAACTGGTCCAAAGTATTCCTGTATGCATAAAATTGGGTTAAAAATAGTAATAGAGAAAACCAATTCTGCAAAGATAAGTTACTCAAAATTATTCCAGATATTCCTTTAAAAAAAAAACAACATGGAAACATTTGCAGCATTTTCTGTTCCAATATAATAGAGTATGGTGATTTGGGCTGGGATAACTTTCTTCCTGGTAGCTGATGTGGGCTATTTTTTGGATTTGTGCTGGAAACAGTGTTGATACAATAGGGATGTTTTCCTTACTGCTGAGCTTATACCAAGTCAAGGCCTTTTCTGGCTCTTACACCACCCCACCAGTGAGGAGGCTGGGGTTGCACAAAGAGTTAGGAAGGGACACAGCAAGGAAAGCTGATCCCAACTGACCCAAGGAGATCCCAGACCCTGTGGTGTCATGCTCAGTAGTAAAACTAAGGGGAAGGCCAGGGAGGCCACGTGTACCAGCTACCCCCCATGTTGTTACAGATCACCTCCACCATGGCTGACTCCCTCAGATACTAGATACCTCCACCAGTGCTGGTCCATTTGCTTCAGGAATTTTCAGGTTCTTGCTCGAAGGAACACCTGTCCTTCACACTTGAGAGGACCTGCTGTCAAAGACTGAGGATTTCTGCATTTTTTCCAATCCCTTTGTCAGTGGCCTGATCCTTAGCAAGGGATCCCAGCTGCTAGGCTTCCTTACCTTCTAAGTCCTGACTGATAGTTATGGTAACCTAAGGATATGGCTAAGTCAGAGGTAGGAGAAAGAACCATTGTGACTACAGGCATTGAAGACTTAATCAAACTAGTATTGTCATTCAGAACCTCCAGAGGATTTACACCAGCAGAGAACTCAAAATCTCCTCTGAACTTTCCAAGAACTATTTTTCTCAAAGCATTCGTAAAAGGTAATATAAGGAAAATCAAGTTACTAATCTCTCCTTTTTGAGAAATGCTGACTCTCAGAAATGACAGATGGTTTTCATCTGAAACCCAGTCTTCAGCTACTCTGCATTTTCCATTCCCAGAAGAGCCAGCAGAATTTCTCACATCAGCAGCCCAGGATTTTAATAACCTCAGCCTACTGTAAGGCAAGACCAGAACTCACGTGGAATTGTAAATGATGATGTTCAGTGCATCCACCAGGTCCTGCGTCTTCATTGTGTTGAAATCCACCTGAACTGCAGCTCCTTTTGCTACCATGTGAGCAATGTTGTCGTGCTGGTCAGCAAACATGGGAATCCCAACCATTGGGATACCGTGGTAGATGGCTTCATAGAGCCCATTGGTCCCACCATGTGTAATAAAGGCCTTTGTCAAGGGATGGCCTGGAACAGGGAAGGAGAGGTGCATGTTACAGCAGCTGTGGCAGACTGCATTCACTGGAATGTGAGCACTGCATGTAGGGGCTAATGCACTGCTAGAGAAGCGACCAGCCCTGACCTCTGGATCAGCAGCAGAGCTTGCATGCTTAGTTTTCACACAATCATACTTATTTTAACACAACATGTGAATCAGCAGGTCCCTCCAGACAACCCCAGAGTTACTTCAGCCCTTCCGCTTTGGTGCAGTTCTGTTTCCACATGGCCTCAGGTTCAGAACAGCCTCCTGCTTCAGCCTTGCTTACATCAAGCATGTTGAAGAATGAGCCCTGGAGATGAACTGCAGAGGCAAATCCAACTCCAGAGAACATCTCTACTTTGGTATTTACTCCTGCCTACAGGTGCTTTTGAAACCTTCCAGACAGCTGCCACCAAGCTCTGTAAGTCAGACCCTTTTAGGAAACTAAGCCTTCCAAGAGCAAAGCTCTGCAACTTAAACTGTGAAACTAAGTGTGTCCAACAAGCATTATATGGTTCTGTTGCCTGAATTAACAGTTCTAGTGGAAAAACAAATGAAACCATTTTTTTAATCCATCCCAAATAGAAGCAGTCTCACCAAGCAGGTCATTTTGTGGTATCCAGTCATAAATCCTGGTGTTGGAGCCCAGAGTTTCTGGTTTTTTCCCTTTGTACCGCCAGAGGACCTTGAACAAAGGAAGAATAAGATAAACATGGTACATGTGATGTGCCTTTCTGTATTATTACATGCAATTTAGAGCTTTATCTCAAGCCCATATAGCTTTTCCCAGTAATTCAAATAGCTTTGGCTCCACTTGAACTCTTTGATGGGTTATTATGTGCTAATTATAAAAAATGCATGGAGTGATTTTTGTATTTTGGCCTGTAGACACACCTCCACATCATTTGGTTCAGAGGAGGTGAAACAGCAGAACTCCCCATGAAGTAACTCAGCAGTCTGTCTCTCTGAGAGCCCAGCCTCCTGGCTGTATCACACGCAGCAGGGATGCAGGTAAAGAACAGGCCACTCCAAGCATAAAAGGCTGACTGAGAACAATGGAAGTGAAAAAAACAAGGCAACTTGTTTTAGGCTTGAAAAGAAATTCACCTTTTGTGGAAGCTGGCTGAGAGCTTTGGCAATCACATTACTTTTTTCATCACTTAAGTTGGAGACCATCGACCCAAGAGTAAATACGATGACACCATGTTCCCCTGAGCTCTGAACAAATTCTTCCATTTCCTAGGAGAGGCAGAAAACATACCGGGGGTAATTACACAATGCAGATGACACAGATTTCTGTGAATAGAGAGCATAAGCTTTTCAGCTTATTAAGGAAATGGTGGTGTGAACACCTCCTGACAGAAGGGCTTGACAAGTTGAGACAGGTGACAGATGCTTTGTCTTTTTGAAAGTTTCAGGACACATTTCAAGCAGCAGGAATGAATACTGGCATTATCATGAGCAGGCCATATGTACCCTGTGTCACCCTCCCTAGCATGGTCATGGTTCTGGATTTTCCTGGAACAAGTACTTTGTGTTACATAGCTCTGGTGAAACCTGAGAGGGTGTTTCAGCATCCTGACCACAGATTCACGGAGTTGGTGCCGTCACTTTGTTAGTCAGACAGTTCTCATTTCTTGCAACACACCACATTGCTCAAAACATTTTCTACAACTCAAACCAATAGGTTTTCCTGTTCCTTTTATTAGTTAGTGTCATGTGAACTGCAGCAGTAATATACAAAAGAGAATGTTTATCCATTTTCCCCAAGCTCAACCCATGCTACAGGGGAGTGGGAAGAGAGTTAGAAGGTTTCTTCTAGTAGACAACTTGCACTGAAGATGGCCTATATCTTCCAAGGCTCCTACAGAAATGATAATCTACACTAGAGTTTGTCATGTTGTCATCTTCAGTATTTGGGAGTTTCAAATTCCACCTGAATACTGTGATTCACAGCACAGCATAGCCTGGAGATGCTCAGTGTTTTACTCCCTTTAAGATGTCTTAAACTAAGGTACAATAGAAAATGTGTTTATCACTCATCTATTTCTGCAAGTTTTGACCCCATTTTACCTAAAGAGTTTGTCTGGTCACAGTGCCTTTTGGCATCAGGTATTTCAATGTTATCATGGGCTGCAAGTCTGTGTCTTAGAATTAAATACTACATTTAAGTACCCTGAGGCAGCACCTACCTTTCCTAAAACAGACACTATGTTACCCCATGCTGACATCAGCAATCCTCTTTTAAGACAGCAGGCTGTAAACCAGCCCTGAGTTTAGACAAGCATGGATAGATGCTAAATAGTTCCTTGCTCCCCAGCAGCACCAGAGCATCTTCTTTAAGAATGAGCTTTCTCAGGACATGGCTTGCATGGTTATCAGGGAAAGAAACAGTCTTTGTAACAAAGCAGCCAATGGCAGAACAAAGTTGGAATACCTTTGGTAATGGTTTTGCAGGCTGGCAATGAAGTCCTCCAACAAACTCAAAGTTGGGCAGGAAAGGGCGTGGAAATTCAAAATCCCAGTATGTTCTGATCAACCAAATCTCTGCTTTTCCCATTGTCTCACACAGCGTTGTGGGCCTTCCTGTGGACAAGGTACAAGAGATTTACAACATGCACGGGAGTGACCTTGTTTGCTCTAGATTGTGAAACAGTAGCCTTACCTTTGTCTTTTGGCACTCCTAATCAGTGTAGTTTATCAAACCATGCATAAAATGAAAACATCCACAAATCTGGACCTACTCCTTGCCCTCTCCTGTGTACAGCTTTAGCCGGTGGCCATGAGCAAGACAATACAATCTTTAAAAGGATTCTGAACCTTCACAATTACTTTATAGCAGTACAAGTAAGAAGCATTTAGTATCTAATATAGAAGTGCAATTCTTGCAGTGGTGAAATACTTAATTACCTGTGCTTGTAATAAAAACACACTTTAAGGAAAAGAACAATCACACAAAATTTAGTTCCAAATAAAAAATAAATTAATCACAAAGTGATGACCACCTGTCAGGGAGGAGGAAAATTTAAACAAAGTTCTGTAGCATTTCTCAAATGGTGACTAATTTAGCATTTGCTCAGACAAAATAAAAGGTACAGACATCTCTAGTTTTCTTGAGGACTGGGTTAGCTGCTTCTGAATAGCTACTGGGAAAAATTAGCCAACTCCACAGAAACTTTTAATGTCATTTTATGCAAAATATAATGTTTCTATAAATCCATCTGGAAAAAAAATTGAGTGGTAATCTGATGTTTTATAGCTTCCCATTTGGAAAAATATATATTCTTAGGTACATGTTGCAAGTTGTCTTTGCAGTATTTTCTCCACAAAGTGAAACTGGGGAGTAAAAGGGTTAGAAGTATTGTTAACAGTTTTCCATAGCCAACCTAATGCAAGCAGGAATCAAGCTACGTAAGCAGTAAGATTAAAAAATATCTGTAGGGCATCTTCTTATACTACTTGATCAGTATAATAATCTACACCAGTAATTTTTTCTTTATATTTAAATTAAAGAGCAATGAGTCAGTTACAAAGTTGCTGAAGTAGATATTAAGTCTTCATTACAAGTAGAGTGATATAAAGGTGTAATTAAGTCTTTATGTGGTATTAAAAAAAATCAGTCCAGGGAAGAGGGACTAGTTTACAGAGCACGGAGGTGTTCTTTGCAAATGCAGGAAGAGATTGGACGGCAACAGAAGAGATGCGCTTGTGTTTGCTGTTCACTCCTTATCTGCCTAAACTTAGATACCCTGGACAATATTCAAAGTCCATTGAACTAAAAGGTCTCTTTATTAAACATTGAATCACGCCTGAGTTGTACTATGTGGGAACAAAATTTTCAAGTATGTATGTAGTTTAAGGAGACTATTTCAGACTCTGAATGGTGGATGAAAGGGAAAGGTGACAATATTTATTGTCTGAGAATCTGAACTCACACTCAGCATCCTGCACTATGCAGAGCTGCAAGATATTTCAGGATTGCCACGTCTGCTGGCCTTTGAGAAAGAGTATTTTGAGACAACAGCATGGTGGTCTCAAAGCAATCCAAAGGCACAACCTATGCAAGAAACAAACCACTCAACAGCTGCCTTACCTAAGACTTTACTGTAGTACCCATCCCATTCATCTCGCCAAAACTTCAAGAAAAATAAATCCGTGCAAAAGTAGAAGAGGAAATTCTGTAGTCTTTCCATAAAGGACATCTGGTGTGTGAGCCCCATTGTGCTAGCGGGCACGTAGGAAGGTGGGGACGGGAGCCCACCGCACAGCCGCTCTACCACATTGCCATCAGAGAAACGGAAGCTGTAGACAAAAGGGATCTCTAGGATTTCTGCTACCAGCTCCCCACCTACAGACAGGGGGTCAGCAATCAGAACATCAAACTTGGCCTGCTGCAGCTTTGCTATCAGATGAGAGTTCATCACCAGGGTGTCACAGTTCTGCTTTGACATATTGGTAAAGACCTCCAGTTGCTCTTTAATTGTCCACATGATCTCCCAGGGGAAGAGATTAGAGGCTTCATTCATCCAGAAATTGAGGAAGTCGTCCATGAAGGCATCCAGGTTCTCCTGGCTATAGGGGACTTGCAGGACTTCAAAAGTGAAAGGAGAGGAGGTGTCCTGGTAGTCGATGAGCAGATTGCTGGAGGGCACCAGCACAGTCACTTCATGACCGCGGACAACGAGCTCTTGCAGAAGCACTTTCACATTGATCCAGTGGCTGGCATCGGTGGGCCAGACCACCACCCTCCCACAAAAACCAGTGCAGCAGCAGCATGCGTAGGCCCAGAGCAGCCAGGGGAACTTTGGCCCCAACATCTCAGCATTCCACGTACAACTCTGGTCTGACCGAACTGGCAGAAGTTCACTGCTTCGCTGTGCAAACACTTTGGAGCCAACCAATTAAAAGCAGCATCTGTTTGGTGCCTAGGCTGGCAAACGTGACAAGATTGGCAAATGTGGCAAGAGGGAATGTCATAACACAAAACAACACTCCTGGGAGGACTGGGCAAGCAGCAAATCCTGTTCTGGAGTGTCCTGCAGAGCCACAGCTGTTCTCAAAATTACAGCAGCTCCTATCTGCTCACCACAAAGTGCATTTTGCAGCATGTGAAGCCCAGAAGCCTTTTCCCTGTGGTGTGGTTTAATCTTGATAGGCAGCTAGGTACCACAGAGCCTCTAAATCTCCCACAGTAGGAGAAGAAAAGGAAGGGCGAAAGTTAGAAAACTCGTGGATTAAGATGAGACAACGTGAGAAAAAAACAGAAAAGGAAAAAAAAAAGGGAGCAAGAAAAGCAAGTGATACAAAAAGAACAGTTGCTCACTACCAGCCAACCAATGCCCAGTGAGTCCCTGAGAAACAGCAGCTCTGACAAACTTCTCCCCCGTATCTTTTATTCTGTTGAGCACAAAATCATCATGGGCTGGGGTATCCCTTGGGTGAGACAAGGTCAGCTATCCCAGCTGTGTCCCCTCCCAACTTCTTGTGCATCCCCAGCCCCCTCACTGGTGCAGCAGGGTGAGAGGCAGAAAAGGTCCTGACATTCTGTAAGCACTGCTCAGCAGTAATTAAAACATTCCTGTGTTATCAACACTGTTTTCAGCACAAATCCATCATGCAGCCCATCCAAGCTAAAAAAACAGGTATTGCACATGGAGCCTTAAATGCTAAACCCCACCATTCACAATAAAAAAGACAACACAAGATCCAAACAGCTCTGGGGCTTACACGACAGACACCAAACCATGCTTCAGCCAGCACAAGATTTTCTAGTCTCAGTCATCATAACATAATAAGCAACATAAACACACAGCTATGTACTCTGAGAGTTGGATACCTTAACAGCTTAGCTCTCTCAGCAGAATTACACCTTACTGGTGAAATATAAATAAAAACACTTTAAAATCTCATCTTGAAATACCGATTTTATCTCCCCACCAGCAATGCATGTATGTTTGGCTTGTTTCCTTTTAAGCATTACTATAATCGCCTAGAGCAAAAATGGGAAAATAATTATGCAACTATTATTCTTAAAAATTTTTAAAAATACAAATAAATACAACTATCATCTAATAGTTTTTTAGACACTTCCAGAAAAATGAAGAACCATGTCTCTGCAGAGGGCCTTTTATCACTGTGAATTGAGGCTCATCGGATGTCCCAGACTTTTAAAAGTCCAGAGGAGGATATTATCTTTCATTTTGAGACAAGGTAGCAAGAAGTGTGCTAGGGGACAAAAAGTACTTTTGTGTGGCGGGTATATAGTATTTTACTGTTCTTAGTGTTTGTCATGATTCATCTATGAATATGACTAATGAGCCTGTTTCAAGTGCTTTAGCACTGTTTTACATATCCTGAAAGTACCTGTACATACTTAGCTCTACCGGTGCAGCAGGTCAGGATTAACCGGCAATGTTTGTACTTGCCTGGATTGTTTGACTTGATGCAGGAATTTTGAAGGAAGGAGAGTGAATCTGGGGCTATCTTCCTCCTGATTTGTGCCTTAACCTCTCATCTCTGGATATTTACTCTTGTGTGTACAGCAGATGTAATTTCTGGAAAGAGAGCAGCCTTACCTAAAACTTCACTGTAGTATTGATCCCAGTTTGCCCAGATAACATAATGAAATACGAAATCCTGCAAAGCATAGCTGAAGATGTTTTTTAGCCTTTGCCAGAAGGTCATTCTATCTGTTAGATGGTTAGGGTGGTTGGTACATAGGAAGGAGGTGCTGGGAGTGTTCCACAGAGCCGCCCCACCGTGTTGCCCATGGAGAACCGGAAGGTGTACACAAAGGGGATACCCAGCTTCTCAGCTACCAGCTCCCCACTGGGTGACAGTGGGTCTACCAAAACGACATCGAAGGCGGATGCCCTCAGTCTTTCCATCAGGACCTCATTCTTCACAACTCCATCACAAATCATTTTAGTTATGTTCTTCATCTGGAAGATCTTTTCAGCTATCTTGTAAGCACTTTTCCAGATAGGTAGCACTCTCTCCTCATAAAAAAAAAAATATAAAACTTCATCCATTAACTCAATCATCTCGTTTTTGGTGATTGGCACCTCAATCACCTCAAACTGGAAGGGTGAGGGCTGTGTGGGATCGATGATGAGGAAGCATGAAGGCAGCAGCACGGTCACCTCGTGGCCCCGGACCACAAGCTCCTGTAGGATGTGCTCCATGTTCAGCCAGTGGCTGTTGTCAGCCGGCCACACCAACACCTTCCCCCCGGACCCCCAGCCCAACACGGCCAGCAGCCATAGCACTGCCACCTCCTTCCCTGCCATCGCCCGCCCTGTGTGGCAATGGCCCCGCGGCCTTTCCTCTGCGGAAGCAGCGACCCTCCCAAACTGGGTTGGGCATGCGTGACTCTGCCTTGATCCCGGGGGCAGGGAGCCAAGCGTGGGCGGTGTGAAATCATGTACTGCGAGATAGCATGTTTAAAATCATGATTTCCTAGGGGAATAAAGGGTGACTGTCAGCGGCTGGCACCCTCTGGTGGTAAACAGCTTGCTGAAGCTGGGATATGTGATTGCTCTGGAGCAGCAGGGAGAGCCGTCAGCCCTGGGGCGGCTCAGTCCAGCGAGTATTGTATCCTGTATTCTTCTGGCTCTTTGAAATATAGCTGAGAAGGCAGCAAAGATGTTCACTGACTGTGTGGGCACTCTTTTGCTTTTATAAAGCCACTGAGCATCCCTTTAGAACACACTTAACTTGGTGATCCGGGGCTGCAGCCAAAGAGTTGCTTCTCGAAGTGGATGAAACGACACAGCAAAGGACTCCAGTACCAGAGTAAGACTGTCCTCATGTGAACTTGCTTCTTTCAGAGCATGCACCGTGGGAGACTAGGAGGGGATAGTGCAGGCTTCCTGCCTGCCACTAAATGCCAATTATGCACTATAAATTGAACCAGAAAATCCATTAAACAGCTTTATTTATGTGGTCCCTCCTGATGTGCAATTAAGAAATACTGTAAGTTCTCTTTCCTGTGCTAAAAATCATTATTACAGGGTTTCTGCCCAGTGCTGTTACACAATGGTTTCCTAATGTTGTTGTCCCTGCTGCCTAGAGCATCCTTTCTGGGATGAAAATGTGGGCATTGGAAACAGCTGGACTGTGAGGAGCCAAGCTGAGATACCTCATGTACTGTACACATGACACCAACTTGGCATACTTGTGGGGTCTTGCATCATGCAGGTATTTGCAGGCAATTGAACCCTGAGGGATTT
Source organism: Drymodes brunneopygia (assembly GCA_013400955.1). Classification (NCBI taxonomy): domain Eukaryota; kingdom Metazoa; phylum Chordata; class Aves; order Passeriformes; family Petroicidae; genus Drymodes; species Drymodes brunneopygia. Next base: position 123,516 of record VZTZ01035714.1, on the reverse strand, counting down.
GCAGAAGGTGTTTTTGAAAAGCTCAATGTGAAGGTAGTAGAAATGACATCTGATTAATAATAAACATATTTTTCTATGTAATCATTCAAAACAGTCAGAAGAAAAGCCTGCAGAGAAAGACTTGTTGTTTTCACTGTTTGCTTGTGGGTGGGAGGGTATGTTCTAAATAAAACTTGTTTTGTGCAGAGAGAATTGGTTTTATATGACCAGTGACATAAGTGAAGTCTCTATTGCAAAGCCACAATGCACTTAATATTGCTACTGAAGGTAACAAGGCTGGCTTGTAATTCACCAGTTCCCCCCTCCTTGTTATGGTCCTCTGGATGAGGAAAATGGTTCTGTTCTTGGCTGCTTTCTGTGCAAGCAGTCACCCTTGCTGAGTGCCCTGTATGCTGTGGAAGTACTATCAAACTCCACACTAAAATTAATTATGATAAAAGTCAAATCCATCAGTTGGGATGACCCTGATCCTGTCTCAATGCGATGGCACAGCAGCACAACACCCTGACTGATGGTGGCTCAGTCTCTTTTAGGGATATAATGAAAAACCTCTTGCTGACCTCTCCCTGGCTTTGCAATCCTGGTGAGTTCCTGGCTCTGCAGGTCATAAGTATTGACGTATAATGAGAAGTGAAGTATCAGAAGGCTTACCTAAGACTTTGCTGTAGTAGATATCCCAATGTCCCCAGAAGCTCTGGAAAACATAGTCTTGCAGATGGTAAGACACAAAGTTTTTCACTCTCTCCGCAAAGGACATGCGGTCAGTGAGCTCAGACAGGGCTGCGGGTGTGTAGGATGGTGGGGTTGGGATCTTGCCGCAGTGCCTTTCCAGAGTGAAGGCTGGGGAGAAACGTAGCGAGTAGACAAAGGGAATTCCCAGCTTGAGAGCCAGGAGCTCCCCACAGGCAGTCACTGGGTCTGACAGCAGCAAGTCAAAGCCAGACCCCTGCAGACGAGCCATCAGCTCTTGGTTGGTCAGCACTGCATCGCACATGATCTTGTTCATCTCCTGCCAGTCTACGGACAGTCTTCCCAGCTCCTTGTAAAACTGCCAGAAGGTCAAGATGGTTGGCCTGTGGTTGAGCCATAGATCCACCATTTCATTAAGCAGTATCTCATGTAAATCTTTCTTGTAGGGCACGTAATAGGTCTCAAACTTCTCTGTGGCCTTAGGCCTGGGTTCAATGAAAAGGGTAGCATTGGATACCAGGATGGTAAAGCTGTGCCCACGGCGGATGAGCTCCTGTATAATTACATTCATGTTCAACCAGTGGCTGCCTTCTGTTGGCCAGACCAATATCTTCCCACAGAACACAGGCCCTAGAAGAGCAACCTGAAAAAGGAGCAGCTGGAGGTATCTCTTTGAGCCAGTTGTTTTCATGGCCATGGCAGAGTCAAGAGCTAGATAGTCTGGGAATTTTCTGTTCAAGTTGGGAGTGCTGCACCTCTGTGTTGTGTTTGATGGCTCCTTGCTAGCACTTGGCAGAAGTGGGAGTTTGCTGTTGCACAGGTAGTGTGCCTTTATAACCCGTGTCTCATCTGAGCTCTGAAAAGAGAAAAAAGATGTTTGGTGATTCATTTTTCCCTTTCTGCCTTCTACCCTGTTAGCTTCCCACTGAGGATCAATCTACACTGCTGTCAAAGGAGCCAGATCCCTGGATGCCAGCTCTGAGACTCAAAACAAATCCCTTGCATTTTTTCCATGAACTAGCAATGCCAGAGGCAGGCCAAGGAATGAGAGGCCACAGGGCTGACTTGGAAATGGTATCCTTTTTCAAAGTGAGATGCTAAAAATGCTGATATTACTTACGCTGAGAGAAGTCAACAGATCCTTCATTTGGTTGATGATAATGCCAATAATAACATGCAGTTTGTTCTAATAGGTCACTGGTAGCTTCCAACTGCTCCCAGACAACTTTTAACACAGTGAGTCCATTGCTACTGCCTGCAGCATATCATCACCAACCTGGTTGTTGCACAGCTGGCAACAGAAGAAACACGCGGGTCTCAGAGTAGCAGTTGAATTTCCAGGCAGGCCCAACCAAAAGGTCAGCCTTTTTTTATTTACTTATTTTTATATGTTTTTAAAGACAATCAAGGATTGGTGAAAAGGGTCAACACCCCTGAAGGTTTACAGGACAAAGACATGGTTAATTATTTTTCTCCACCCCAGGAAAAGGAATGAAAAACAATTTTACAAGTGTAAAACAATCCCGGCCGGTTAAGAAAAATAAGGACCATGTTTACAGAAAAAGTATAAGAAACTACAGTTACAGTGTTACAACTTATGAGGCCCTGTAAAACCAGGGCGACACCTGGTCATGTTGTGGGCTCAATTAGGGTGTTTAAACATGGGTCTGGGCCTCTTCTGGGCCCTAAAAGTGCTAAAACCTACATGTTCTGGGATGGCTCTCTCTTGGAAAGTTGTCCCTTGAATATAAACACCATGCCTGGAAGCTCCTCTTTAACCACTTGGAGACAAAATGACAACTGAACCCATGCATATTATACACTCAATCCAACATAATTTGGGGAACAAATGCCGTGCAGCAAAAAACTCTTACCTAGCAGAGTCTTCCAAGGTATGTAAGTAGTGTGCTCTGAGTTGCAAGGTGCAATTTGCTGCACCAGTTTGCTGCTTTTCCTTGCTGCTCCCCTCCTTTGTGCCTGGGCTGCTCCAGCAGGATTGGTTATCAGGCAGAAGGAGCTTAAGTAAGTAACCCTCTGACCTGGACTTTCCAAAAGGAGGAAGTAATAAAATACAGGATAATGGCAACAAGGCATGTATTCTGTGTTTATTCTTGCTTTGTTATGCTCTAGGAATTTAATGGTTGAGATGGTCTTTCCCTTGTCAGGATATATTACAGTGTTATTACAGAGCCAGGTTCTCAGGAGGACTTTGTATCCTATAGATAAGAAATATGGTGTCTGACTGCTAAAAAGACTTTTTTATTCCCTGTAGGATCCCAGGTGGCAAAACAAAATTGTTAGGTAGTAGATTTGTTTATAAACTGTCAACAGGAACACAGAGTGAATCTTGTGGTTTGTTTGCAGAGGTTTTCAAAAGTAGGTTTGTTACCTGTGTTGGCTGTGGGGCCATTGATTCTGGAGAGCTAGGCAAGTATTTAATAACCTGAAAATATAGGAATCTGAAAGTGCATGTCAATGACTTTTAAGTATTGTCCATAATATTTGACAGGGCTTTATCTAAACCCTCAGAATCCAGGTCTATTATGCCAGCATGTTTCAACAGTAATTTGGCCTTACAGCCAGGAATTTCACTACAGTCTCTACACAGAGCTTTGTAACCAGAGTAAGATTCTTTTTTTCAGGCTAATAAAGCTTATTTTGTCAAGTCCTATAAGAAACTTAATGTTTTTCCAGCAACTATTGAAAAGCCATGTTCATGTGGGCTAGAGCAGACCATAGAATCATAGAATCATAGAATCACAGAATATCCCGAGCTGGAAGGGACCCACAGGGATTATTGAAGTCCAAGTCCTGGCCCTGCACAGGACAGCCCCAAGAATCACACCATGTGTCTGAGAGCATTGTCCAAATGCTTCTTGAACTCCCTCAGGCTTGGTGCTGTGTCTTCTTCCCTGGATAAAAACCTAGATGGAAACTTGTTTTTTGTTTCCAACCCCTTAGTATCAAATTCCTCCATAGCAAATGAGCGCAGTTGCTAGAGGAACCAAAGAGTTAAATTTGTCTTGTTTCCCCGGCCAGCTCTAAAGATGATACTCAGATTACTCAGATCAGAGAAGATAAGCATTTTGAGAGGACTAAAGAACAAAATCCAGCAAATGAGAGAGAAGTGAGGCAGAAGAAAATAGATGGTGTTAAGTGCCTGTATTTCACACATCTAACATTACTAAAAGAAATGCTGCAGACAGTGATGCAACCTCCAGACTTGTTAAAAAACAACAGGCTTTTCAAGGCTAAGGCCCTCATGCAAAAGTTAGGCAATGCAAACTGATGTTTTCCACACATGGGTCTCTTCACCATTGTGCTGGCTGGGTGGGGGTTGCAGTGTGCACGGCACTTTGATTTCTAGAAAACCTCGATGCCAGCTAGCACCTCAAAAATTCAGGGCCAGGGTGGAAAAGGGAAGCTTTTGCCCTGAAGAAGCACCAAATGACTCTGTGCTTTCCCTTTCACTTAATGCAATGAAGCAGATTCTGGTCTGAAAGCAGACTTAAAAGTCTTTACTATCTTTTTTTTTTTGGAGGGGGGGCTGGGTTGGGAAGGGGAAGGGAGGATACTAGATTGGGAAAATTTCAAAGTTGGCTCATCCCTGAGTACACGCAGAAGTGACAAGATTGAGCAATTCTGCAAAGTCATGTGTGCGTGTGCTCAGTAAAAGGTTTGTAATCCCCAGGGTATAGGGAAACTCCAGCTAAAGTTAATGAGATGAAACAGCCTCACCATGACCATCTTTCTTGTATAAATTGTATCTTTATACCTCTGCACTGTTACCGCAGGATGAAAAAACCAGTGGCTAGGTTTAGAGCACTGAACTTGGATTTTTAAATTCAGTTTAAGATTTTATGTACGCTCTTCACTGCTGTTGAAATGCCTGCTGGGGCACCTTGGCATGTAAACAGCAGACATCAGGGTGGCTGGCACTGGAGCCATTTCCACTCTGCAAACCCAAAACTTTTAAGAAATGAGAGAAGGTTCAAGCCAAGCTTGGTGTCCCTGCTAGGAATCTGCATTGCTGGTGGAAGAATAGGTGCTGCACCCTGTCCTTGACAACTCTACAGTGAGGAGCAGCAGCAGATTTGCCCAAACTCCCTGTAGATGTGGCACACTCCTGTCTTGCCAGCATCTGTCCAACCTCCAGGGAAAGCTGCGTGCTATGGTGATGGGCAAATCTGCAAATCCCATGGATATAGACATGATGGAACTCATCTAATGGCTCACCAGCCCAAAAAAGGAGGAGTTGCTCTTTCCATTCCACCTTTTCATGCATGAGTGCTGTTCATGCTCCCATGGCAAGCCTTTCCTCATGACTTTCCCAGTCAGCCTGACAATGATTTGTATTAGTGGGAGAGTTTGCTGCTGGGACAGGAAGGAGCTAGGCAAAGACCAGGCAGGCTACTACAGCCAGGGCAGCCCAGTCACCTGGCACTGTGCCTGCCCGGGGAGCAGTGATAGCACCAGAGTACAGACCAGAGGTCACCATGGCCATCATTGCACCCACTGCTGGGAACAGGGGTCCCAACTGCAGGGACAGGAGCACACCCAGACCCCTGGCAAGGGCAGGGGTGCCCACAGTGTGTCGGGATCACCTAGAGCAAGCACATCTCCCCTTGCCTCAGCACCCCTGAGCAGCAGGGAACTGAGTCCCTGGGGTTGCTGCCGCAGACCCCAGCTCAGGGGAAGAATTAGAGGTGCTGATTGCACCCAAAAGTACCCCAAATCTCGCACCCTGGATCCCCGCACATGCAGCTCCGTGCAGTTGAGCATGGGCAGAGCACCATAGGGTACCCCGGGACACCCGTCTCACCTAAGACCTGCCGCTCTGCGCCGGGAGAGTGACGCCGGGACGGTGACACCAGGAGGGTGACACCGGGAGGGTGACGGCAGCAGTTTTTACGGGCAGAGAGAGGGAGGTGAGGGCAGTAATGTTTGCCAATGCTGTGGCTGCTGCAGGGAGGGAGGAGCAAGCGCAGGGAGAAACCCGCAGCCACTGACCTGCAGGCAGGGCCACAGTGGACATCTCCAGCCCCACCAGTCCTGCTCTCCCCCACAGGTCCCAAGCCACATCCCACTGTGTGAAGGTGGGGAGGACACCTCTCACTGCCCACACCACCCAATATGTTCCCCATACACAGATTTGCCAAAACCCTCTGTGATCCAATGAGCTGCTGCTGGCAATCCTCTCACCACAGTGGCTGAGGGATGACACCTACTTGTCCCCAAATTCAAGAACAGGACAGTTGCCCCAGGGGGACAGCTGGGTTGGGATCAGGGTAGTAAGAACCCCATGGCAGGGTTAGGGAGAACATTTTATTTCTCTACAGCAGTCCCAGAGGAGAGGAAGGAACTGCAGCAGTGCCATCAAGCACAGAGCAGATTTGGGGGGTGTCCAGCGGTGCCTCCTCAGATCTGAGTGCGGAAGCACAGGTCAGTGCCTGACATCTTCTGGGCATAGTCCTGGTCAAAGCGCTCGTTCTGGGCCACAGTGAAGTGGTTCTTCCAGTCTCCAGTGGTGCCTGCGGCCGGGTGAGATGGGGCTCAGCAGGAGCTGGGGGGGACAGTGCGCCGGGGGCCCCCAGAGCCGCTCACCTTTGCGCATGAAGGGGGACACGCCGTGGTCCATGAAGACAGACTTGCGGTAGTTGGCAGCAGGGTTGTCCCGCATGGCCTCGAAGGACGTGTGTTGGGTGATGGTGTCCAGCGCTGCCTCCGACAGCTTCTGCCCCAGGAACTGGGCCACCTTGGCAATCTCCCGGCGCAGGTCCTGTGGGACACAGGCCAATGCTCACCACTCCTGCCACCCCCACACCCCACACCACCATCTACCCCACTCCATCACCTCCTTCAAGTCCTCGTAGAAGAGGTAGAGAATGGGGTGATCCTTCCTGCGCTCCCAGTAGCCCTTGACGTGGTTGTACCAGGAACCATATGCCACTGCATGGGGAGAGCAGCCAGTGGGTGACAGTCCCCTGCAGGGTCCCCTGCACGCACCCTGGGGTTCCCCTGTCCCACCTCTGCCGGCCATGAACTCCTCCAGGTACTGGGCCCATGTCCCGGGGTGCGGCAGCAAGTTGTTCATCAAATCAAAGTGGTAGTAGGAGACAGCCACGTCCTTGACGTTGCGTCCCACATAGACCATCTGCAGATGGGCCATGGAGGTATGAGGGGCAAGCCCAGGACCCCCAACAGGGAGGATGCTCCACCTCCTAGAACTCCCATGACTGCTTAGGATGCTGGAGAGAGCAGTGCAGAGTCCTGCTCAGGGGAACAGGGGAGCTGCAATACCCTTCAGGGCAGGGACCAGGTTTGGGGGTTACCTTGCAGCGGTTTTCCCAGAAGGATTTGGGCAGGATTTGTGCCGGCAGGTGAGTCTTCACCACGCGGGGTGAGGCCATGGTGGCCAGCTGGTCTGTTCCTGGGGGATCCCAAAGCACTTTCACAGTGGGCCCTTGGCAAAGACCCCTGGGACTCAGCCCCTGTGGGGTGCCCCTGCACCTCACTACCTGCTGCCATCTTCCCGGGGGCAGAGAACTCCAGCATGGGCACTCTCTTGCTGATAATGTCCCGCTTGCACTTCTCAGGATCTCCACCTTGCAGGATCATGTCCACAATCTCACTGACCCAGGTGGTGCCTGGGGAAAGGAACCCATCAAATGGAGCAGCCAGGGCAGCATCGGGTGTCTCAGCAATGACAATCCCTCAGACCTCACCCAGGTGCCATGGGAGAAAATGGAAATCCCACACAACTCTGTCCTGACAGCCCTCAAATGTGCTGCATGCCCCCAGGCAGTGCGTCCAAGCTGAACAACACACTTGCCCACCCAGTACCACCACTGGTTGCCTTGGGGATGCTCACCAGATTTGGGGAAGGTGACCACCACAATGTCCTCAGGGCGGCTCTGGAAGGTGTCAACCCGTTCCCAGTTGCGGGCGAAGGCATTGACCATGGGGATGCCGTGCACTTTGAGCAAGGGCTGACGCAGATAGGGGTCTGGTTCGGCCATCCTGCTGGGGACAGAGACACGTGGCAGAGCTGGCTGATGTGGGGAGGTCCCCTTCACCCTCTCAGGGCAGTCACCAGCCAGGGCAGCCTGGTCACCTGGCACTGTGCCTGCTCAGGGAGCGGCAGTGATAGCACCAGAGCACAGACCAGAGGTCACCATAGCCATCGCTGCAAACACTGCTGGGTACAGGAGTCCCAACAGCAGGGACAGGAGCACACCCAGAGCCCTGGCAAGGACAGGGGTGTTCAGTGTGCCGGCATCACCCAGACCTAGGGGTCTAGACTAGAATAGCACCTCTCCCCTTGCCTCAGCACCCATGGGAAGCAGGGAACTGAGTCCCTGGGGTTGCTGCCGCAGACCCCAGCTCAGGGGAAGGATTCGAAGTGCTGATTGCACCCAAACCCAAAATGCCCCAAACCCATCATGCTGGACCCTGCAGCACGCAGCTCTGTGTAGCTGAGCATGGGCAGAGCACCCACGGGGCACCCTGGGACACCCGTCTCACCTAAGACTTGCTGCTCTGCGCTGGGAGAGTGACGCCGGGACGGTGACACCAGGAGGGTGACAGCTGAGGACAGGGAGACTCGGGGCCTCACAGCGGTTGTTACGGGAGGGAGAAGGAAAGAGGCAGGGCGCTGAGGGCAGTAATGTTTGCCAGCCCAGCTGCTGCAGGGAGGGAGGAGCAAGCGCAGGGAGAAACCCGCAGCCACTGACCTGCAGGCAGGGCCACAGTGGACATCTCCAGCCCCACCAGTCCTGCTCTCCCCCACAGGTCCCAAGCCACATCCCACTGTGTGAAGGTGGGGAGGACACCTCTCACTGCCCACACCCACCCAACACCTTCCCCACAGGCAGTTTTGTCAAAACCTTCTGCAATCCTACCAGCTGGTGAAGGCAATTCTCCCACCACAATGGCTGAGGGGTGACTCTTGCAACCCACGAGGGGACAGCAGCCCCAGGGGGACAGCTGGGTTGGGGTGAGCACAGACTCAGGGCAGTAAGCACCCCATGGCACGGTTAGGGAGAACATTTTATTTCTCTACAGCAGTCCCAGAGGAGAGGAAGGAACTGCAGCAGTGCCATCAAGCACAGAGCAGATTTGGGGGGTGTCCAGCGGTGCCTCCTCAGATCTGAGTGCGGAAGCACAGGTCAGTGCCTGACATCTTCTGGGCATAGTCCTGGTCAAAGCGCTCGTTCTGGGCCACAGTGAAGTGGTTCTTCCAGTCTCCAGTGGTGCCTGCGGCCGGGTGAGATGGGGCTCAGCAGGAGCTGGGGGGGACAGTGCGCCGGGGGCCCCCAGAGCCGCTCACCTTTGCGCATGAAGGGGGACACGCCGTGGTCCATGAGGTCGGAGGGCACCTTACTGTAGTTGGTGGCAGGGTTGTCCCGCATGGCCTCGAAGGACGTGTGTTGGGTGATGGTGTCCAGCGCTGCCTCCGACAGCTTCTGCCCCAGGAACTGGGCCACCTTGGCAATCTCCCGGCGCAGGTCCTGTGGGACACAGGCCAATGCTCACCACTCCTGCCACCCCCACACCCCACACCACCATCTACCCCACTCCATCACCTCCTTCAAGTCCTCGTAGAAGAGGTAGAGAATGGGGTGATCCTTCCTGCGCTCCCAGTAGCCCTTGACGTGGTTGTACCAGGAACCATATGCCACTGCATGGGGAGAGCAGCCAGTGGGTGACAGTCCCCTGCAGGGTCCCCTGCACGCACCCTGGGGTTCCCCTGTCCCACCTCTGCCGGCCATGAACTCCTCCAGGTACTGGGCCCAAGTCCCAGGGTGTGGGTGGAACTTGTTCATCAAATCAAAGTGGTAGTAGGAGACAGCCACGTCCTTGGCGTTGCGCGCAACATAGATCATCTGCAGAAAGATTGGTGGCATGTAGGGACTTGCAAGGTCCTAACGGGGCAGGCAGCCCCCTTATGTCTGCTGGATCCCTCCAAGTGTTTTCACTCCAATCTGTTACCTTGCAGTGGTTTTCCCAGAAGGATTTGGGCAAGATGTCAGCTGGGATGTGGGTCTTGATGATGCGAGGGGAGGGCATGGCCTCCAGCTGGTCTGTGCCTGTAAGGATTTCCCCCAGGAGTGATCCCACTGCAGTGCCCTCCCATACATAACTAAACCTGTCCCCATGCAGCACCCACTGCCACCCACCACCCTCTGCCACCCTGCTACCTGCTGGCAACTTCCCAGGGGCAGCAAACTCCATCATGGGCACCCGGTTCACAATGTCATCCTGCCTGCATTTTTCCGGGTCACCGCCTTTCAGGACCATGTCCACGATCTCACTGACCCAGGTGGTGCCTGGCGGGGAGAGGTCGGGTGTCCAGCTGATGCCATTCTCACTGCAGCCCCATCTCAGGCACCAGAGGGTCACATCTACCCGTGTTGCCTTCTGGCATGGCCCCGGTCCCAGCCCGAATATCTGCAGGTTAGAACCTCCCTTCTGCAGCACGGCCCCTCTGTGGTGCCTGGGGATGCTCACCAGACTTGGGGAAGGTGACTACCACGATGTCCTCAGGGCGGGTCTGGAAGCTGTCAACCCGCTCCCAGTTGAGGGCAAAGGCAGTGACCATGGGGATGCCATGCACGGTGCTCCAGGGCTGCCGCAGGTAGGTGTCTGGATCGGCCATCCTGCTGGGGACAGGGACATGTGGCAGGGCTGGCTGATGCAGCGAGGAGCATCACGGGGCCACTTCTTTCCCTGGGGGCCCCAAAATCCCTGTTGAACCCAGCCATCCTGGCCATAGGAAGGAAACCATGCCCTGTTTGCTGGCATCGCAGGAGGTGGCATGGCCAGTTCTGGGGGGCTCAGGTCAGACAGGCAGCGGGCAGCTGCCCGTACCAAGCTGGCAGCGCTGTGCCTGGTTGTAAAAGATCTCAGGGGCATTCCTGGCTGGAGTTGCAGGCTGCTTTCTCTTTGCCTTTTGCTCCCCATCTCTCCGTTGTACGGCAGCACGGGAAGCCTTGCTCTCAGGGGGCTTGAGTGAGGGTTTGACAGAGACAGGAATGGGGAGCAGGGATCACAGGACTCTCTCCCCTGGAAACCTTTCCACCCACCAGCCAGGATGGAAACGCTGGACATGCCAGCCGCAAAACTCTCATGCTGTGATTTTTGGACAGAGGCTTGGTGTCTTGCTTCCATTTCCCGGGGACTTGGGAGGACACGGACCCCCCGTACCCCACCCACAGGCCCTCCGCTCATGAGGCCAGAGCACCCCGAAACGACCGTGGCCAAAGCCCCCCGGTTACTTGCCTCTTTTCCGGGTGCTCTGGCAGGGAGGAGGCAAAGCTTTGCCCACGGCTTACGGGACGGGATTTGTTAATTTCCTTCCCCTGCCTGGAAGATGGAGGCGCAGGGAGGCGGGGGACACAGCCGGGACAGGAGCCCGGAGCGACCGGGTCCTGGTGCTGCGGTGGGAGGAGCGCAGGGAAGGGACGAGTGGGGGCGGTCCCCAGATGCGTGTGATGAGCTGTCCGTGCTCAATACCCGCCGGGACGCACATGGGTAGCGGGAGAGGAAATCACAGCTTCCCCGTCCACCCGCAGATGTAAATACAGGGAGGAAATCCCAGCCCACATCCCGGGGGATTGAACATCACCCTCTCCTGATCCAAGCGTCACCTGCGTGGACGTCCCCAGCTCCTCACACCGACGTGGGGCTCGCGAGCGGGATGTGGGGTTCAGGCTTTGGTCGTACCCCTACTCCACTCAAACACGGGTCCAAAGTTTGTGGAGTTGCAAAGCACAAGTACTTCTGGGAAAAGTATTTAAAGGTGCCGATAGTGGTGAAATGTTCTTCCTTGCCTGCTTCCCACAGGAGATCTCTGAACCGGGAGAGAGTGGGGAAGGTAGGAGAGATGGCAGCCGGGCAGAGCCAGCAGCTCAGCTGTTGGCAGCCTTGAGACAAATGTCCCTGATTTGTCTCCAGGGCCAAGTTCCCGGTGAGACGAGGCATGCCATGGCAGGTGTTCAGGTGTTTTGTTGTCCGTGTGCCAGCAAAATTGGCTGCATGTGCAAACAGGGCAGGCAAAGCCAGGAGTTGGGGAAGCACATCTTGCAGTGGAAGACATCTCCAGTGGCATTTAAATGAATGTGTGGAAAGGATTTATTCCTGTGAGGCGTGTTCCCTCATAGCACTGCTGCTCGTTAGCAGTTGGATCTGGGCTGCATCTCTTTGGGGATAGAACAACCCCATGAGGCTGTCTTGCCCAAAAGCTGCAATCTTGGAAACTCAAGAGCTAGCCAGAAATGGAGTGTAAATGGGGAACTTGGGACTCCAAAGCACACCCTTGCCCCCAGTGGGACAGGAACTAGTTTGCTCCAGTCATCCCAGAGCAAATGCATGGTGCAGTCAGGTTGGAGGTTGTGGGGTGTGTTCCCTATCCAGCAAGGACAGTGATGTTGCTGAGCCTGGCCATATGCCAGCAGGGAGCTGTTTCCCTTCACCTTTGTTCCACAGACCGCGGGCTGCCAAGATCCAGCTGGGTCAAGGAGAGCCTCACCACCGCCCGCTCTGTCAAGAAACTTGCCACAACCCAGAGGCATGAAGGCGCCGGTGCACGCAAGGGCTGCAGCAGCACTGGATTCACTGGTGCTCTCGGGATTTTCCACTTGTCACCAATCTTTGTTCCCTTCAGGCACCTTGGTAGGCTGGGGCAGCCCAAGTAGACAGGGGCCAGTGGTGGTTTTTGGGAGAGTACCCACTCCTAGTGATGCCTGACCACCACTAGCTAAAAATCCAGTGTGTGCCCACCCTCTGTCCTGATGACCATGAAGGTGTTCCCAAACACTGCCTAGAATTCAGGGGGTTCAGCCCCCATCCTCACTCTCCCTGCAAGCAATGACTCAACCTCCATTTATCACAATTTATTGCAGGGGGAAAAGTGAATTAATGCAAGAATCTCCATCTGAACCCACCCTCCCCACTGGGAGAGCAAGGAGAAGCACAGTCCTCCTGGTAAGGGGGATGAGCCCCTCACACTTCCATCTGGAAGTGGAGGTCACAGCCTGCCATGCGCTCCTGATAGTGCTGGTCGAAGCGCTCATTCTGGGCCACAGTGAAGTGGTTCTTCCAGTCTCCAGAGATCCCTGGGGGCAAGAAAGTAAGTGGGGTAAATCCTCACACATGTGAAATATTTGTAGCCACAGATGGGGGCTAAAATACAATCCAGTGACATCCCTCCCAAATCCTCCACCACCAGCTGAAACCCACCTTTCCGGAGGAAGGGGGAGATGCTGTGATCCATCAGGGTGGGGAGTATGGTCTCATAGTTGGCAGCAGGGTTCTTTTTCATCTCCTGGAAGGACGTGTGGTGCAGGATCCTCTCCACTGTTCCCTCTGCCAACTCCTTGCCCAGGAACTGCAAGATCTTCTGCACCTCCCGCCGTGGGTCCTGTACGGTGGTTGACATGAGGAGGCTGCCTAAAAAGTTGGGGGGGCAAGCAGGCCTCCTTCCCCCTCATCCCACCCTCACCTTCTTCATGTCCTCATAGAAGAGGTAGAGCATCTTCGCCTCCTGCTTCTTATCCCACCATCCGCGCACATGATCGTACCAGGACCCATAGGGCACTGTGGGATATGGTCAAGGGATTAGCTGCAAAGTGGGGTAGTGGGGGATGTTCCTCCCACCAGCATTTCAGGGTGGGCATCCTGTGGCCCAGCCCACACCTTTGCCAGCCATGAAGTTTTCCAAGAACTCGGCCTTCGTGCCAGGGTCAGTGTGTATCTTGGCCATCTGGTGGAAGTAGTAGTAGGAGATGACAACATCCTTGGGGTTGCGGGCCATGTAGATAATCTGGAGAGAGCCAAGGACATGTTTGGGAGCTACAGACTGGTGCCTCTTCCCCACCAACCCAGATGGGAAGATGAGGGGCAACTGCCATGTTACCTTGCAGTCCTTCTCCCAGAAGGAGGTCGGGAGGAGATGGACTGGGAGATGGGTCTTTACCAGCCGCGGGGATGGGGTGTTCTCCAGCTGCTCAACACCTGTGGCACAGGGGACTTAGAGACGTGAGCCCCAGCACCCTCACCCCCACTCTGGCTCTGTTCATTCTCCACCCAAGCCAGGCAGCCAGGCTGGGGAAGCTCACCACTTGGACCCTCGGGGACCTTCAATTCCAGGAAGGGCACGCGGTTGTAGATGGCATCCCGTCGGCACTTCTCCACATCACCATCGTGGTAGATCATGTCCATGATCTCGCTCAGCCATGTTGTGCCTGCAGCACAGGGACAGCGTTGCAAAGGCTGGTGTCACTCCATCTCCCCTGCAACCTTCCCCAGGACCACTCACCCGATTTGGGGTAGGTGGAGATGAGCAGGTCGTCTGGACGGGCTTGGAAAGCCTTCACCTGTGGCCAGCCCTCGATGAAGCTCTTGTAGAGGGGGATGCCATGGAGGCTTCCCAGCTCCTGCCTAATCCCATATTCCATGGCTGACAGTGGGCTCTCAGAGCACCGGCTGTCTTCCCTACTGGCAGCCTCCACAACCTCGGGACTGGCTGGCTCCTGTGCCAGGACTGTGCCTGGGGCAGTACTGGATCCTGTGCCAGGACTGTGCCCAGGGCAGTGCCCCATCAGGCAAAGTCCAGCCCGGATCACACGTGGCACAGGTATTGCCAATGCCACAGGAGCATGCCCTGATCGCTGGCAGGATGCCACCCTGAAAATGTGGATGTTGGCCACGCACTAAGCACAAGCTGTGAGGGGTCGGGAATGGAGCCCAGCATCACGTCTCCTCCCACCTGTCTGCACTTCTCCCCCAGCTACAGCCCCTTTAATGAGTGCCACGGGGTTGTGGGGCTGCAGGGACAGCTCTGCCACCCAGGGCCCCTGTCGCTGGTGCAGCCATACCTCTCAGGATTCCTTGTGCTCTGGTGCCCAGGAGTCCCGGCACCTCTGCCCTGCTGCCATGCCCAAGCTGTAATGGTTAGGGAGAGCCAGCTCGGCTACTGAGCACAGAGGATGTGAAGAACGTTCAAAGTGCCAGCAGCTGGGGCCGGGGATCGTTTTGGAGTGGGTTCTGCCTCCCTCCCCTCACCATTCCATGAGCACTGTGTTGTCCTGCAGTGTCCCTGCTTGTCCTGACTGGAGACCACACTGGCCAGGACCTGGCTGAGGGTATTGCAAGCAGGGGGTGCCTCCCTCCCTGCCTTCCCGGGTGCTCCTTTGATGCCTCTTTTAGGAAAGGGCTGAATAAGCTGATCTTCTCCATCCTGGATGAAGTGATCCAGCAGGCTGTGCAGTACAGGAACCCACCATGATGGAGCAGGTGCTGCTCTTGCTCCAGGAGGAGATCAAGGAGAAGCAGAAGCCAAGTGATGCCTGGCCCAGACCAGGTAAAGGGGGTCTCTGGGAAAGGAGGCACCAGTGCAGGATTTAGCATCTAGACCATTTGCAGAAATACAATCTTACAACTCTGACTTTTTGTATCCAATGAGGGAGTTGGAAAACAGTAAATGGGTCTGTTATCCTGACAAAAAATTACATGTAACACTTGCGTTGTTACCTGATGATGAGGAAATAACATTATGATTCCTAATTAAAACTGCAACACAGATGATGGTCAGGGTCAGCAAACTGCTACCAAAAAGGTGTCATATATGGCCACTGATATCTCAAAGTTCCAGGAAAAGTCTAGCAGACTTACTCAGGATGGAAACATACACAGCGATCCCACGACAGAGAAGCAGGAAAAGATGATTCTTTATCTTCTTCAACTCCCCCTGAATCTACTAGAACTCAAGTTGGAAAGGAAAATCCCATACAAATAAGTACCCCATTTGATCTAATTTAGGTGGCTGATTTGCAAGAAAATTCTGGCCATAAACCAGGTCATACTCAAATCCAGCAACTGGAATCCTATCAGTGCATGCACAATTATGGCCCATACATTTGGATTTCAGTTGATTCTCGTCAACAATTACTTGCTAACACCATTGAAACACTCCAAGCTAATGTCTCTTTGGCTTTCCCAAATACGGGACCAGATGCACACCCTTGGTTGTCCCATATCCCATGGCAAGGTCCCATTCCAGAGCCATGCCTCCCCTGCCAGGGACCCCCCGCCTGCCCCACAGTGCCCAGCCAGGGTAACCACAACCCAGGGTCCCTCTTTTAGCATCCATTCATGGCCACGTGGAGCCTCTGCTTGCTGTCATGTGAACAGAGTGGTGCAGGAATGCAGTGCAGGAAAACAGTGCAGGAACTTGGCACTGTCCCAGCTCCAGGTGGGTTTATGGGGATGGCTATTAGCTCTCCCATGACAGTGTCAAGGGATAAATGGATTAAAACCCTGTTCTTAGCTGGCTCTTTGCTCTTTATTCCCGAGCTACTTTTCTCATCCATCCCACTGGGACTTGGCGACCATCTCGGATCCCTCATCTCTCATCCCCAAAACATATCTGGGGGCGTTGGGCAGGAACGTCATCTGTAGCTCAGCGGGATGCTTTGATGCCCAGTTCCCGGTCCATTGCCTGGAGGAAACGTTCATTGAGAAACAGCATCTGCCCATGGGGCAGGAGACGGTCCAGGAGGCCATCAGCGGCATCAGGTCGGAGCAGGACATCAGCACCGGAGCCGAGGAGGCGCAGGGAGAGGAGCAGGCGGGAAGCCAGGCGCCGCAGGGTGATCTCAGCCAACGACAGATTCTCCTGGGGTTCACAAACCAAGGCGAAGGCGAGGGCCAGCACTGATAACCAGACTACTGTCACCCGCTCAGGGAATGGGTCTCCGGGGGACATCTGGAAAAGACCGCCTGGAGCATCTTGGAGTGACATCGGCTCATCAGGTAGCTGGGGGAGCTGTGGGGAGGAAGGGCGCCCCAAGGATGACTGAAGCAGTTGGCACTGGGAGGCCACTTGCCTGGAAGAGAAAAGGGAGACCCTTTTGTTAAGGACCCCTACTTCATCCAGGGACCCCTCTATTGGGGGAACAGGGTCCCAGGGGTCCTGCCGAGCCCAGCATCTTCAGAAACGGTGGATCCCATGAATGGGGGAGCATGGTCCTGGGGATCTCGCTGAGCCCCGCCCCCCGAAAANGGGAAAGACAGCGGGGCTCGGTCCAGGCGAAGGCGTTGTCCCGCCTGAGGAAGCGCTGCAGAGCCCTCCGCATTCATCCGCCGTGCTGCTCCTGCAGCTGCTCCGTGTTTCCTTCCCCGGGGTGCTTCCGTGGGTACGGCCACGCTGCCCCAGCACCGGGAGCTGCCGGCACCGGGCGCTGGGCAGAGCTCTGAGCCCCTACCGTGCTGGCTGCCTGGGGTCCAGGTCAGCCCCTGCCCCCGCCNGCATCAGGTCGGAGCAGGACATCAGCACCGGAGCCGAGGAGGCGCAGGGAGAGGAGCAGGCGGGAAGCCAGGCGCCGCAGGGTGATCTCAGCCAACGACAGATTCTCCTGGGGTTCACAAACCAAGGCGAAGGCGAGGGCCAGCACTGATAACCAGACTACTGTCACCCGCTCAGGGAATGGGTCTCCGGGGGACATCTGGAAAAGACCGCCTGGAGCATCTTGGAGTGACATCGGCTCATCAGGTAGCTGGGGGAGCTGTGGGGAGGAAGGGCGCCCCAAGGATGACTGAAGCAGTTGGCACTGGGAGGCCACTTGCCTGGAAGAGAAAAGGGAGACCCTTTTGTTAAGGACCCCTACTTCATCCAGGGACCCCTCTATTGGGGGAACAGGGTCCCAGGGGTCCTGCCGAGCCCAGCATCTTCAGAAACGGTGGATCCCATGAATGGGGGAGCATGGTCCTGGGGATCTCGCTGAGCCCCGCCCCCCGAAAAGGGGGCTGCCACAGGCCCCCCTCAGGAATGGAAGGTGTCCCACAGCAAAGGGGTGTCCCTGCCCTGGGGATCTGGCAAAGCCCAGGAGCCTTCCCATAAAAAAAGGGTGTATCGCGGCTGTGGGGATCCCAGGGAGAGGGATGCGGTGTCACAGATCCAGGGGGTTCACCAGGTTGGGTGTCCCACCGAGCCCAACATCCACAGGAAGGGGGTTCCCGCAGAGGGCGATGTACCGGGTACCTGGCCACGACCAGCAGCTGCTCCTTGCGGCAAAGGCGCTGCCGGGGGCCCCCGGGGGCGGTCCCGGGGGTGGTCCCGAAGGTGCGCGCGTACAGCACGCGGCAAGGGGCGTGTCCGTCGGGCCCGCCCGGCGCCAGCAGCACGAAGGCCCGGACCNCCCTGCCCCCGCCGGGCCTCGCTGCTTCCGCCCCCGCTCAGGGACAACTCTCAGTGGGCCAGTGCTTGTCCCCGGCACAGCCCCTCTGCCGCTGCGTGAGCTCTCAGCCCCCCAGGGACGCTCCCATCCCTCCAGCCCTCGTCCCTGCCAACCGCTCTCCCTTTTCCCACACATCCCCCGCAGCCGTTGCCTTGTGGTGCATTCACAGGTCAGCAGCCGGGGTTTTTCTCTCTCCCGAAGGAGAGAGTGTATAACGAACACTCCCCACCCTCCCCAGCTCACAGTGCCCAAACCTTGCCTCCGGGGTCGCGGTGAAGCCCCTTCTGTCCCCCAACATAAACCACAGCTGTCTTAGAGCAGGACAAACTACTTTAAATAAGACGGGAGGGGCCCTTGATGTGGCCGCCCGGGTACTTGTACGCTGGGAATGCAGCACGGGGTCTGTGGCTCAAAGCGGCAGCACAGCACAGTTTTGGGACCTAAATGCAGGAGGGAGTGCGTGTCCCTGGGCATGGAGTGGACACGGCTGGGAGGGGACATGGCGGTAACTGTGGCTTGAGGTGGCTCAGGGGAACGTGGCCAGGGGCAGCATGGAAAGGTGCTTGTTTTGTTTGGGGCATACGGAGGAGTGTGTGGCTGGCACAGTCGACATGGAGAGGGACATGGCTGGGTAGAGACATTAGACTCTTCCATGAGACCTTTCCAGCCATGGAAATCTTGTTTTCTGCCTCAAGTGTCTTCAATGGCAAAGATGTTTTTTGACAAATTCTTTATGTGTGGTTATTGGTGGGTTGAAAGGGGGGGATGAGAGGGTGGGGGGGTCTTTCTGCCATGTTCAGGGTGTGTATGGGGACATGATAGCTATGGTGTCCATATTCAAACTACAGTGTCCATATTCCGGCTATGCTGTCCATCCCAGGGACGGTATCGAAAGGAGTAAGATGAATGTGTCTTTACAAACAGACCGTGTGAATCTGCTTGTAGATAGGGCTAGGAACTTATAGATAGGGAAGTAACAGAAGAAACTATTAGTTCTAGAAAATGTTACTAATCAGCACAGGCTGTTGCTCTGCCAAGGCCATGTTAAATTCCTGAACCGAGAGAAAAAGAACAAAGATTTAATAGAATTATGAATAGCTTTAATTTTTTTCTTTATTTTATATAACAAAAGGGGGTGCATAGAGTAGGCGATTTGGGAAGTCTGTACCTTCTGAGTACCTCAGCCAGTGGGGCGATGCAGCCAGGAACTTAGGATAAAAAGGGGACTGCGTCCCCCAGCAATCTGAGACACCGGGTGGGAAATGTCCATGGCCTCTCCATTTATTCAAATAAAATTACACGACTCCTCCGTCTCCTTTTTGGGCATAAACCTCTGAAAGGTGGATTAACTTTCCTAACAGTGTCCCTCCAGGAGCTGTCCCCAGGAGGGGATGGCCAGGCTTAGCCACACGGAGCCTTGCTCCACAGCCCAGAGCGGCGCCGCTCCCGGTGCCNGGCGGGTGCGCTTGATGCCGCCGCTCCGCACGGGCACCGCCGTGGCCGCCAGGGGGCGCCGCCGCCTGGGACTGCGGGAGCCTGAGGGGCCCTTCCCGGGGGGCCCTGCCCGGGGGGCCCTTCCCGGGGATCCCGTCCCGGGCAGCAGCCGCAGGTCACCCTCCCGGCGACACCTCTTGCCACCGGGCCTCACCTGGTTTCTTCTCCCCAGCTCTTTTCCAGAGCCACTGCCGGCAGGACGAGCCGTTGGGCCCCTCTCTGGCTCTGCTGTAACCCGGGAGAATAGCTCGAACCTGCGACACTCGTGCCCGAGCGACCCGCGCCGGGTGTGGATCCCCCAGGAAGTCGCCGGGATGCCCGCACCGAGGACGATGCTGCTGCTGCCTGCCCTCAGCACGGCCCTGCCAGCGCCCATCCGGCTCAGCCCGCCCAGAGATGCTGCGGGGAGTTGGCGGCTCCAGCTCCTTTGCGACTCCTGCTCGGGGAAGGCTCTCTCTGGTTTCTGCTCCACCTCATTTGCAGCTTCAGGTAATTTGTTTCTGTCCCTAGTTTGTCTCAGGCTCAGCTCATAGATGACTCCAGCATGTTTTAGACTCCAATTTGGTTTCACATTCCCTGGCTTCATTTCGGCTCCAGCTTATTTGCAGCTCCAGTTTGTTTCCATGTTCGGCTGGTCTGTGGCTCCAGTTCATTTTTGGTCTGGCTCATTACAGCGTGTGCTTGTTCCAATGATCTTGGCTTTTGACAGAGTCAATCACTATCATAACTTAAATATGAACAGATATAATTGTACATTGTCTAAAGATGGACTTAGCTTCTTGGACCAATGCAAGTGGACTCTCGACCTCCAGTGGGATTCCATACCGCTTCCCACTGTCAGGAAAGTCCGCAAATGCCAGAGGTTTATGTCCATAAAGGAGACAGAGGAGTCCTGCAACTTCCTTCGAATAAAAGGAGAGTTTGGAGGGTGCAGCCTCCTTTTACCCTAAACTCCCAGCCGCAAGTTGCCCTTTTCCTTTCCCCATTGGCTGAGGTACTAGGAAGGTACAACCTTCCCAAACTGCTTACCACATATTCCCCCCTTGAACCTACTATTTACCTCAAAGCTCAGAAACTCAGGCTTGTGCAGACCATTGTCTGTTTCAGGAGCCAGAGCCGTCTGGGCTCTACAGCAAACCTGCTGCCCAAAGTTAATAGAGACATTAAGACCGATTTCTTCTCACCACCTTGATGAATAATGGGAGCAAAGTCCCAAACAAGGTAAAGAACAAAGTAGTTAAGCAATGGAAACAATAAACACATGAATGTGGAAGACAGAAAATTGATGGCCTAAGTTCTTGAAGGGGGAAAACACAGAAAGATAACACCCTTCTTATCCAGGATGTGTAATGATGAACTAAAAAAATCCCCATGTTTGACTAGTTCTGTAGTGAGAACTTGCCCTAGTGATGAACTGGGTTTTTTTTCCTCATAATAGTAAAAACCACGCCCTAGCTCAGGCACCCCCTGCTTACAAAAAGACCACCACTCACCAAGCATGTGCTCTGGTTTCTTGGGACACAATGGCTTAATTTGAAGTAGAAAAAAGACAAGCCAATAACAACTTTAACCAAGTAGTGACTTAAGTAAGATTTAATAGCCCAAGATTATAACTCTGTAAGTAGATCTGCTTTTTTGTGCCTTGGGGTGCTTGCTCTGGGGTTTAACACCCAGCACCTCTTTCTGCGCAGAACTGTAAATCAAATTATGTGTCATGGTTCGAGAAATCTCCTTTTTTTACAGTGTCTGAGTTTGGTTGAGTATCTGATCCCGTGTGTTTTAGAAGCTCTCAGCCTTTTCACCACACTGTTAATTTCCTCCATAATTTTGATATAGGAAGATGATCCAAGAAATATTTGCACATTGTTCTAGCAGGGAAGATACATTTTCCTTGAAAGTAGAGCCCTGTGGCCTCAAACTGTGTTCACTGGCTGCTGCTGTATCAATTTATTTTTCCTTCTTGTCATTGCCATCCATTCATACTTGCTATAAGATAACTGCTGCCCCCTCCCGCAATATCAGGGACCTATAGGGCAAGTCAGTTCAGCTACAGGTAATTTCAAGGTAGTTTATGTTGTGATGACTTCATTGGGTTTGTCCTTTCAAGCATTATATTCCAGTCTTACGCAGAATCCAGTACATAAAGAGGCTACAAGACAGCTGAAGAGGGGCTCTGGACAAAGGCATGGAGTGATAGGGCAAGGGGGAATGGCTTCAAACTGACAGAAGGCAGGTATAGATTGCATATCAGGAAGAAATTCTTCCCTGTGAAAGTGTTGAGATAGTGGAACATCCCTGGAAGTGTTCAAGACCGAGTTAGGTGGTGCTCTGAGCAACCTGGTCCAGTGGCCCTGTCCATGACTGGGGGGGTTTGAACTAGATGAGCTTTGAGGTGCCTTCTAACCCAAGCCATTCTGTGATTCTAAGATACAGACAGATCTGGTTCTGTCTTCTGGGGGCTGTGCTTGTGCAGTTGTGTTTTCCTTCTGTTATACCCAAACTAGAACTTTTCCTTCCGTCTGAAATAAAAAAAAAATCAAAACAGTAGGCTGAAGCAAAATTAAACAGAAAGAGAGGAATGAATCACTCCTCTATTTAGAACAGGATGAGGATTTTAAAAAGCCTCAAACAAACGAGAACAAAACAAACACAAGAACAGCCAAACCCC
The DNA here is from genome assembly GCA_013400955.1 of Drymodes brunneopygia. NCBI lineage: Eukaryota > Metazoa > Chordata > Aves > Passeriformes > Petroicidae > Drymodes > Drymodes brunneopygia. The sequence continues at coordinate 101,427 of VZTZ01035714.1, read as the reverse complement.
AAATCACAGAAGGATATTTTGGTACTAACCTTGCTGGTGCAGCTGCTAACAGTAATGTTTTCTGACACAAGTGCATGTTGTGAACCAATGTGTAACAGTTAACCCACGAAGGCTTGTGTACTCAGAGCAAGTTCAGAGGGGCAATTACTTTTGGCTGCACTGATTTCAAGTGGGTTTTGCAATTCTGCTTTGCTTCACTTCTGAAAAAAGTCAGAAATGCCTTCATAAAGTCTGACAGAGAGCTGATGGCATTGAAGTGGCTGGAGCTAGGGAAATCCAGAAAAACCTGAGTCTCCTAGTGCTGCTGGGCTTAGTTTGGCAAGTGAAAGGAAATTCAGTTGCATTCTTACAGCCCAGCCTCTTGATCAGGGAAAATTTCCAATGGTGTCTCTGAAGCCACTTCTCACTAAACAAATAATCAGCTCCAAGGAGAAGCTCTTGACTCAACATGATATAATTACACCATTTCCTGATTGATGTGGTCTTATCTGCCTTTTATGGGGAAAAGTACTTTATGAGAATAGAAATCTTCTTAGGCTGTACCTTGAACCAGCCTTTCTTCTGTTCTCTTTTCTCCTCACCTTTGGGTTTCTGGGGTTATTTTTAGTTTACAGTTACTGTCACATTTACAGTGGAGATGTGTGCAGCAGGCTGAATAAGCTGCCTCCCTAAAAATGAGCACATTTACACCATCCTGTTTGATTTCTTAGTGAAAATCATATAAATGATTTTCTGTGCCTGTCTATTGTTTTCTTGGAGAAACCTTCCCTCCACTGGCAGCACTGATGGTGAGGACCAGGACTAGTATGGCCAGGTGGGAGTGTCTTGTGAGCCTGTGTGTCCAAAGTGTCACCTGTTGCCCATGTGAGCAGGAGCTCGTGCCAGTTCTTCTCAAAGCTATGGCACTTTCATGTGTATTCATAGACCTGTTTCCCCTGTTAATGGTAGATGATTTACAGGAGCACAGAGAAGAGGCCGCTCTCCAGATTTAAATGCTGTGTGACCTTGCATTTTGAAGGGTCATTTAGCCTTTGAATTGTGTTTACCCTTATGGCTTTCAGGCTGACTATCTCATATATGAGTGGCAGAGTCCCAAAGCCCTGGTTTGGCTTCCCACATCCCCCCACTTAGTTTTTGCTGGTTTTGGTGACTCCTATCTCTATTCCTCCACAAAACCAGCTCCCACTTACCACTCCCATGAAAAAAATCCAAACAGTAGAAAGTTTAACAGGACCTCTACCAGAGTTTTCTTGCAAGTTACCTGCTTGGAGGTCCCTCTGCCATTACTGCAGTCTTTGGCTTCACTAAGTTTGGTCTGTAAATATACTCCTTACAGCTGAAACAGCATCTGCAAAACCACTTCCAGCCAGGTGTCAGTAACATGGCTTTGATTCAAACTTTGGGAACAGTATATGACTGATTACAAGGATTTCCAGCTCCTAGATCTTCAATGAAGTGACTGCTAAAACAGAAATAGCGCAAATCTCTCGAGATGCTTATGTCATTTCCCAGTGTTAAAATAGCTGGTGCTTTAAAGGGTACCTTTGGGATACAGCATCATAAATCTCCTCTTACAACCAATGTTACAAGGAGATCCCGCTTTGCAAAACTGCATCAGTGCTCCAAAACTTGTTTGCTGAGCACCTTTCCATCTTGCCAACACACTGTGTCCCCAGGCATGGAGAGAGGGACTACTTTGTCACCATGGCATATGGCAGAGCGCATCATATCCTCCCAAGTAAATGCCATAGCAAGCCATTCCCACTTGTGAGAAGCCAGAGCAGCATGGGCATGCTGCTGCATGCATTCTGCTGATGGATTCTCCTGTGTCATTTCCCAGGAAGCTTTTCCCTTTCTATAGCTGCCACCTCCATGGCTAAGGACTGCCCAAAACCCTTTGGCTGCTGAGCTGGAACAACTCTGCCATCAGGGGGGGTGCTCAGAAAGCACTGCCCAAGTCAGACCACCTCCCCAAAAAACCTTTCTTCAAATCAAGGACATCATTTGGTTAAATAAAATCCATACAGATTTGGAACAGTGGCTTCATGTTTCCTTCTAGAATGAAGTTAACATTTTTAATAGGGAAAGTATTAAGTAATCAGAGAAACAAAACAGAAATGAGAAGGCTTAACACCAACTCCTGGTCACTGCACCCTCCCCAGGACTCTTGCTCATGCTCCTGGCCTCTGCTGCAGACAATGCATTTCTGGGACCATGATCTGCTCTGTTGTTGCCTTGAGGTCCTTAAGGAGCAACTTGTCTCCCTGCCTACAGCTCCTCTCCCTGCTCCTTTCAAGCTCTACTCGCTGAAAAGTGCATGGGGACTTCACTGCAGTGGGGCTCTAGCCAGCTCTGTCTCTGGTAATTTTAAGGCAAGCAATATTCAGAAGAAGGGAGATGCTTGGGACACACTGCTTGCTCCCAGCATGGGTGCAAGACAGAGGAAGGTGGACCAATGCTGCAGATACTGTTCTGACAGTCTGACTTTGTGAAGACTGCTGTTGTGCCGTCCCATTTCATCCAAATAATTGTGTGCTCTATGTGTGCTCCTTGGAAAGCTTCAGTATTGCACTTGCTGGCTCCTCTACCACCTCCTTCTTTGTAATTTTATTTGTCAGAAGCCAAGCAGTCACACTGTGAAGCTGAAGATGCTCCCAGCACTTTTCTTCCAACGTTTGGGTTCCTAGAGGCCCAGTCTCTCTCCTGTAAGATGGCTGATTGATTTGACCCCATTAACTTGATTTAGTATATAGTCCCACTTCACCCTGGCACAGGTCCTTCTGCCATGTCTGTGGTCTTTGTACTTCCACATTACTGTCTCAATAACCTTCTGCCTCCCTCCTACTGTGCGATGTTCTAGCATGCTTGTTCCTTAGACTTCCAGGATTTGTGCAGAAAGACATGAACAATCCCACTACTTTAAATTTGTAGTCTGATGGCAACGTTTTCCAAGAATTTATCCAGAAAGTCCCTGCCACCTCTGAGCAGTCAGCCACCCTGCTCTGGTGACACATGGCTGTCAGCCTCCCCATGTCACCAAAAGCACTGCCAACCAATCTCCTGATCTCCACGAGTTTATCCAGATAAGATAAGGAAAACAGTTGTTTTCAAGGTCTTTAGTCCATATTTCTACTTTCTCATTTGTCACCTTCCCAAGTGACAGGAGAGCTTCCGATTTTTCGGTGAAATCCCTGTTGTAAATGTAAATCCATGAGCACAAAGCAAGGCTGTGTGGGTGTTAATACCTCACCAGTGTGCACTGGACACGAGCCAGTATCCTGGGCAGGAACAGCGGTGCCCCCTCTCCCCATCAGCTTCATCCTATCAGACACGGATGTCCCATGCCAGGCTCACCACGTGGGCAGGTGCATCAGCAAGATGTGTCAGAGCAGGAGCTGTCTCGGACACTGGCTATCCAAAGCCTTTCTTCAAACCAGCTGCACCCCTTGTGCTTCCTTGACTTCGTGGGAGGCTGACTTTGATGGATGGGAGCACCCTGAAATTCCCACTCCCACCTCAAAAGCAGAGTCGAAAGACCTCCCTATCTTTCTTTGGTAAAATGAGGTAGGCTGGGCTTTTGATCATCAAAGTTTTCCTGTTTGGAAGGAGGAGGAGCCATCTAGTCATGGGTTCATTGATTCCCTGCCCAGCAGGAATGTTTGCTTGGGCACAGCCAAGCCGCACCTCTGATGACTAACAGGCAGTGCTCTCTCTCTTTGATATACTATCAGCTGGGTTTATCAGAGTATCAACACAACCTCCCCACTCCAGGCCTCGCCCCTTCTGGCCAGCTCTCCCTGCAGAGCGGGCAAGGGCTGTATGAGAGCCTAGCTCACCTTTTATTCCAAGGAATCTTAACAGCAGGTTTTAAGCTACTTATTTACTTTTTTTGGTCTGTGCAGGAAGTCTGAGCTAAAAAAAAAGAGACAGACGTGTAATTGCTCTGGCACGCCTGCATTCTTACTTCAGTCTCAGACGGGCAAGCACTCTTTCTTGTCGGAGCCAGGAAGAGGATCTGATCCTTGAAGATCATTGCCACGAACGTGCGTAAGTGAAACCTGCAGCCATGCTGAAGCAGATATTATCAGACATGTACATCGATCCGGAGCTGCTGGCAGAACTCAGCGAGGAGCAGAAGCAGATCCTCTTCTTCAAGATGAGGCAGGAACAGATCAGACGGTGGGAGGAAAGAGAAGCTGCTGCAGAAAAGATTGCAGCAAAGAAGCCACTGCCCAGAGAAGGTAAGTCTCTGTCTCCTGGCTGCTTTACCCTCTGGCACATATCTGGCATAGTCAGCTGCTTCCTAGAAATAGGAAATAAGGTATTCTTAAAACAATTTCTTCTCCAAGGGACATGGCATAAGCTTATTTCCAAATATAACTAAATCCACTTGCAATGGGATAGTTTTGGCCAGACACACAATGGTTTTTACTCCCTGGCCCAGACATTCTGTCCTTGACCAAATTGTTCAACTCCCCTAGCTGGGAAGAGAGGGCTTATTTGCCCCCAGGAGATGCATCTCATTAAGTTTCCCACTACATGGTGTTTTTGAATCCGCCTTTAACATAACCATGGATTTGAATATCTGTCCTGAGGCACCAGATCTGATGGGGAGCTCCCACTGAGATTTTAGATCTGCAGTTCTCTTGCCAGGATTACACAGCATGCCGGCTGCTAGGAAGATAGCATGCTTCTCCCAGGTCTCCCCCATATGCTCTGTTTACAGGTAGTTCACCCTCACACAGTTTGGGGAGGACAGTGGTCAGGAATTAAAACAAGAAAGAAACAGTGGTGATTCTTCCTTCTCCTTTGCTCCCAGACTCAGAAATGCCTCCTTCACTGACCTGGCTCAAGTAGTGAAAAAATAGGGAAGTGTGGGCTGCATCCCAGTCAGGCTTTCCTCATGTACAGTTGCTTTTAGGGGGGCTCTGTCATCAATAGCAGCTGGTAGGGCACGGCAGGTGTGACATGGGCCCTGCAAAGAGCTACCTAGCAAACAGCATTTGCCAAAGAGCTGCTTCTTTTTCAGCCAACAGGAAGTCAGTGACATGGAAACTTGGCGCTGACAATGAAGTATGGGTCTGGGTGATGGGTGAGCATCCTTCAGATAAATCCTATGCAGCCATCTGTGAAGAGATCCAGGAACAAAGAGCAAAGCGCTTGGCAAGAGAGCAAGGCCAGGAGGGCAGGTAAGCACCCTTCAGCTGAAGGACTCAGTGGGCAGATATGGAGGAGAAGGCTTTCCTAGGGAGAGACAGAGTGTTCTCTGTAGAGGCTACACTGTGGTTACCACTGTCACACTGGCCTTGCTGGCAAACGGCACAGGCTGGCATTCTGAGAGGACACATAATGCTGGTAGAGAGCAGCTGCAGCCTGAGACTTGCCCTGGCTCACTGAGCCTCCTGTGGCATGGCTCCTGTGTGGGACCCTCTGCAGACCACAGGAAATACTGATGCTGTTACCGCAGCAGGTGACGGGCTCAGGTCATGTTGATTCACTGGCAGGTGCCCGGGTACAGCTGGACAACAGTTACTCACCGCGGGTCATTAATTTAATTACTCACCTACCTGATCTGGAGATATAACTGCCTATGCACATGTGGCTTCATTGCAGCTCTGCTCTGCTCACGTGCAGCCTCCTCACAAGATGCTCAGACAACAGAAAGTGACTCCTTCCTAAGTCCTCTCTCTCTTGCATTTCAGAGAGATTGACTCTTCTGCAACATGGTCTCCACACCCACAACCAGGACTTCTGGCTGAGGCAGATCTTCATGGGAATAAAAAAACCACTGTGGAGAAAAAGGAGGAACATGGGAGAAGAATGACTGATATTGATACAACAGGAAAAAGCCAGGAGCTCATAAAGGTAGTTTTCCATTTTCCCATAACTATAAGAAACATGTTTTTTGAGGTCTAGGAAGTGCAGCAAATCCTGGTTGCTGTAAATACAAATCTGAAAGGAAAAGCGATCTATTTGTTAAAGCTTTTCTTCTATAGTCAGAGAAGAAGCCATGTTGTTACATCCTTCCTTAAGACTCGGGAGGTCCATGTACTATTTTCAGCTGGGATAGATCTGCTCTGCACCAATGGATAAATTACTCTGAATTCCTTTGCTTTCATTCTCTGTGAGTAAAACAAGGGGTGCAGTACTTTCCCTTCTGCACTGTGGCTGGTTTGAATGGCTTTTGGGGCAAGACCAGGGAGGCTATCCCAGGATCTGTACATGCAAGGTCACAGCCCTCAGACAAATAATTTACTTTTATAAAAGACCAAATGAAGATAATTTTACCAGCATCATCTGCTGTGCATATTTTAGATGGTCCTTGGGGTTTTTTGTCTTCTAAAACAGAAAACAGCTTGTGACCTTGACAGCACAGGACAACTCCAAACGCAGTAATACTCTGCTTTCCTGTGGTGTTTCATTTCAGTAAGATTTTTTCCAGCAATAAATACATTTGTGCTTTTTAACTGGCTACAAAAAGCCATTTGCAGAGAAAGGAAAAAAAGAACAGTTAAATTAACTACTCTTGCAACCACAGTTGAACAGAGAACCCTGCCAATTTAATGGGAGAAGTCCAGTCTCATTCAGCAGTTTTCATTCAGCCTTGACCGAACTTGTATGTGTATGTTCTTTTATCGTACAGCCACTCTGTACTTCGGTATAAAGACTATGATAACAGAAGGTTGGGTTTTGGCAAAATGTTCTCCTACTGCCACCAAAACAGTGAATGGAATTTGGAGTGACTGTCTCCTTTATCAAAAGCCTCTGAGTCACATGGGGTTTTTCTCTGCACTGTTTGCTGAAGTTGAGCAACTATGTGGGAGATTTTTTTTTCAAAGGAACTTATTAGTCAAAGCTGACAAAAAAAGTTAAAAAACAAAAACAAGCCACTACCAAAACTCTAACAGTTTTTCAAACTCTTACAGATGGAAATAGATTGGGGTTGTATATTTCCCTTTCTTTTCTGTCATTATAATATTAGTAAATTTTCCCAGGTTTCTGGGGCTTTTTCTGTTAGGAGGAGGGCCCCAGACTGAAGTCCCCTGTTGTATTTTCTAGGCCTGGAGAGGTGCTTTTTCCCACCTACTGCATTAAAATGTTTTCTCTGAGATCTAGTTCCAGTTTAACCTGAGACCCAGGGATCGTGCCACAGGGAATAGGGCTGATCTAAGAAAAAAAGCTGCTTCACACATATTTGAAGGTCCTAGTTTCCTGTTGAGGAGAGGGAAATTGTAAAGCCATGTTCATATTAAATATTAGCCAAATAGGTGATGGAGCTAAAAGGAAGTGTGTCCATGGTAAGCAGAGTAGTACAGTTAACTCATCACTGGTTGTGCTGTGGGAGGCAGTCAGGGTCTGATGGGGTGGTGGGTGGGTGTTTACTCAAAGCCAAACCTAACAGTTTGTGTGCAGAAGCAGCTCTCAGCTAGGGATTGCTGACAGGGCAGCTGGGCTGGTTTGCAGGGAAGAGAGAACACGAAATATCCAGCCAGTTGGATCAGTTTGTCAAGTAGGAGTTTGCAGCAACACAGCCACAACTGCAAACATGCACAGGCAGGTAAAGCTGTTGACAGCAGGTTCTGCAAGGGATTACTTTAGAGGAAGGGAAGAAAGGGACTGCTCCCTGGAGCACTTGTGAGCATTGCTGAGCAAATCTACACATGCTTATGGCCATCCTGACACCCCTGAGTTCTCCTCCCATGGCATATTTGGCCAAATATGATGGGAAACTGCCCTCCCCAGTGTTTGTCAGAGCAGGCTTGCAAAATTTGTTAACAAATGACACGACTGCTTTTGCAGCTATTGCGCCAAAAAAAGAGCAATTGTCCTAAAGTCACATTTATTTCTCACTATTCTTTTGCTCTACTCAGAGGGGAACCAGAAATGTTCACCAGATGCTGGCAGATTGCCATGTGAGGAAGCACAGCTTCCAACAGGTAAGTGGCAACCTATGATGCTCCTAACACATTGAGTGGGGTCAATGCTTTATCCTAGAGTCCCAGTCAGCTTCAGAGCCTCATGTGAGCCAAGAATGTTCTCACCTTTGGACAAGTTTTATCCAGTGTTGCCATGCTCCTTATGTATGATGGGATGATTTGGAGATGATACAAAGCAGGCCAGGCTGGCAGATTGGAGAGTAGCACAGGGAGATGCTTCTGATGATTTTTGGTGGACTGCTTTCCCTTCCTGCCTCAGTTGTCACCTGCAGTAAAGATGGAGGGTCTGTATGTTGTTGTAATTGGAGGGATTCACCATAAAGAATGGAGTTCCCAGTATTTCCAGGCTAGCTAAAAAGCAGGACTAAAACTTGCCTGAGACAAAGCTGAATGTACTGTTTCTTTCTTAGATGAAGGAAGCACAGAGGAAGAATTCAGAAGAGGTCACAGCCTCCCAGGAGCCAATACCACAGAGCCACTCCAGCACAGAGAGCCAGAGAACACTGCAGAAATCGGATGAAAATGAGCCTGAATGGCAGGAATTCTGTAAGACCTTAAAATGACCTTTTCCTGAAAGGCTTGAGAAATCCTAGGGCTCTGTGGGGTCATCTCAGCCCTTCTGCCACACTGAATAATAGGTCAGAGGGGGGAGAGTATTGCCAAGAAATACAGCACTGTATTATCAGAAATATTTCTGAGTCCATGCAGCACTGAGACTAGAACTAGGCAGGAGAATGGCAAAATTTTCCAACTGATACTATGTTAAAACAAGCAACAAATAGGAACAACATGACTATAGCCAGTGCAATTAATTTTAAACTAGAATCTGGCCTTTTGTAGGACTTTGCAGTAACATTGCTCTTGAGGACAAGGATAATGGATAACAGGGATTAATCAAAATGGCTTCCCTGTCATTCAAGCATGATCCCACTAAGTAAAGCCCTGCTGCGCTGTCTCATGTAATGAATCCTGGTGTAAGAAAGGAAAATGGCAAACAGTATGAGACTTGCAGTAGCATCCATCACTGCTGCCAAATGCTTCCTGAAGGAGAACCTGATGCACTTTTCTACCCAGTTCCTCCCCTACTGCTCAGTAGATGGCAATGCTGTACCACCAGTTGTTTCCACTTCAGTCTAGAGGTTTTATTTTTCTGACTGATAAAAAGAAATGCTGACTGGAGAGCTCATTACTCCTACAGACTCCAGAGTGAGGTGGACCTAGCCAATCAAGACAGCTTTCCAGGAAAAAAAAACAAACAAAAACACAGTCAAGTTCTCCATTTTCTGTAATAGTTTCAGCAAGACTCCTTCTCACCCTCCAAAATTGTTTAGCACTTTCAAATCCTTCTAATTATTCATTTGGGGTCATTTCAGTAGCTTTAACTCAATAAGCCCTGCCCTCCCACTAGCTTGTATGAAAGCCACTACAGAAATCCATGTCTGAACCAGGAGTCAGTGTCTGAAACAAAACCAAGAAGTCTCTAAGTACAAAGGGATCTGGTACCAAGAAAAAACATACAGATTTTTAATCTTGTCCTAGAAAAAAAAAATGGTTTTTAATCTCTTAAAGGAATAAAAACTGTGCCACTTAACATGTGGGAGACATGTGGCAAATGATCTTAAAACTGAGTGAATCTTTCAGCTTGTGAAATGGGTTATTCTTCCATTTCATCAAGCAGGAGGGTGGCCAAAGGTTAGCAAGCTTTAAACTTGCTGCTTGTTCGCTCCTGTAGGACTCCTTTTTTGTTCCAGTGCGGAAATCCAAGGCAGCAGATGAGAAGAGACGCTCCCTCGCCCGGCAAGCCAGAGATGACTACAGGAGGCTTTCACTGCAGGGCATCCACAGAGGGAAGCGGGCCGATATTTCCAAGGCTGCCACAGCAGGAGATCGGCGACCAATTCAATATCCACCTCTCCCCCCCAAGCCTAAACTCCCACCTCCTGCAATGGCAAATGGGAGAGCGATTAGGTAAGGAAGTCCTGTGCACTGTGGAAAGGAGAAGGGATGAGATTCTTTTGCTCTAGCATGGGATGGTTGAGAAAGGGAATGGTTAGCTCTCCCCCTTGTGTGGAAGAGATACTCAGCGGGGAAAAATACGGAGCCTAGGCTATATTCCAGCCTAGAGTATGATGAGGCCTGCAGGTGTTCATTCCTGGAGGGTAACAGTAGTTTAAGTAGTAGAATGTCCTAAGCCTGGAACACATAGAGTCCCTATGATGCCAGATGTTCACTGAAAACTGTGTTCCACATAGCTGAACTGGTGTAAGTTGCCCGTTAGGGCTGCTCTTAAAATCCTAAGAAGTCCTGCACAGGGACTCGAAACCTGTTTCTTGAACCTGATGAACAAACTAGAAGTCTTTTCTAATAGGAAAGAGGGAGTCCAGAGAACCATCTCCAATGCCACTGAAGAAAACATCATCAAGTGGTTCAAAGAGGAGCAATTCCCTCTCCGAGCTGGCTATCTGAAAACCACAGACACAATAGCACCTTGGTTCCACGGTGAGTCCTGGGTATTTCTATCCCAACCCAACTGATTAAGGAGGTTTTTTTACTAACATGGCTGCTAACACAGGCTGGGCTTGGGAGTAAAGCTCCTATTCTAGAATCAACATACAACAACTGCAATACCATTCTCTTTCATAACACAGCAACTGTCCTTTTGAGTCCTCCACATTTGTCGTTCATTGTTGGCCAAGTGTGGAACAGTTAACAAAGAGCAGTTGGCATTTGGCCATGGCCTGTTACTAACAATGGCAGCACTCTTCTTTCTGGGCTACTGGGCAAGAAAACAGTGAAAGGGATGGAAGTGCCATGGACTGGTTTTAGAGCAGATTTCTTGTGAGAACTGTTCTGTCCAGTCCTGCACATATGCTCTTCTCCCTTCAGTTTTGTGTTTGGGTTTTGAACAGGTATCCTAACTTCTAAGAAAGCAGAAGAGCTTCTGAATAAAACCGTACCAGGGAGTTTTCTGATTCGGGTCAGTGAGAAAATCAAAGGCTACGTGCTCTCCTATCGGTCTGTGGAAGGATGTAAACATTTCCTTATCGATGCCTCCAGTGATTCCTATAGCTTCCTTGGAGTGGATCAGCTGCAACATTCAACACTGGCTGACCTTGTAGACTATCACAAGGTGAATATCTAATAATGCATTCATTAACTGTTCAAATGCCTCAGGACACTTCAAAATAAGAAAGAATAGATTCAGCTGCTTTGAAGTAGGTAACTAGACCTATTTTAACTGCTCCTAGGTATCCTGTGTGCTGCTCCAGAAGGGTATGTCAACCTTACTGGTGCCGCTCAGGCAACCTCATACATCTCAGACACCTTAGATTTGACTCACTCACCCTCAAGCACACAGAACACCTTGCACACAGGGCCCAAGTTACTTACAAGCTACTTAGTAGAAAGGTTGATGAGAGGTGATAGCATATTCATGCAAACTCCTTTCTTTCGTACAATTTTCTCCATGGTTAAGGGGCACTGGCAAGTTGGGTTAAAGCAAAATCCTGCTTACCTCCAGCTTCAGCAGGAGGCAGAAGAGACAGAGGCAGGGAGGCAGGGAGATTGCTGTCCACCTCGTGAGGTTGTGACAGGCAAGGTCTGTTTGAAAGCTGGTGTTTGATCATATCCTATATCAACAGGATGAACCCATCACTTCCTTGGGGAAGGAGCTCTTGCTTTACCCATGTGGCCAAGAGGACCAAGAGCCAGATTACATCTCTCTCTTTGAGTGAACCTCTCCATCTCGCTGGGCAGCCTCAGACTTGTATTCACAAAGAACTTGGAACTGAACTTGGAACTAGAGCTGCTGATACCTACCTGAAACCATAAGTGCCTCTATTTTATATCCTTCACAACAAAGCAGTAGGAGGATAAGTACTGTTGTGGACTACAGGATGCATCAGCCCAGCAAGCTGCAAAGCACATGGATACATCCCTCAAGATGGAGAGAATGAGTTGATGAAGTAATCAGTTGAACAGGGAGATACTGCCTGTACTACCAATGGATTTTCAGTGGGTTTTTGTAGGTTTCTTGAGGGGGCTTCTGTATTCAAGCTGGCTTTTGTTCTTGAATGCAAGGTTGTGTGCCATCTGGGAAATAGGTTAGTACCTACAGTTGAATGAGATTATACCCTCCTGAAGGCACAAAGCAACTTGGAGAGGTGAATCGATCTTGATATGTAATTTGCATAATGTGAAGCTTAATTCTATAAAATGCTGTGTCCTTGGAATGAAGGATATTCAAGCCAAGCATCCAAGCAAACTCTGAGTGCCTTTCAGTGAAAGGTGCTCTCTGTGACAAGAGATTTCCATGAAGAGTGCATTATTTAGACTCCTCTAACCTCTGAATAGAGATCCTTACTCTTTTAACCTGTATGTAACTCCCACACAGGCCTTTCTGCATTGAGAGGGATTATCCTTTTGAAAAGGAAAGGAAAATGGACAGAGACATTTGTATGAATGACTGTCGTGTGTACAAAGCCTGAAAATGTAAGAAGGAGCACCTATATCAGTATTAATACCATTTACAGAAGAGTTTTTTCCAGTAAAGAATGCTATTTTCCAAAACAGAGCTATTTATTGCAAGTTGTGTCCCAGTTACTGAGATGCATCTGGTATAAACTTCATCATAGAACTTTTTCTTTCAATCTAATGTTCTCTCCATTTATCTGTTACAATACTCTTTCAATACATCATTCAGAAGGTTGGGGGAGAGGTTGTACAAAATCACATAACAAATTAGTCTTCATCCAGGTTCCCACATGTTGTTGCACATGACAAACACTCAGGCTGAGGGTTGTGGTGTGAATCTGCAAACATCATTTTTTAGAGGCACAATCTTCAAATAGTGAACAAGAGTCAATCTTGTTTCAGTTGTTTACCTGCTTTTACCTGTTCCCTGTTTTCTGTTAGTTCAGGGCTCCTCTGCTTAACTTGAAGAAGCAGTCAAAACTTTCAGTCTTACATTGATGTGGGTTTTGCAGAATACAGATTTAAAGAAATTGTGATCATCTGGTCTTAAAATTTACCACTATGCTGAGAAGTGGTTTCTGTTCCAGGAAAGGGGGGATAACTGCACTCCAGTTACAGCAGGTGTCACTTGCTAGAAATAAAACCTTAATGTAAACTGAGATTTTGAACATAATGATGCTCTGCCACTGCAAATGACTTAATGAGCTTCTTAAGCAATGTATCACCTATATCAAAGAGATAATTTCAATATAATCTGCATCAATCATGAGAAAGGGTGTTAGATTATTTGTAGGGGGGGAAACATCCCTCCTTCCCTCTTTATGAACTGTTTCTTTTAAAAATATGGTCAAAATGAAAGGTCCTTCAGAAGAACATCTGTTCTCATGTGAAGAATGTGCCATAGCTGATATCCTGATGGAGACAAATTGTGAGGTGTTTTGCAGACCTATGGGCAGGTAAAGACAGAGGAAAAAGTATCTTCTAAAAGGCATTTTGGGACACAGGGTGTTAACTTGCAAAATAATAGGCAGGCTGATCTGGCATGGACAAAGCAGGACATAAACAATTTTAGCTCTAAGATCTTTAGTAAAACTCCTCAGGATTTGACCTGCTGACAAGTGGACCAGTAGATTCACTGCCTTCATATTAAACTATTTATTTGCAAATATTGTCTCAGTACAGCCCAGGGAAAACCACTACCCATGTTCGCATCATCCCACATGTTTGAGTCACGCCTCAGTTTTTCAAAGACCCACTTTTCTGCTGTGAGGCAATAAATGATCATTTAGATTACTGCATTGACTGCAAAGGCAACTACCTTGCTAGAACAGATGCCCTCAAGAGTGGCTCTTCTATTGCTCCAAAATCCAGTTACCCTGAATGTCTGTGGAGCAAGGATGTCTTGCATTGGTTGGGAATCAAGGGTGATGAGATGTCTTAGGGAGCTTCTCTGTAGAATCTTTCCTTCTTCAGGGACACCATGCAAGGATTACAAGGGTTATCAATTTGAAAATTGCTGGCTGGAGAGATCATGAATCCTGGAGGAATGTGGCAATTTGTTTTGCTCAATGCCTTTAGCCAGAGCATGCTACAGTCATCCAGAAGAAAAGCAAGGAGTCCCTGGATGGCCTCCCCACCTGCAGAGGGTCATCTCTAGTACCTCCTCAACCAAGATCCAATCAGTTGTCATTCTGAGAAAGATCACAAGCTGGTTTGGGGATAAGGAAGGTAGAGATCTTCATAACAAAATCTGTTGTTCTGTTGACTGCTTTCATCTTTGTCTAACTGGGCTGGAAGACCTGTGAGAGCTCCACTTGGCTCACAGAAATGTAAGTAACAGCAGCTTTCCTTTCTCATGCTGTTCTTCACCTCTCCTCTCAGTGCAGACTCCACTTCTAAGAGAGTCCTGCCAAGTCTCTGCTGTGATTAGATTGCCCTGCACATCACTGGCGTGGCCAGTGACTGTGGACTGGATCTCTCCACCACTGATACCATCTCAGCTCTTGCCAAACTGGCTTCTGCAGCCAAGGAACGGAAACTGCGTAGACACTATTATTCCTGGCAAGAGGAACAGCATCTCTGTGGAAAAGGACGTACATGAAAATCACAAGGGTGCTATTTAAAAACGTAAGTTGTGAAACTCTGTCAGGATCTGGATGACGTGCTTGCAAAGGTACCCCAAGTAATGAAGTGTTGAATTTACAACTGCCCAGTGCTTAGAACTGGAGATTAATAAAGGTTTGAAAGGACCTCTGGAGATCATCTAGTCTAGTCCCGTTCTACAAGAGCAGCTCAGGGAAGACTGAATAAAACCATCATGGAAATAGTTAAGGTGAGGCTTGAGGTAGGCTATGATTACAAAACTTTCATAGTATACAACTCCCAGTTTCAAACTCAGGTTTAAGTGGGACTGTAGGAACAACTTTTGCCTTGGAGCAGCTGCATTACCAAACTTTCATATGCACTCAACAAGCCATACCTGTCTCCTCCTATTGCATGATATTTGTAAAATTACTTCATCAGTACAAAGCTCTTTATAAATAATTTGTCATGTGTTCTGGGAACAAAACAGTTCTTTGAAGGATCTACTCGAGTGACTGCTGGAATTTCTATGGTAAGTGATGTATTTGGAGTTGGGGTTTTAAAGTATACAAAGTTTCTATTCTTTTTGTACTTTTGCAATGTTTTGGACACTTGGTGATTTACAAGGCAGGTGCAATGGAGATGCTTTGTACCAACAAAAGGCAAACATATAAACATGTCCAAGGAAAAGGTACTTACAGCAGCATGGATCTGTCTGCAGATCCTGCATGCAGTGCTTTCAAAAGAAGTTCATAGTTCTCTTTGTACTGCACAGCTGCACAACGAAGAGTGATTCATTCATTGTTCAATGCTACCTTTCTTCCCCCCAGCTTTTACAAACCAAAAACCAAATTAGAATTTGGTTCAGACTGCCTTGAATTAATCTAAATCTATAAAACAAAGAGACTGCTCACAGAAACAACATTTAGGTAAGCAAATGGGGTTTCCAAGCCCATGCAGTTTTTGTTGGCTAGTATATATTAAAGTGGTAAATAGCAGTCAGCATTAAAAGAAAATGCTTTATAAGAGCAGTAACTCAGACTTTAAAAAGTTTTAGGCAATTGCAACAAAAACTATTAAGATGACTAATTTTTGCAATTAGTACCTGTAATTATCATAAGAGAATTTGCAGGGTCCAGTAATCCATCACAAAAATTTATTTTATTAATTACAAAAAGCTTTCTATACCCTGGGCAAGACTCTGTATTTGGTTTAGAAGAAATACTTTGGTATAAAGTCAGAAAATGTTCATCACTGTTGGGATCTGGCATTCAGAGTTTAAAGCCTCCTGCTAAATCAGTACTGCAAGTTGATATGTATTTCCTTTTCTTCAGCACGATAAAGCTTCTGCCTTTCAGTGCTCAGGCTGTGTAGAAAAATCACTTACTTGAACCTAGTTCCCATCCCCAGGAACACAGATCTACAGAGCATTTTCCATGCATTGGAAGGCTGTACTATTTCCTAGTAAGGCTAGAAGTAGAAAACCTGAAGTATGGCAAAATAATTCCCAAGCTGAACACATTTCATTCAAAAATAAATCTTGAGATACATATAGCATTCTAAAGCAGAAATACACAATCTGATTCACATGGTACAGATGTGGCTCATTGCTTTTGATTCACTGTCCACAGAGGAGAACAGACAGTATCCTCCAGCATTTTTGAACCATCACACGACCAGTAAGGTTTTCTCCTTCTGAATTTTAGAAAGCACTTTCTGAGATACCTCCTTCTCTGGATGAACTGGGAATGCCGTGTTAGTGCACAGTTGCCATTTCCTCATCCCAGCCCCTAAAGGAAAAAGTATTTCTAGTCACTCCAGCTTTACCATCGTTAACAATCAGATGTCCTTCTCAGAGCAGGAGTCTGTACTTATTAAAAAATAGCCCTTTTTAAATATGTCAAGTTAGATGTAGAAAATAACTCCTAATTATTTGCCCACCAAATGGTCAATCCTTTAAATAACTGTACACATCTTACAAACATTTCAAAGGAAAGCACATCCATTTGTTAGTATGAATACCAAACTGGCCATGTAATACCACATAATGTTCATTGCTCTGTGATGTGACCTTGAATCTCATCAAGTGTTCAAGTCTTCCCCAGAAGCAAGCACCTGAACAGTCGGGATAATGGAATACTTAAAAGCCCCATTAGAATAAAAACACTTTCTGTCTTCTTTTGCTACCATCCTCCTGGAATCTCCATCCTCTTTCAGTCTCATTTCAACTTTTCCGGTTAAAAACTCTTTTCTAAAACACCCTAGAGTCCAATTCAGAGGCTTTAACCTCCCTTCCTGGATTCATGTCTTCTTACTGCTCAATTTCTGTCGATGCAGGTGTGTCTCAATCTCTTGCTTGAAAACAAGCATCCCAAGTTGGCCATGAGAAGCCTCATTCATGGCCTTGGACTGCATGCACATTTTGTACTGCTCTGGAGTCAGCTCGTCCAGACACTGCTTTTCATGCCACAGATGGAAGAGGCCCCTGACTGGCGTTCGGATCACCATGAGGTTGCTGTGAAGGTACTTGCGGTACAGATGCACATCTTCACCACCCCAGCCTTTAATGTCCAGGTCAAAGCCACCTGACACAAACAAAATTTTTAAAAAACCTAGAAATATATATCAGCAAATTAGATGCTCTTAATAGCACTGCAGCTGTTTTCTGGCTCCAGTCAGCCTTTTAAAAAACACTTTCTGTGGACATCTAACTGCCAATCTTCAAATCTTTCACTATCAGACAGAAGTTCTTTATTTATAATTTTACTTGTAAGCAGTGCTTAGAGTCTTGTAACCTCTATGGCACCTAGGAAAAGCCTGAACATCTAACCACAGTACTGGTGCAAATTAGTGACAAAGACATATTGGCAAAGGAAGGGGAGACTGATCATAATTTTCTATGTTTTAGCAAAAAGGCAGGTACATTAGAGTGTATTTTCTTACCTATGTTGATAAAATCAGATCTGTACTGGCAAGTCATCCCAAAACCAAAGTCTCTCCAAAATCCAGTTTCTTTTTTAATAATCTGTATGGAGGGAAAGGAATGTTTATGAGGAAGCAGAAATGCTTTCAGAATGAGCATTCTGACCTGAATGTGGTCAGAAATAGGAGCAACTCCCCTTTTATTCTTTCCAGTGTGAATTCACGGCTGGTCCTGAACCTGTTTCTGTAGATACTCATTGCATAGATCTGCCCCTCCCCCTAAACAGCTGTGTTCTTAGCTATCATGGATAACCCCCCTGATCCAGAACAGTTGGGTTTTGCTCTGCTTCTCCTGTTGTAGACCAAATAGAACAATATCATACCTCTAGAGTCTACTTCTTTGCAGGCAAAAATCCTCCAAAATTGTTAGTTTCTGTGGGATTCAAACCCAATGTAAGAAACATATTGATAAACCAAGGAAGCTAGACTCTGATGTCAGAGCAGATGGTGGCATCTGCTCTGACATCTGCTCTGATGATGGCTGGTGGACCACAAGAGCTCTAGAAGAAAACAGTGGTTCTAATCTGATCACACAACCAACAGCTTTTTGATTACATTGATTTTGAGTAACAAGAATAATTTTCCATTACAGAATTGCTATATCCACCTAAAGTTGAACTCCAGAAAGGTTAGGTGATAGATATATGTCCCATGAAAGCCTTTGTAAAAATAAATGGTCTGCCTTCCTGAGAGGGACAATGAAAACATTATCTATTACAGATAGAAAAGCAGAGCACTGAGAAACCATGGCTATAATTTTGAAAAGCAGATATACAAGTACAGATCTCTGAGGCCATAATTTAAGCATGTGAGTGACCTAACCCAATCTGGTGAGACACCCAAGACCTTCACAGGACTGGGACAGGCACTTAAATCCTCTGAGCAAGTCAGCAGTACTTCACACTCTTGAATGTCTGGTTAGAAACCTATCCCTTAGCGGCTGCTTTGGAAAATCTTGACTTCCCTTGTGATGGAATTTTAGAAGTTTAGGAAAGAGAATTTCCCTTTCTGGATTTGCAAATCCCAGTATTTCCTCTATGAAGAAATGCTCTTCCAATATTGACTCTCCTGATTTCTCATTTATGCCCCCTCTTTTTGTTCATAACTCGTAATTTCAAATGCTTTTTTCTTTTTTTATTTTACTGCTCACATTGCTATAGATTTAATTTCTCATTTCTCCTTTCCTTGAAAATGCCAAGTCACTACAGAAGCCAATTAAAAGGAAACAAGATTGTATCTGTCAGGCCTGCACTGTAACAAGAAGTCTCCATCACGATGCCCTTGCAGCAAGCTACTCATGTGCATTAGCATTATTATTTCCCATTAGTGCAAGTGGCTACTGCACAAATCAAATTCTATCAAAGATTTCTGAAGGCTTTTTTTTTCTCCTCAGCAGCCCAAGTTCTAGGACAGAGAGCTAACACTGTCTTGTTTTATTGGCATAGATCTGGCCTTATGCCTGGTGATGAATGTGGGCTAAAAATATAAAAATAGACATAAAAATGTGATTGGCTCTATTTCCTTAAATCAAGAAGCTTTTCTGACATAAGCATCACATTTTATGATTCAAATATTAACTATAAATATTTTCACAATCCTGACAATGTACTTTGTGGAATTTATGCTAGCTTGAGAGCTAAACTCTATTTCATTCCCTAAGCACAATTCTTACAAGCTTGAGGATTCCTGGCAGGCTCTGAGCAGAGAGAGAAAGCTTATGTGAATCCCATGGTATGATTAGAACAAGTTTCTTCTGAAAAAAACCAGAACGGATTTTCCAGACTCTTCAGTAAAAGACTTTCTGGCTATGTCTCATGACACAGAGAGCAGTAGACAAAAAGTACTTTAAAATATTTTGGATGGACTTCTCAAATTCTCATTCTTCATTTTTAGAGAGGAACTGTACAAGGTGGGGTAGTGATGACAGAAGACTGGACTCAGACCCCAAGTGATCTTTTTCAGCTGTGACTGTCCCTGGGCTCACACCATCCCTAATTCCTACATGCCCAGAACAACAATAGAAGCTGGGATGCTCTGGGGACAGTGTCCGGGCTGGGACAGGATGAGCCTGAGTAAGTGCAGTGCCTGGCAGCAAGACAGGCAGATGTGGCAGGTTAGGACCTGACCCAGAGGAACTGAATGAAGCTGCATAGCTGGCTTTTGTTTCAATTTGAAAATTCAGCCACTTAACACTACTGGGCAGAGGAGTGTGACCCACTGACTCTGGAGAGAAGCAAGACTCCCTTCTATTGGGCCTTTAAGTTCAACAACAGTGCAACACCAGAGCACAGGAGAATGGAGAACAGTGCCTGCAGCAGTGCCAAATAATGGCTCGGTCACTAACATTCATGTGAACCTCTCATCTGTGTGCTCTTTCTTCCTCACAACAGCTCCCTCCTCATCAAGGAGATTCATACATGTCTTGATCGTATGCCTTCTGGCAATGCTTTTAAAAATATTGTTTTATTCTCACACCAAAAATAAGCAGGTGAGATGAAAATCGGTGGAGTTGTGCTGTGTTGTATCAGTGCCAGAATAAGGTGACAGCTCCAAGCATGTGACTTGACTCTGAGACACTTCAGAAACACACTGTCTGCTCAGAGGAAGTTTAATCATGAGCTGTGGAATGGCAAAGGCCACTGTAAGGTGTTCAAGTAAGTGGGGGAATAACTGTGACAGCCCCTGGAATTCTCTTTTGATTGACTGATCTGAGGACAGCTCTGATCTGAGGTCAGTTCTTCAAATGCAAATAGTATTCAGTGCAAGGAAGAAATCAGAGCAAGTCAAGGACTGTCACACCAAGACAGCATATCATGGAGGAATTGTTCACTAGTTAGAAAATTCTTTCTAGCAGAGAAGCAGACTTTTTTTAATTCTTAGTTTCCATGTAAAAACTTCAAAAAGGTTTGAAATAAATGGCACCAAGATACTTCCTAGTGAAACATATCTGCAGAACTCACAGTAAGGTGAGTGTTGTAGTTAATTTTGTCTCTGTGGTGGTCACTGTGCAAAAGGAATAGGGAAATGCTATCCAAGAGCACATGTACCTTTAAAAATGCTTTGTTCAAATAAAAGCAGGCATTCAGAGAAGCATGTACTTACCAGCTGCTGTTCTAAAGATGGGATGGAATCATGGTCACCATAAATTATACTGGGGTTATACTGGCTGAAGAGAACAGGATAAAATACCTTCTTCCCTGGAAATGACAATGGGTTATTTTTTTTAAAAAAGCTGTATAAAACACACATCTCTTAAAAGATGCAGTCCAGGCCTGACCAAATCCAGACAAAGTCACACAGATTTTGCACTGGGCCTACATTCTTTCAACAAGAATGTGAATGTGAGGATATAATTAATAAAAAGATCCTGTTCCGGAAAGCACAGGTGCTGAAGGCAAGAGATTCTATCACAGTGGGAGCAGGAACGGTTACAACTGATTTACAGTAGCTTCATTACCAATTCAAAGGCAAGAATACTCTAGTGAGGGATTTTACATAATAGGTAGAACCTGTTGAAAGACAATGAACTTCACGAAGCAGTACCTGGCTGTGTGTTCAATCTACAGGAGTTCAAGAATTCAGCTGTGAAGTATATGTCCACATCGCAAAAAAAGAGAACAACATTGTTTCCTTTCCAAAATCGAGCACCAACATCTAATCCTTTGCCCCTGGAAAACTCTTCATTCAACTGGATGAAGGTAAAGTTCTTGAAGTTGGCTGACCTAGAAGAAAATATTCAGCAACTTTCCCTGTCCATCCAGCTCTTAATACAAGTTGGGGATGGAAACCCCATATGAAAGAATTGACCTAGAAATCTGTAGTATCACAGTTCTGAGAGCAGCTGGAGGGAAGAGATGTCCTGTTTGACTCTTGAGGAGATTTCCACTATGTCTGTCTAATTTCAGAGCTTGCCTTGTGTACTCACACACTAGCATTCCTCTCACAGACTTTCTTTGGGCAGATCTCACAGAAATCCCAACAAGGCTTAGATTAACAAAAATATCTTCAGTATGCAAATTTCAATTACCTGTGGTTACATTACTGTATCTATACAAGGGTCTTCTTCCTACACAGAGAAGACAAGCAAAAGGCTGCAGTGCCACATGATCTTGACAAACACAGCTATGCAACCAAACTCAACAGAGCAGAACTGGCCAAAAGCATGAAGTTTTCTCCCACCCATCTTTGGAAGACAGCTTTCAGTCCAAACAGTTAAAGCCACTTCAAAGAACTAAAGAGTTACCAGTGGCAGGGGGTAGGAAAAAAGAAAGCAGTTGCACTGAGGTAAATTGAGTTAAAATCTGCTCTGCAGTTCTAAAAGCCAAGGTGACAAACCCACAAATATGGGACTCTCTGGGTAACCCCATTTTTATTTGATACAAAAAGAAAGCTATTTTCTGCAATGCACTTTAGAACGTTTTAGCACAAATATGAGTTTTGGGTTATCAAGTCTCCACACAGGATTGCTGTGCATGAATACACTCGCTGATGTTCAGGTACTTACCTAGAGGTATTTTCAAGTATCGATTTGACTTCATTCATTTGTTCCTTTCCAAAGTACACTACAGTGAGGTGAATTCTCCCATCCTGCTGAATGCCCGCTTCCCTGGAGAACAGAGATAGATTTGTGACTTGTCCCAGAAGTCAGCTTCCTTCAATAACCTACAGCAACTGGGGAAGGCAGAGCAGGGTGAACCTCGGAGTTCCTGGGGACATGATTCACTGACAGGCATCCTTGTTCTGACAAAGCAACTCACTGTCTCCCTTAGAAGGGACAAAAGTCTATCTTTCAATCAGATTAGGTACAAGCTCTCTAAGCAACATTTGTTATATTAATAGGACACTGTTAAAAGAGGCCATCCAGCCCCAGGAAGAATGATCAGGCAGGCAATAACTTCATCACTCAGGAGAATATGAGGAGGGGGATTTTTATAATACCCCTACCTCATAACCTTGAGTTTTTGTAACAGATATTCCAGAGTTCAGATCTTTGGCATTTACTGAAACTAAGTATCAAGCAGAGATCAGACATGTAGCCCAAGGGTAAAACTGATCTGAACAAATGCTAGAACCATGCCACACTTGCACAAAGTTTAGTCAGCAAGACTTCATCTATAATCAGCAGAGAGATCAGCATGACTAGAGGGCAATTTCTCCCAGTCTAAAACAAGATAATCAGAATACTAATCAGAAGGCTAATTTAGACAAGGAACCTATTTTTAGATGGCTGTAATTAGACAAAACAGAGCCCCTTGTAAGAGTTGGTATCTGTTGATAACACAGCCTTTTCTGGGCAGCTATTTAAAGTTCATCTCAGCTGAGTTCTCCATCTCTGTGCTGAAAAATAAAAGTTTAAGAATAACTGTGCTGAAAGTTCAAATACATTTCCTTCTTGCCTTTTGTTGCCTTAATATTTTATTTAATGAAGCCTAGCAATGTGTCTGGGAACAGTTTTCCCTTTTCCTCAGAAATGCTCCTTTGCAACTACTGCATGAAATTCTCATGTAGCCACAATTGTATCTGCCCAACAAACAGATTGAGACTCTTAAGTCAGGTACTTGCAAATCAGAAACTCTGATGACTGGAATATAATTGCCTTTACTCCTAATCACAATGCATTAAACTACCAAATGCCTTTCAGTCTGTAATCTCAAAAATCACTTAGTGGCACAAGGAACTGTTATGTAAAAGTAGCAGTGAGTGAGGTTTTGATAACTCCTAAAATAGCATCTTACTTTCCAAGTAAGAAAAAGTAAAGGCAGCACTGAAGGAAACCCACCTGAAATTCTGCATGAATTGCCGAAATTTGCTGACTCTCTTGGCCAATGGCACAATGACATTAACAAGTGTGTCGGCCATATTGACATTTTCATTTTTCACTTTCATTACAGGACCAAATGGCCGGAATAAAACAATCTTCTTGAACTGATGTTTTGCATCTCCTTTGAAAGTCAGCTCATACAATGTGCCTTTATTTTTTTCTGTGCGGTAGATCCCTGCATAAAAACAAAATGAAGAGATTTTTGGATTAAGGCTGGGCTTCTGGGGAAAAAAAACGGTAAAGTCTTCATTTGCTACACCTGAGCTGAAAATGCAGCAGAGGCAATGAGATATTCACTTTTAAACCAATACACAGTCCACCATCATTCAGAGGAGGCCATCACTGGCAGGGACACAGCTCTGGATTGCAGGAGCTGTTTGGTATTCTTGCAGGTACATTCCAAGGCTTGGCCGAGTTACAAACCCCTGAAGGTTACCAACTGCTCACACTCAGTATAACCCAGCAGACATGCTGTCCTTATTTTTCAGACTGCTCCAATTGCACACTACAGACATGCATGGTAATGGGCTGCAGAGGGACTGCAAAGGCAGCCTACCTCTCTGCAACAGGAGGGATTAGGCCATCTCCCAGGAAAGCAATTTCCTGATGAGCACTGGGAGGTTCTCTGGAAAGTCCCCTAATAAAACTATGCAAACAGGCCCCAACACCCATCAACTTTGCCCACAGCCAATCAGGACAAAACTCTACTGTTACTCGGCTCCCAAGAGACTGCTGTGCCCATTCCTGGTCAAGTAATGGTCTGCAAGGATGACACTACGGTTTGTCAGAGGCTAGACCAGGATACTTAATTCATACAAGCATGTATTTCTTTCCTGTATGGAAGGAACTTCTAACATACTTGATGGGTGAAATTGGTCTGGTTCATGCCAAGGGCCAGCATGAACTATAAAAGCCTTGATCATCCCCCACTGAAATACTATAATATCTTAAATGAGACCAAGTTGGCAAAAAGGCTATAGATTTTACCCACTCTAAATGATACTTCAGTCCCTACAGTGTATACTGAAATAAAGCTTTTTCACTGGCAGATCCAGTAGGTTTAAGAAAGAAAAATTAATGCTAATTCTAACTACTCATTAAGCTACTGTAAACATCTTAACAACTTAATCAGTACAAGAGTATAATTGCAATGCCTTCCATCTCTTGCAGAAGTTAAAAAGACAAGCACAAATGTCTGGAAAAAAACTCCTCCCCTAGACTTGTTTTTCTTTTCTTTTTTTTTTTTTTTTTTCCTCTCCATCTGGTTAGGAAGCATAGCTTCTTCTGGTTATGAAAAACAAGACCAAAATAAGACTTGCTTTTTTTTTAAATCTTGGTTATTCCCTGATGGGTAACATT
This sequence comes from Drymodes brunneopygia, assembly GCA_013400955.1. Classification (NCBI taxonomy): domain Eukaryota; kingdom Metazoa; phylum Chordata; class Aves; order Passeriformes; family Petroicidae; genus Drymodes; species Drymodes brunneopygia. The sequence continues at coordinate 76,773 of VZTZ01035714.1, read as the reverse complement.
GCTGGGCATCTGATCCATAGACTGTCAGTTCTGTCTGTATTTCTTGTGAAGGTCTGGGTCAAAGTTTTCTTCAAAGAGCAAAGTGACATAATCTCTTCATCTTGTATTGCAGCTTTTACATTGGTGTAATCTAAAGACTAATGAGGTGTGATTTTTTCTGGAGAGAGTTCTGTGGACTGTCTTATCTTCACTATCATTCTCTAAGTGTTTTATTCTTAATGAACACTTCAGCTGGTTAATAATATATGCAGATTTACTGATCTATTATTCACTTCATGTTTTATTTTTAATATAAGCTGATTCAACAAATGTTCCAATCCTCTTTCTAGCATAGCAAATGAATCTAGGGAGATAGCAGCTCCATTATTCTTTTACTGCTAATCTTTTAAAGTTGTGCCCTTGACTCCTCCTAGCTTTTTACATAGAGTCTACCCGAGCTGCAGACCATAAGCTACATGTGTTACTGAACTGGAGATCATCTGAATAGTGACCTAATAGTCCCTTGATTTCCTCCTCCTGGTGGCCAGAGAATAGAAACCTGGGCCTTTGAATTCTGCACATCCATTTATTCTTACAGAAAGTCTGCTGATGATGCGAGAGCATTGTTGGGTGCACTCATTTGCTCAAGCAGTTTTTGAACACAAGTTTTACACAAACAAGGAGGTTTGTGTCTGAAAGGTTAAGGCGATCTCTTGACATTCAGCTAAACAAAACTCTAAATTAAATCTGATTTGCATTTTCTTTTGAGAGAAATTGAGAGGACTGTTCAACATGTTTGACATAGTGAACTGACATTTTTTTCATAATAATAAAGATCTAAATTAAATTTAAAAATTTAATAGCATCTACCATGCAACATCTCAGTCTTTGCTTTTACATTCTCTTCTACCTACCCCAGCCAAGAAACAATGACCCCACAAATACAGCTTCCCTGGAGAGATGTACTATACAATAAAGGAAGCCTTGCCAAATAAGAACTACCTTAAAGAAGAATGCAAGTTGTGACCTGACTGGGGTCCCTCCTAGGGCTATGCACACAGAGGCTGCTTCTAACTCTGTAGTTTTGTTTTTATTCAGTACTTCTACTATGGCTGAAAACAAGTATCTTATGTGAAGGCAAAGTTCCCTTGTGCAAAATGGTAGTCCAAGAATTTATGATCCTAATGTTTTATACTGAAAAGAACTGTTTGCAAGTTTAATGCCTCTAATTAAATATGGCTATTCTTGATGCATATTTAAACTATTTGTTTTCCATTTCTAAGCATCTTCTTTCTTTTTCCAAGTATCTTGTTTTTAGAAGCAGAGAACAAAGTGATTTGCCCAAGGGCAGGCAGTGAGCCTTGGAAATGAGTCTGAATGTCTTGAGTCACTCTGGCGACTCACCCAGCAGAATATCCTGCCTTTGACAATTTTTTTCCATTTCCAAAGGCTCTACTTTATTTGTGCCACCAGAACTTTCTACGTGATTCAGGAAGATGTGTCAAACAGCCTCAATTCCAAGATAGGAACTATGGGGAGAGGAAAAAAGTAGTCTCAAAAAGTAAACAAAAAAACCTTTTCCTTAAAAGATTGCTCCTGAAATGAGAGCCTTGGAAAGGCTAGATATTCAATATGGATAAAAGAAGGTTAATTGATCATCTGTTGCTTCCAGTACAGCAGATACATTTTAGAATATGCACCATTCCTTTCAGAGGCAGGGAGAAAAGTCAAAGCTTTTGGAAACCCAGTGTAAAAAAGTAAACAGGAGCTCTGTGTCAGCAGATAGAATGGCCCTAAGATGAAGGAAAAGAACAAGTGAGAAACAAAAATGTCCTGAGCTGAAGAACTGATGAAAGAGCAGTAAGTCTCCAGTCTTCAGAGCAGCAATTCCCAAGGCTCTCTAAAGAAATGGAAAATACCTGATGTCTATTCAGCAGGACAGGCAAACAAACATCACCTACATGGATCTACATGAAACGCGTAACTAGCAAACAGCCACACATTCTTAACAAAATGATGTCGAGTGGATGACAATTTTAGCCTCAGTTTCACCGACTACAGGCTTCGAGCCTCCCAGTGTCACTAGAAATACTCTATGGACTCATGCTCATTAGTTCCCTTCTATTAGATGATATAGGAGCCACTATGAGGATTTATCAGCATTCATTGCCCCCATTTTAACTCAGTATTACAATGATCTTTCCACTTCACATGCAGTAAAATACATCATCTTATCCTTTGATGAAAACCATCATTCCTTTCTCCCAATAAGCTTCCATGACAAAATTCCATCAGATAGCTCACCACCAGTAGCTGCCCATCTGAGAAAGCAAAGCCACTTGTTTTTCATTTGTCTCTGAGACCTTGATTGAAATTCCAGTCACTAGACAGCCACATATTGCAAGTAGAAAAACTTATGATCCAGCATATTTGAAGGTGTTATGGCAGGGCATTTCTTAAGCAATCCAGGGATTTTCTGGAACTGTTCATATTAGGAAAAAGTATCGCCAGGCAGTGATTCCATTCACTTATGGAACACACTACTGAGGCTTGTCAGAGTCTCCAGATTATTATCTCCATCTCTGAGAAAGTGAATGACTCCCAGATCTATTTGGCCCTGTTGCTATTTAGATAAATTAATGATGAGACTTGTTATCCTGCTTTCTGAGCCACTGGTTTTCTACTGAAAATAGAGCAGTCCTTTGCCTGCTTATAATGCACAAGGATTTCTGATTTTTTCCCATGTTGTTTCTTACTGACCCTCCTTGGCAAAAAGCTAGTGAACTTGGTACATAAGTGGGAGGAATAAGGGGGAGAGGGGAGCATTATAGCAGCTGAACAGCTCAAGTGCCTCTCTCAAGAGAGGCTAAGCAGAGCAGCAGCCAGATGGATGCATCTCGAGCTCCAGGGAGAAGGTGTGGCTCTCTTGGTTTTGATCAAGGGGAAAAAAAAAATGGAAAATTCCAGTACATGTCAGCTATTACTCTGGAAGGAGAACTAAGAATCCTATCCAAATTTCATGTAACAGGAAATCTGCTGAGAAGGAGTTTAACTCAGATGTAAGGTACTAGGGTCATAGTCTAATTCCCACACACAAGTTGTTCTGTCTAGAAACTGCAGAGAATGCAACACTAATTTTAAGATATATCCCAGCCACAGAGACAAAACATTTCTCTTTAAATGCAAAAAGTGTTGAAAAAACATTTCCCTCTGCACAGACAAGAATAAATGCACAAAATTTAAAAAAGGAAGAGATACAGACTCCAACTGAGTTAATTGCCACACACTACCACCCTCTTTTCTGGCATATGTTAGCAAGGAACCTAGTACTGAAAAAGTGAAAGCAGGTGCCAGATGTGATCCACAAGAAAGAAAAATCCACACAGGAGGCCCAAGAAAACAAGATTACCGTGCACAGCTCTATGTTCTAGCAAGACTCAGGATCAGCAACGCACTTGAGTAAAGCTGGTGTCGAAGGCATCACTGAATAGAGCGGAAACAAGGACACAAATCCCGCATACTGACAGCACCAGTTCCGATTTTAAATCTTATCTCTGGCCCTGATTACCTGATTTTCATTTCAGCATATCTCTCCACCTGATCAACTTTAAGATGAGAGTAGTAGCCCCACCTTTAACCTAAGAAAGGAACACAGCTTTTGTGTGCTGTCATTGCTAAAGCCGTTTGAAAACACTTCGAGGGTTAAGTGGTATTACTTTCAGTGCAAATCTGGGCACTCCCAGAAATCTCCAGCTGCCCGTTTTCATTTTCTGTCAGTTCCAGAAAATGAAAACAGCTGGCTTGGTGGCTGGGTTAATGTACTCATGGTTGCTGTGTTGCTGGACTTAGTTGCCAGAAGCTGAGGTAGAATCCAGCTTATTACTCACTTGTTGTGTAGGCAGTAGCACCTGCAGAGCACTGTTTCCAAAACAAGTTCAGAGTCCAAACTATACTTGAAATGCAGAACTGGAACAGAACACTCACATACCGAAGTTACACAGAGCAATAGATTTGTCTTTTAATTGGTAGTTTTTGCCATTCTCAGGAGAATGAAGTTGAGGAAAAAGACGGTGACAAGAAGTGACAGAGATCTCCAAAGGAATTTGGCAGGGAAATTTTCTGCCAAGTCTCTTTGTTTCCAGCCCGAATACATGGATCCCTACATTTGCAAACAAATCAGTCTGCACTGATGAGTGAGAATTAGAATTTGTTCCCTTGCACCTACAGAAGCAAGGAGCTGCCCCACAGGGGAGGACACGAGGAAGGTTTCTTGAGCTCAGACTGAGCTGCACACAGGCCTCCAGTTTCTTGAGCTCTGAGTCACGTGAAGGGCTTCCTATCACTGGAGTATTTCACCACAGTATGTGAAAGCCAGCAAGACCATTAATGCATGAAGAACCTCCACAGAGCCAGCACTAGTATGCATCTCTTCCCCACCACCCTTCTGCACTTGTTTCCCTGCATAAAGGCAGGCTCACAGCTTAATTGATACTAAGCAATGTGGGGCAGGAAACATCTCCTATCTCCTCACCCTCTCACATGGAAGAGATGGTGCCAAACAGTCATGGATGCTTGTTGAGCACCTATAACAAACTGTAGAAACATATTTTGAAAAGATAAACTGAACAGCAAACAGGAGAACGGCAGCATGAATTTGAACTGCAGTTGCCAATGGAAATAGATCTGGGATTGCAGCTTGCTCAGTCACTCCTTGCTTTATCAATTTTGAGGCAAGTTCATGACTAGAGAGCTGTGGGCGCACATTAGTGTCACTACAGGAGACTGGCAGGCTTTGTTGTCACAAAGTCCTGTTCCCCAGGAAAGCTGCCATTTTGCAATTGTGCCTGAGACAGCATTGGTAGGTCACAGCACCAACACCATCCCAGACATCTGTGCTCTGACACAGCTCCCATCTCGCTCAGCAACTCAGTCACACCAGAACTCCTCCCCAGCACCGTGTGGACCTTCTAACCTGCTCTCTGCATACGAACCTTCAACGAAGTCAGCAGCTGTGTATACATGGGGTTTTGCTTTGCTGACCCCATCTGGCTTGTTCAAGCTCCCCACTGCTAACTCGATCACCTCTATCAACTCATCTCGCTTGTCCTTCCTTACGGGTTTCTCCTCTGGGTGCCGTGTCAGCCCTGTCTCCAGCTGGTACACCTTCTGGAGGGTGAAGCTCTCAAAGGGCACCGCTGCGTACTCTGTGGACAGCTTAACACCGCTGTGCACCTCTGCTTTGTCTACTTGGGACCGGAGGAAAGCCAACAGGTTGGCCTGGGCCTTCTCTGGCTTACTGTGGTCAAGCCGAATGTCCAAGGAGTCTGGGTACTGGTTCTGCATGTTCTTAAGCTGCTCGGTCCTGCCCTGGAGCTCAGCCTTCAACTGGGCAATTTGTTTCTTCAAGCTGATGATGTAATTGCGGTGTTGCTCTTCTCGCTCTTGTAGAATGGCTTCATATCCTTCCTTCACAGTCGGACTGTGCACCCTGGGCAAGGCAAGCTGTTGGTTGTCACCCTTGGGTGTGCAAGCCAACATATAAACAATAGACATTGAACAACAGGCCACCACCAGTAGGCCTACAAGTCGGGGAAGAAATAGAATAAATCCTCGTCGGAGCATCATATCTCAAAAAGCAGAGTCTAACCCTACACGTGCAACAGTTCTTATATCCATGCAGTGCCACAGAGGCCTCTAGTCTTGGAGTACTCTTACACAGATGCATGTATGTGTAGGAACTGTTTTGTCAGCCCTCTTGAAATGTGTGCTCTGCCTCTATATGGAGCTCTCTCTGGTGTGTACCCAGCAGGACCAAAAGACAAGTTGTGAAGCAGACAGGACACCTCCTGATCCTCATGGCAACACCTGTGTTGCTGCCATGCGATCAGATGGTGGCTAATGGAGTCTGAGGACCTGAAAGATAAATAACAAAGACAGACAAGTTAAAATTTGGTCATTCAGACCAGACCATTTAGAGTGTTCTAAGAATTTACCTTGTTTCTCAGTTGCTCTAGTAGACCTCAAAGCTGTGAAGTGCTTGGGCTAAGACCCCAAAGATGCCAAGATCCTTATGCGGAAAGTCCCATATTTCATTGTTAATAACATGACTTGGCCCACTGCCAATGCAAAACTATTCCAGGCCTCAAAGACTGCCACATTTCAGAATTACTAGGAAGTGTCCAGTGGTCAGATGCTAAGGTGCTCATTTCATCCAAGCAATGATGGCCCTTCAGGTGTTTTCAAATCTGGAAGTGTTCACTCAAGTTTTGAAAGGAAGGTGCTCAGTCCCATAGCTACCACATACATTTTAGTTTCCAGGCATGTTTTTTCCAAAACACCACATGACAAATATGGTCCATTTGGACATATGAAACCTAACCTTGACCAGAAATTTGATAAGCAGAAAACTAAAAACTGGTATCAAGGCCAGTTACTGCAAATATAATTGTTGGACATATCCTACCAGATGCTCCCATAAAAACCAAATAACAAGGAAGAGGACATTTTCCAGGAACACTCAGACCAATTTTACTCAAAATCAGCAGAAGTTTTGTTGCAATTTTGAAGGCTGTCATCATTGCACACTATTTTAACATTTCAAGACCCTCTTCTGTTTCTCATAACATTATGAAAAGCCATGCAAAAATGTACAGTACTACTGTGTTTTCCAATCTGCCCAGGACTGTAGAGCACAGAGGAGGTGGAACTGGGAACATTATAATTTTTAAGAAAACTTATTCAAGTAGAAAAGGGGAAAAAAAATAGATTATTGAAGTTGATTATTGATCTAGCTGTAAGATACCTTAAAACAATTGTGATGAGAACATTACCAGAGGAATTTTCCAAATCCCTGGGTTTTGGCCCAAACCCATGCTGGTGCAAGGAACTTCATCATTTACTCAGCTGACTGTACACTTAGATCAAGGCTAACATCCTAGATTACACATTGTTAGACACAAACGCAATCAAATTAACTCCTTGATACTCTCGCCTTGGATGCATGCGTGACATCATGACACTCTTTTGGCAGAGAGAGTCACAGTCCTTTTAGGCATACATCCTTGCTGGCACACCCATAAGTAAAAACAGTATGACTAAGAATAAGACTTTCAGAGTTATTTTCAGTTATTTCTAGTCTCGAGTCAAAATCTTATGTAGGACTTTTTATAAACTGCTCTGTGGCTTTCCCCTCTCTTTCTTGATTGACAATTACTCCATATGCAGCAGTTACGCAGAGATATTTCTGATGTTTGGACTGTTATTATTTTATCAGTTTGCAGAGCTTCTGGGAAAAAACCCAACTTTGAGCAGGAATTGAGGGGGCTAGAATGAGCCATAAAAATAGTACTGTATTTTTTTCAAAGTAATGCTAAATTACTTTTATAGCATTTATAGGATTCTCCAGAAAATGTCAGCAATTTGAAAGGAAGAATTGCTGATTTTCAAGAAAATATTCAAGCAGCAGGAGAAAAGGACAGGATGAAGTTGGCACCCTTACCTTTTTGATGTGATCTTCTCTTTGGAACATCTTGGTCTGCTACAGCTTCTTCTCAGCTTGCCAAAATCATCGCCTGTTTATCTCCCTTCTTATGCCCTTCCCAGAAAATGTATGTACTATGAAAAGCGCTGTCAACCTCAGAACACCTCTTCATTGCTTTTGCATTTGTCAGCTGCCTACATCTTCAGTCTGTCTCTTGTGTGGTGAAAGGCTGTAGTGGAGACGCTTCCTATGGATGCACTAAAAAAGTTGGCCTCCTGCAATGTAAAGGAGCTTGTCAAAGCAGGGAAAATTAATCTGGGCATTTCTAACTGTACAACAGATCTGGCTAGAAGACTGCAAGAAGGTAGTGTGCAGGGAGACAGGGTCAGGAAGTGGTGAGATGTAGTACATAAAACACTGCTGTGCTTGTATGCTTCCCTTCACACAATTAGTCCATTGACTGAATTGGCAGAAGCTGAACATCAGTGAAAGGATTAGTTGTGCTAACATGGTATAAACTGAAATTACATCTCAATGGCTTAGATAAACACACTATTTCATTTCTATAAGCAGCAACAGATTTGAGTTTTGGGCAAAGAGCTCTTCAAATGTTGACCTTAGAATATATGTGTATATAGATAGTTATCTTCACTAAAACATAGTATGGCTCTCTTCAGGGTACTATTTCTTTTCTATATGGTTTTCTGGTTTGAAATCTCGGCCATCAAAGATGTATCTTTATAAACACTTCAAGACAGTGAATTAACAGAGCTACTTTGTCCTTTCAAACACCATTTTCATAGTAAGGAATTGAGACCATGGAGACTTTAACCTTCTTCAAAGGGATTTTACCATCATGACTGGAGGCATCCTGACAAGAAGCTTTCATTGCTTGCCCTCTGGACCTGTCTTATTAAATTGTACTGGTAGCTTCAGCGACTGACATTAAAATATACAGCTGTTACTGTATCTCATGGGCATGCTTGTGAAAGCAGTCCCAATCCAGGTCAGTGCCAAAAAAAGCAGATTACTTTAAATCAACACCAAAGGTGGTCACAGCTAAGGCATCTCAGCTGCACAGAAAAGTACCAGAAAGCCAGGGATGGTAACTCCTCCTAACAACCATTCTGTTGATTTCATCAGACCAACACGGTTTCACACCGACATGAAGAGAAGACAAACTGAAATGTCAGGTTTTTTTCCAGGAACTGACAAAAACGCCTCTGTATTTCACAGCAGTCAGCTGCATCAAGCAGTATTAGTCTCTTTGCAAAGTGAAGCTGTAACAAATATGCAGTGATTAGTCTGGTGGCTTGAGGAAAAGGACATTAATTCTGAAAAAGTCTTCACTTGCGAAAACATCTTCAACCTCAGCTCAACCTGTTAGCCCAGCCAGAGGTCAGCCCAGCTCACAGAGGTGCTTTTCACTTGCTTTCAAGGAGCCTGGGCCCAAAAAATGATCTAAATACAGAAACAGATTCTGTCATCACTGTAAGCACTGTATAAACATTTCTGCACAGTGGAGGGTGCTGCACCAAATCACAGGGAGTGGCTAAAACCAGCAAGTTGGTTGGTTTGAAATTTCAGATGGTAAGCACCCATCACTGCTTCTCACCAACATCTGAATTTTTATTGGACTGTAGAGATACGGGAAAGTCATCTATGCACAGAACTGACAATGTATTTCAAGTCTGAATTTCTGACTCTCAAAAAACCTACTGAGAATTTGTGCAGGAGAAAGGGACTCAACCCAAAGTATCTCTGTATATATATGTCCCCTCTGAGCACCACAATTTCCGCACTTCTCATGTTGAAGACAAATGAATGGCAAAAGCACAGTCATATTTGCCAAGGCAGTGATCTCTCGGCACACGTGGCATGAGCAAGGCCAAATAATTCCATGTGCCAAAGTATTTTCTGCCACAGCTTCTTACTGTAGGTGTAACTCAGACTGGCATTTCCCATTTTAGCTCACAAAATTTGAAATTCCTTTTATTTTCTTTTTTTTTCAATAGCAGTAAGTGGCAGAAGCTGCAATTACGTTTTGTGTAGGTGTTTGAAACATCTTCATTGAATAGCAGCACATGTCAGAGTGAGAATTTTGCTAGAATCATATTAATCTCTGAAATGAGCAGTGGGGAGGAGGAAACAGATGTTTCACCCAGACTTTAGGTGCCTTACAAAAATAGAGAAAGACATTTTGTAGCCACTTGTAATTTGCCTTGAACTTCTTAATTACAAGGACTGTGCACAGCACTGCAGACAAATTAGTCTGCTTTAAATGTTAGGAACAAGATTTTTTCCCCTCAGCTTCTTGACAGAAATCCAAGACACTCAGCAGAATAGGACATGTCACAGGGATTAAAATTTAGTCAACATAACAATTTATTTCTCCTTATGGCGAGATCATGATTTCTCAACTATTTCTCAGCCCGGTTCATCTGCCCAGGACTGAATTAGACAAAAGGCTGAATAAAGAAAAAAGCCTGTCTGATAAACTGACCGGGTGCACCTTCTTAACCTACCTGTATTGTCCTCTGCTCCCTCTTGGGTTGACACTCACGTATCCCAAACAAGCCACTCAAAGTCTTAACATCTGGTTTGCAATCTTCAGTCCAAATAAAAGATTAGTAAGAAATAGTATCCAGAACAAAAATGTTAAATGCTACTACTTGGAGACAGTAGACAACTTACTGTAAAACTCTTCATTTCCTAATCTTTGATTCCAGAGTCACCTTCAACAGAAAATCTTACTTACATTGTCATACATGTAAGTGTTTTCTCGGAATATTCTCAACATCTAACCCTGCCCACAAAAAGACAATTACACTGTGTAAAAAACCCTCAAAACTTTAACAGTCCTGGAAATAATATATTTTCCTCTTGTAAGGGAACAGAGAATTAGCTGCTTCATTTAAGAAGCAGCTTATATTCAAGATACTGCTATAGACTTCTCAGTCTGGAAGCTACAAAACCAGTGCAGAAGTCCTAACTTTTGCCTTTGTAAGTATCTGGACCCCATTTCTGCTAATTTAATTAGCTCCTCTTATCAAGGTAAAGCAGTAACTTTATCTGCCATGCCACTTCAGCTGAATTCTGAGGTCCATGTGTACTTGTGTTACAACATCCAGTTACATGTGATCTCAGTGCTCATGGAAGCCGGGCTGAGCTGCAGAGTGGAAAGCAGTTTGTATGTCTTCCACTATTTAACTAGGACTATAAAACCTCTATTAAGTTTAGCTACCAGTCCAGCCCTTCAGCTAGAAGTGCACAGTGCAGTGAAAGCCCCCTGCTTTGAGAAAAGCTGTGAGGTGATAAAGCACAGTAACAGTGACTGAAGGTATCTATCCTGTCAAAGTCCCTGTAAGGTAGCAATAGAGTTTTAAGATGTTTGAATAATGCAGCCTGACCTGGAGATTATGTCTTTCTCTCCTTGCCAGAAATCCCTGGTACAGCTAGAATGCTCTGTACCAAGCTAGAAGTGGACTTGAACTTCATTAACTCCAGCAGAGCTGGCAGTGGAAGAGGTTTCCTCCCTCCTGAGTCCAGCATGTGAGAACAGAGAGACATCTGGTTCCCACAAGTCTAATGTTGTATTCTTATGGTAGTGCAGAACCCTAAATCTTGAGCTCCTTGTACTCAGAAATGAAATTTTCTGGGTAGTGTGGTATCAATACAGGGCTTCAAGTTAAATAATTAAGAGCAAAGGGGACAACAGAGAAAACATTTTGGTAGTCAAGGTGTTAAGGATTAGGTAGGTTATTCAGGCTGAGCAAGGATTAGCAGGATAGGGACTAATTTTGCTGACCAAGAGTACTTTTCATCTGTGGCTTACATTACAGAAGAAAATCAAGTTTCAGACTACAAACTAAAAAGCAGGAAGCCAGAAAGCAACTGCAACCTGGTTCAGTATTAGAGAAACTGCCCAAGCTTTGCACAGAACACCACTACCTGCAGCATAAACAGCTCTCATAGCTCATGCACCAGCCCCCAGGCTCCACTGATCTGCATTTCCCTGTCAGCCTTGTCTGTACTGATCGACAGGAAGAGGCCAGGCCCCTGATTCAGCCCCCATTTCCTTCCTCCTCCAGGTTAGTGCTTACTCGGAAACAACATGCCACAAAGTCTCGTTTAGTTCATCACCACTGTTTTGATACGTGGTTTTGGTCAAAGACCCAGCATTTCCTTGAAATACCAGGAGACAATCTCTTAGTAATTCTTTGAAAAGCCCAAGCTCTTTCAGTTATTTCAGTAAAACCGTTTTTCTCTTTCTAGAAAAAGTTTCCAACTATCTTTTTCGTTTTTTTATTTGGGGTTCACATAATACTTGAATCTCACTGACTTCACCTTCATCATTAAGCTAGCCAATTCTTTACTATGGGAACTTGAAAAGATAAATCACAGTAAAGTCTCTGCAGAAAAGGTCTAGGCAGAGATGAAAAGAAAGGAAGGCTTTTTATACTTAATATTATACAGTATTCTATCCACTTGAACATGAAATTCCTCTTCTGAAAAGGAATGAAAAAAACCCTGACCTGAGGACAACCAATTAAAGAACTGTCTTGCAAAATACAGCTATTTACAAACTTTCATTCAGGTCAATTGATTTCAACAGAATGAAGATGTTTATCTTTGTGTGATATCACTTATATAGATTTCTTTTTAAATGAAATATTGCAATAGGCTGAGAATGCCTACTTTGTTTTAACAAATCACAGTGCTCCAAATTTCCACTTCCTGTCAGCCTTTGTATCTTTGAAGGTGTCAGAATACATACAGGTCCACAGAAAACTGCTTTTGGTCAAGTGGCTATAAAAATATTCTTTTAATTTGCTGAAAAATGGCATCACATTTCTATATCTTTTGGTTAAGTAAACCAAGCTGCATTCTCAAGTGTTAATGAGACACCTGTTCAGTTACTTTGATTTTCATCTCTGATCCTCAAATCATATTGACAATAGAATCTATCTTTCAATTTCTTTATAAGATACTTCAATTCAAACAAGCAGGCTGATATTCTGTTTTACAGCTGTCTGATATACCAAATTACAGCCATAAACATTATTTCTCATTGGTCCTTAAGAAATTTCAGTTCCCTCACTGACTCTATTAGTATCTGGGATTAAAACTGTAGTTTATTAAGGAGATTTTAATTGCAGTTATTGCATATTGTCAATAGCCGTTAAACTCAGTCATTCAGCTAGAAACACATTAAATGTTAACAGATCACACAAGAGGCATCCTGGTTCTCTAACACAGAGCTGATTGATGACACAAGTGAAGCCAGTTTCCCTTGCCAGCAAAAGCTATCTTTGTTTTCCCCTTTTGTTAAACAGGAGAAATACACCCTGCAGTCAGGTCAGCATTTCCTGAAAGGTTCCAAAGAGCCTATCCCTTGTAAGAACTTCAGGCTTCAATCAGAAGCAAAAACATTTCATGTGAAGTTATGAAATAATGCACACAATATGATCTTACTCTGTAACATTTTTCCTCATCGTACCACAAAAGCATCTGACTTGGTTTGATGTAACTTTGTATCAAAGTTGATGAAAACAAATATTTTTATTTTTTTAAGAAAAGTTAATTTTTTAAAAAGAAAACAGTTTTCTGCTTATCCTTCCTTAGGTGCAACATTTTTCAGAAAACAGGAGTAGGAGAAAAAGGGTCATCTCATAGCCTATCACAATACTTGAAGAAATTTCCTTATAAGATGAAGCTTCATGTTACTGAGTCTTTGTTTCTCTCCACATGAAAACCTGTCTGCAAATGGCAGTATTATTTTTATTTTAACAAAGATTGGCTAGGATATGTGCTGGCGCAGCTGTGTAAGCTAATGAAACAAACAAAAAAATTGCTGCTATGCCTTTACAGTTTTCTTCCTTTCCCCCCTTTTAATACAGTTTTGTGTAGAATATTAAAATCATACAATTTTCAGCAACAACTCATGGTAGCTTAACTCAGTTTAACTCTTTACATCTCCAATAGTTTCTTTCCTTGTGTTGCTCTATTATCATGGAACAAGGGTTCAACAAGGGCTGTTAGAAACAGCAGTGAAATATCTCACTACAAATAGTTCATTAGCCCCTAAAAGAAAAGTAATTCTCCTATGGACGTAAAAGCATCTCCTTTTCCCAACTGCAGTCAAAATAACAGGCAGAGTTTTCCAGGACTGGCATCGTAAGGACAAATGTCAAGAGAATTTAACAGCCTTTTGTCTAAAAGAGGAAGGGAAGTAACTGTTGGTGGAACATGTTAATTGGAAAACAGCAGCTGAAAGCTCCTACAGGAAAGAATGAAATATGAGCAAATGGTGTCAGCATGTAGGATGTGGACCATGTGATAAAAAGCAAGTCATACCTGGTTTAAACAAAACTCACACAGAGGGAGAATTTTTAGGGACTAAGTTAGTGCATGCACAGGGGATTTTGGTGGTTTAATTCTCTCTTCTGGCACATACCCTTGACAACAAACTTGGATTGACTTTGCATTGAAAGCATGACAAAAGCTCAGTGAAACTGAAGAAGCTGAGGGAAATCCCTATGCTCTTAAAGGAAATATAAATAAGAAAAGCTGCCTGATAGAGCAGATGATATCAGCCGTCTATGTAATGGCCTGAGAGGATATCAATTGCTTTGGAAGGTGGAAAACGATCTTGTACAGCAGAGAAATATTTTTAATATTTGTGATTTTGATGACCAATCTATTCTCTAAGCATAGGTTTGCATTTTGTAGCAGATATGCACAAGAAACAATTCTCCTGTTTGGGAAATGTTACTGTTCTTCATTACTCCTCTGGATTTTTACCATGATTTTGACTTCCATTGCTTCAAAACTGGTATTTTTTCATCTCCTTGTCAGAGAAGCCACACGCTACTACATGTTTAGGTAATGCTTTTAGCTATTTCTGAAAGAAGACAACCAATTTCAATAGCTACTCTTCTTGATCACTACTTCACCTGATTCTGTTAAGTTGCAGTCAAAAAGGAGAAAGAAAAGTGTATTGTATGTAAATAACTGGAAAGTTCAAAGAACATGATTATCTTATAGACAATCATAGGCAAGACTCTCCCTTATTTACTGTAAGAGACATGCATGCTGAGAGATCTCATTTATTATATTACCTAAGGTCAGGCTCCTGCCCTTACCTCCTCAGTTATCTCCTGGACTCCATCAACCCACATTCCTGCTGGGAGCCCAGGGAATTTACCTGGCTAACTTAACCACCTAGTCTGTCAGTTGTCTATGGGTGGCTGGGGCAATTTCTCCCCCAGGCCACCTGTTCCACATGATTATTTCACTGAAGAGCCATCATCACACAATGCCAACTAACTTATTATACATAATTACCATGTGTTCATTACTGCAGAAAGCCACAACTCAACGAGGTAACATGCTAGGGAGTGGGAACCCTCCTGATAGTTTTCACACACTGACTTGCCCCCTGTAAGACGAATCCAGTGTCCTACTGCTTATTAATTTTATTTCTAACTTCAGTCACTTTTACAGGATTACAAGACATCAGCCAACCTGTACAGTGCACTAGTTCAGTGTATCTCCAGCAAGTCCAACACACCTAAGATGCACTCAGTGCAAAAGGGAAAAATATAATGAAAATCAGATGTTCTTGGCCTCCTTTTTGGTTTGTACACCTACTTCTGCATTATTTCAGCTATTCCACCTCAAAACATACAGTTGACTTGAAACATAAAAAGATGCAAGAACCAGGCACCAGTCTGAGTTAACAAGCTGCTTGCCAGCTGAGGAGTCATGCACACATCCATTATTACAAGTCTAAAAATAGCAATCCTTTGAGAAGCTCTTAGAATAGCAAAGTGTGGCATGTCGATATAAAAGTAATCTGTAGATAAAAGAAAAAAGATGGTAAGAATCTATTTCAAACAGATGGTTAAAGAAATAAAGCAATGTAATCCCAACTTCGAGAGGCAAATATTGCCGTCATTATCAGCGATGTTAGAGCCAACTGCTCTACATGGGGTCTTGCTGCATTCCCCTCAGAATGTCCAGGCTCCCAGGCAGTGGAGTCTGTTCCAGATGAAAGCTACTCACTCCTATCACTCCTTGAACACTCTTTAGGTGTTTTGTCTATCCACCCACAGCAAACCTTTCCAGAACAGTTCCTTGCTGTTCATTGCACAGTGGAAGTCAGGTCCAGTTGGACCCCCAGTGAATCTGTTGTGACAGCTAAGTATCAAATACCAGATGGTGGCTCACAGCTTCTTCTTTCTCCCTAAAAGACATGCAGACCACTTCTGAGGCCCTGGCAGAACCAGCTTGGCTGGTCTACTGAAATGAGTCTTTAGTACTGAAATGAGACTTTAGTACTTTAAATTTGGTACAAACTATGACTCCAGCTGAGAGAAAAAAAGAGTACAAAAATGGTAAATACCTTGAAATTAGAAATCTGTAATCTCATCCAGCCTTTAAAATCAGGAGCCTAAAACTAAATACTGTGCACATATTGCAGCTACACAGTGAGATTCCTCATTTGTTGGCAGATCTGGAATTTCACATGAATCTGTCACACAGGAGCAGCGAGGAGGAATCTGAGGAGCAAATGTGAGGTAAATACCTTGGCCATGATCTCACAGCATCATTTTGCATTTTGTTCTTTTAAGAAGGGCACACCTTCTGGATGACTGTTTTGATGTGTGCACGATTTGCTGGGTGGAGGCTCTACACACTCCTTGACTTCCAGAGGAGATGCCCCATGTGATTCACTCCCTCCAAGCACATTCTCCTTTTTGAGCAGAAAACTGCAGTTTAAGGAGTATAGCTACGCACAAAACCTCCAGGCTACAGTTATAGGATGAGCCTTCTATATCCACTAGCACAGGCAGAAAAGGATTCCCAGTCTGAAGAGAGACAAGAGGAGCAGCTGAGAAGTGGCCTCCTCAGATGCTGAACTGCACATGGAAGTCCCTCTAGATATGGGTCCCTGGTGTTCAGCCAAAGTAAAGACAGCTAGATGTAATGGGTGGGAAGACTTTCCTTTAGGCAGCCTCCTTCTCCAGAGTAGTTCAATCTTGGAGTCCTTCTATGAGTACACACTGCACTAGAGCCTCATGCAGTAGAGCATTTGTTAGCACATTTTATGGCCCGCAAAGAAATAAAGTTTTTTGCCAGTGCTCATACTCCAGAGCACTGGCAAAACACATCCATCCCTCAGCTCAAATCCACACTTCGGCACAACACTGCAAAATGCAGGCTATACTCATTAGACAGGTCAGTTCTCAGGCTTGATCCACTTCAGTCTGCAAAGCTGACCACAAAAATCACAAAATGATGAGAAAACGCTTCCCCAACATTTGCAGAAGACAGCCCAGCTGTACAATTTAAATACTTTCTACACCAGAAGTGCATGATTTTGAAGACCCCAGCATGCCCATTTCCTAGTGTAATAAACACCTGATCAATCTCAGCTGGAAACACTGCATCCATCCCTGGGAACACTGAGAAGTGTTTCCAAAGAACACACTGCTTTTTTCACCAGGGTAGCAATGAGGTATCTCACACAACTAAAACAGTGCACAGACTACTTGAAAGGAAATGCCAAAAGGAGATGGTTCACTGTGAAAGCAGAGCTCAACTTTGCATTTCAATAGAGAAATACAGAAACATGCAACAAAAAAAAATCTCACAAAAGGATATTACTGGGATGATCACTGAAATTTTTTTCCTTTTAAAAAAAGGAAATTCCACATGGAGTTAAGGTAATGATGACATGATACTAGAAGAGGAACATTTGTAATGTGTAGTACTAGTTCTACTGTAACTGGAAATTATCAAGACACACTTACCTGTGCCATAGACAAAATACTCTGTAGTCAAATAAACATAACATCGGAACATTGACACTACAGTTTACTAACACTTGTGGGATAACATGAGGAAGTCACCCAGTTGACTTCAGTAACTGCTGAGAAATCAAATTTACAAATTGTAATTTCCTACTAAAAGCAAGTCAGTTGTAGTGATGGAAAGCAAACCTTTTCACACACCTGATTTTATGCCTCCTTCGTATATTTCAAAGGTGCAGACACAATATGAAAATTATTTTTAGAGCCTTATAGCTGGATACATTTAGCTAACTTTTGCTACTTTTCACCCTATAAACTGGCATGTTCTCAGTAACTTTTCCCTTTTATTCTGGAATGCCATTGTGATTGGGAATCAGGACTCTTTGAGTTTGTCTTATTTCCCAAATTACT
Organism: Drymodes brunneopygia; assembly: GCA_013400955.1. Lineage (NCBI taxonomy): Eukaryota > Metazoa > Chordata > Aves > Passeriformes > Petroicidae > Drymodes > Drymodes brunneopygia. Next base: position 59,085 of record VZTZ01035714.1, on the reverse strand, counting down.
GGGAAGAAAACAAAATGTGAAGAGTATCGATGTATCACCTAAATGGAAAAACTAAGTTATTACCAATGTCATAATGATTTATTGTGGGAGTTTTAGTTTCATTTTAAAGAAAAAAAAAAAGGTGTTTTTTTCAAGGCATAAAACAGTATTATCTGCTGAATGTCAATTGGTATGGATTCTTCGTAAAGCATTTTGTCAGTCCAAAACATCAGTACAGGAGTAGTAACTGCTATTAATGAACATTGGAAGTAGACCATCTTACCAGAGCCTTCACTCAGACCAGTCCATGCCCTGACTTCATTGAAAATTACAATACTAATTTTTTTAGTCCTTAGTTCATCTATCCAATATCAAAATCCCTCTGATTAGCTCAGCACATACACTGTAAATGAACATTTGAAAAGAGCTTCAGAGGTGCTTTGCACCTTCATGTCTTGTGCACAGGGTCACTAAAGAATAGAAATAGAAACTTTAAAATTCATTACCCAGCCTATGCCATTTAAGCTCAGCAACCAGCTTACAAACCGTGTATGCAAGACAGGAGATCACTTGCCAAGATGACATTTATACTCAAAGTAAACAAGTAGCACAGTCTAGATCTCCTAATGCATCAGGCTGTTTGCGGGCTGATTGCTGATGCTTAATGTCAGACCACATACGTGAAAAGAAGCCATACAGTTGTGAGAACACAAACCACTCTGCTTAAACCTGAAACCTTCATCCTAGGAATCAGAAAGGTCTGGGTTAAATTGTAGATTGTGCTGTCCTCAAGCTTTCCTCTAGTCTCCTCCGTCAGCGTTGATAGACCCTTGTTGGAGCATAGGAGTCACTTTGCTTTGCTAAAGGGATGGAAAAACATGTTTGGAAGAAAGAAGTGAGGAGTAAACAAATGGAGACAAAAGATGAGGTTATTTGTGGAACCACTTAGAATCACTATGTTGCTAAAATAACCTTATAATGTGAGGAAATTGGCTGTGAGTAGGTTTGCAGCTACAAAGAGCCACAAAACCTCAACATGGTTTGAAGCGGTTTTGCTGAAGGGAAGCAGCTGTAGCAGCTGGCTTGGATTATGAAATGTATTTGGGAAAAAAAACCCCAACAAAACAACAAAATTCCCTACATGTTCAAGATGTACATATCTGCACAGAATATCAGGAGAGCCTTAGAGAGCTCAACAGGGTCTGGACAAGAACCACACCTCAGGAAGGAGTGATGAATACACAGGGAGCCTTATTCAATTTGCTCCCTTGTTTTCCCTGTGCAGCCTCTACCAGCAAGAGACTTCAGCTTTTGTTCTTCCCAAAGGCAGGCTGTGTTAGAAAGCTCTTAACACTCCTCACCAAATATATTTATCTGAGCAAGGCCAATGGGCCTGAATCCAGCTACAACAAACTTTCTGGGCACTTCTGACTGTTATGAAATGTAGTGACTCAGCCAAGCTACATCAAGAAGAGAATATATTTTATTTGTTTACTGGAACTTTATAAACGAGGGCAGGAAAAAAAAAACAGTGTCAGAAAAGACACATCCCCACATATCTTCATCTTAGAAAGCTTAATCCTTCTCTTTGACCCTAGGCAGACGCTGCTATCTGACTTTCTGCCTCCCCATACACTTGTGGCTATCTGCCTCTCTCCCCAGGCCCATAGCTCTGCACTTCAGGCACTCCTAGTCACCTGTCCTGTGATGCAGTTGAATCAAAGGTATCAGTGCTTATTTATGACCAGCATTTCCCCACTTATGTTCCCATTGCCATGGTGAGCAGCAACAGAGCCTGAAATATAAGGTCAAAACATAGCCTAAATATCTCCCACAAGCCATATGGAAGAATCATTTTCTGAGGGAAATTTCTGGCATAAATATGCGCTTGCTCTCTGACCAAAAGCACACATCAGCTCAGCACTCTGGACTCCTAACTGAGCTCCTGGGACAGAGAATAATAAACATCCCTAAAAAGCTTGAACCCAGATTTCTCTGTGGGAATTGAAGAGGAACTTGGCAGTTCCTTATAGGTTATCAGTGCTACTTCTTTGATCTGTATCAGCCTCACTGTGTTTCCTTCCACCATGGCATATGGTCCATGGCACATACCTGCACTGCTTTGCCAAGCACCCCAACATCACTTGATAGGAATTGATTATTATTTTCCATCTTTCAGAAGCTTTTCAGCCTGTCCTTGCACAAGTAATGTATGACAATGTATGTTGCATCTGAATATAATATTTGTGAAGACAAACCAGACCTCTTCCCCAGTTACTATTCCACAAATAGTGGAATCAAAATCAAATGTCGGTTTGCCTGTCTTGGATTACTCAGAGAGAATGCAGTTAGCATCACAATACAGTTATGTAAACCGTAACAAACTAATCAGACATCAAGACAGAGGAAAAAATAGAAGTCAAATGAACCCTGGAAAGAGACATCAAGTACAGGCTGTCAGGACTGCACATATTGAAATTCCTGAGGAAAGATGAAAATTGTTGTGGTAAGGACATCACAATTTAGGCCAGCCTAAGGGGGAGGCTGTCCACTTGGTGAAAAACTAGACCAAAGCAGATATTCAGCATTAGAGACTGTGTTCTGGAGACAGGTATGAGGACATGAAGTATGAAGCACCAAAAATGCAGAAACATACTAACAACATAAAATCAATGTTATCTCAACAGGAGTCAAAATTAAATTACTGGGACCTACCAGATTTCAGTATAAACTGACATTTCTGGGCATTAAATAGGATTATTCAATGGATGAGAACACAAAAGTGCAGTATTGACAATAGTGTCAATATATCAGGGTGGTGATACTGCAGCCTGGTTTGGTATCCTAGACTTGAAGAATTATACACTGGGCAAGACAGAAGCTTTTCATTTCTGTGTTACCTCCTGCATCACCTCAGCCTCCTCTGGATTAATTTTAAAACAGCTATTTTGAGAACTTGTGAAAACAAAGGCAGGTCCATGTCAGTTTTATCTTGGGAGACTGGCAAAAATCCAATTCTAGCTGCAGCTTATGTGGAATCAAATGCAGACTCAGGCCTTAATTTTGACATAGGTATCACAATAGAGAGTCATCAGATGCCTTTTCCTCTGTGAATTGCAACAAATCTTCTCTACTGATAAGTTTTCATGTCACAGTTGCTTTCTGATCTAAAAAACAACAATGCAATTTAGAAATTCTTCTCTACCATGAAACAATCTTGAGGAATGCAAGTGAATGTTTAATTTTAATCTGGATCACCAGCAAGATGAAAGATGATAAAAACATAAAAAGATATCAAAATTAGGAAAAAGATGCAATATCCAAGGAAAACAAATAAAGATTTAGCCAGAAAATAGGCATAGCTGAAGGGAAATTGCCCCATGCAATATAAAAAGTGTCAGTAAATGGTTGTGAATAGTTCTTGCCTACTTTACTCACTTCATTTCAAAAACACACTTCAACACTTTGTTATTTCAGTCCTAAGACATCTGAAATGCTTGCCTTGAACTACTACTGTCTGTACACATCAGTTTGATGAGAAAGACCAAAAGTTTAGTAGGAAGTGTGTACCATAAGCTGAGCAGCGATAGCTCAGCAGTTGTATCGTTCAGCAGGCAAACGTACACTACAGCCTTCACATAGGGAAATAAGTACTCTCTTGAAAAAAAAGCCCATGGAAGTAAAAACAAAAGGGTACTGTGAGGAAGAGCAAAAGCTCTCAGTGCATTGAGGTGACTAGCATGCAGCACATCAGAACTTTCCAAAACACTACTGTACTTTCTAGGTCACCGCATGCAGGTTCCAATATCTTTCCAAAGGAAAAAGAGTCTGGAAACTGGTCTGGCAGATAGTCCTGATCAATTCCTAGATGACTGATATATTTGTCATTATGTTATAGGACTGAACAGCAGCATATTCAAGCCAAGCCTCCTTCCTGAAGGTAAGATGATGCCATGCAAGCCATTTCCCTGTTTTCTTCTTGGTATTTCCAGCTGTAGCAAAGACAATAATAATGATGCCCACTGTGTTATGCTTTTAGATAAGATGATGAAAATAAACAGAAGTGGATATGTACTTCAGATGAAATCACTTGCTGTGGCTTCTTCTCTTCACTGACTGTCGTGCAAACTCAGTCAAGGAAGCTTAGCAAGATACTGAACTTAAATGCACTTGGAACCGGACAATCCAGATTCAACCCTAGCAGTGTAAGAGTTAGCATCATTATTAATATGCTGAATACCACTTCTCCAAAAATCTTAACATGAAATATCAGAATCCTCTAGAAGGAAGGAGTTTTTCCCTCTCCACAGGTACGTTATCATAGATATTAATAGGAAAAGGTCTGTTTACTTCAAATAGGAGGGGGAATATGTGCCCAGACTTGAAATGCCCATGGCAGTTGCAGTGAGGAAACAAGAAACTAAAGAAAGCTTTTAACATGCCACTGTGAAGGTTCAAGTATCAGTTAGACAGACTTCTTTAAGAGTCAGATGATTTTATCACTAATCACCTTAATGATGGTGCTCAGCTGAGAAGAGCTGTGGACAGAATTTGACTCTAATTGTTTGAATCCATAGATTTTTTTTTTCAATTTCTATTTTTTTGACAGACAATATAAAAGTGAAAACACAACTCCTAAAAGAAGCAGCAGAAGTCTTACTGAGCAATCATATAATCATAGAATAACAGGTTGGAAGGGGACCTTAGGACAGTTTTGCAGTGGCAGTCCCAAGGCGATGCTCACCTCACCTGTGCCATTCTATCAGCACGAAATCACACCCCCAAGCTTGTAATCTGGCCCAGGGACTCCAAAGAAAAATGTAGTTGTTACCTCTATCCGAAGTTCATCCAACTCAGCAGCAAGAATTTGGCACAGCACAGCTATTTATGACACCAGCACTCTGTGATCTGCCTCACCCACACCTCTCTTTCCTTGGTAACTCTGGAAAAGAGCTTACCCTTCCCCCGGACTTCTTTTGATAGCAAGGGACATCCATTTAGCTCTTCCCAGTGGAAGGAAATTCTCATGGATCCAAAGTTCCCTGTGACAGCCAAGGTTTATCTATTCTCTCTGGTTGTCTGAGCCCATGAATCAGCCCAGATGAAGATTATAATGGATGCAAGGACTCCCTGATGACTTTTCCCTCACAGCCAAATGTCTCCTTTGCCATTTTATGAAAGTTGAAATATTTATGTGGGAATGTACTAATATCAAACTTCCATTTAAGATTTTTTAACCTAGGATGGAACTTCAGAGGGAAACTAAAGAAATACACTTAATCTGCCCTGTGAGTACCAGCACTTCTGTAAAACAAACAAGGCAGTGATGAAGGATCTCACAGAAACCAACATCTTTGAAACTCATTCTCATACAGCATAAATACAATCCCCTGATTCATCCATCCTCTTTTCTACCTTCTCTAATTGACTACATTTGAATCATGCATATGAGAAAAAGTATCAGGACAGTACCGTTAGCTGCACTACAAGTTGCAGAAGCACAAAATGGCAGGGAACGTCTAAGCCTTTTAATAATGATGCTGTTCTCCACTGCAGATCACCTGGCATGCACAGCTCAGCTCTCTGAAAAAATAATGCAGTCACTCCCTGATTAAATTACTCCTGGAGTGGAAAAGACATTGAGCAGCCTGCCTGTTTCAATTGGCTGTGTAGTGACTGAGCTCCATGAATATGGAAATAATTGGAAATCCTAGACCAATATAGAGGAGAACGAGAAATATGTGACCCACCTAAAGGGCATGTTGGAGTTGCATGAAAGTGAAATCATAGTGTAATATTAAACAAGTGAAAAATCCTTGATATCAGTGATAGAGGTTAGAAAACAAATGGAGATTACTTCAGTAAAATGCCAGAGGGTTCCAACAGAGATGCAAAGCCTTTTCAAATGCATTTTACAGGCTCCTTTCTCCTAGGAAAGAGGTAAAACTGAGATTTTATTTAAATCCTAATTCATAACTTTAATCTACACCTTTGTGTCTCTTTTACTCTTGATATTTAATAGATTTACAAGATTACTAAGTAGTTGCCAGACAAGTATTTTGACTTGGGCTCTGAAGCTTTGACCTTAGTAGTAGTTAAGAGCCCAAAAGATTCTAATCAGAGTATGAGAAATGGACAACTACCCTAGGAAAACCAAAAAGCTTTGCCACCAGATGAGCCTGTTTTCACCAACTCAAGTAGATGAATTGCAAAGAAGGTAAGAAAATTACAGCCCCGAACTTTCTGGAAAAATTCTGTCACATACGTCTGTAAAATCTCTGAAAAAAGCTTACATTTTCCTTGGACGTGGCTCACTTGCCCACCTGTGCTAACCAGGAAGAACCAGCTCTCCAGTGTAAGAGGTACTTAGGTGAAATTGAAATGCTCTGCTTCCCACATACTCCTGCAGCTGGAGTACGAGGCACGTCCAGGCATCCCATATATCTCTGTCTCTCCTGTCACTCCCTGGAATTGCTGGCAAACAAAGTATGTTACAGCAACCTTCTCCAGCTTCTTCTACCTGGCTGTCATAGCAAAAGGCAGATCCAATAGCAAGGAAGAAAAATGAAGCCTAAATCACACCGGATAAATGCAAACATCCACAGATGTTTAGAATTCTAAACCCTTTTCTGTCCCCATCTGAAAACTAGGGCTACCAATTCATGACAATACTTTTAAGAGGTTCTGAGACGTGCTCCCAAAATGGCTCTGTGGGTACCTTACATTTGCAAAGATCTAGTTTCTTAGTGTAGTTAGTTCCTAAGGATTTTAGAGTGAAGCTTTATTTTCCTTTCCCTAATGCTAAGAAATTTTCCTTTCATTCCTTTAACATTACATAAGTGTTTTTCATTTCCTGAACAATTTTCAGAGAAAGCCGCTATATTTTTGGAATAGCTTATTAATTCATAAATTTATATATGTGGTTCAATTAAGCATCAGAAAACTTCACCACTGGCTTTTATCTCATACAATCATCTTATACTATCCTGTAAACTGAAAGGTCAGTGGTGTGTTTTCTACCCCTGTGACTCAGACAAATCTCTGTATCAGCTTCTAAGCTAGTAACCACTACTTTCACAGTAAGTTCATGAATCTAAAATATTTCTGTTTAAATTTGCTAGGATTAGAGGTAACATTATGATGTGTTACATATTCCCTTCAGATGCTTTTTTTACTTAATAGCAGTATGATGAGAAAAAAACAGTGCTGGTAACATGATTAACAATACACAGCACTGTATATTTTGCTAATAGCTTTTTAGACGTTTTCCCAAAGTTTATTTGAAATCTCTTCCCTGAAATCAAGAGGCTTCACCTTCTCACAAATAAAATAATACAAAGTTTCCTGTACAAAGGGTGTTTCAAAACTGTTACCTCTATTTTCAGACTTATTTTAACTGAAGAGGAATGCTTTTCTAAAATACTGGCTCCACATTAAAAGCACACATGGGAAAGACTATTCGATGTAAAGCTCCTCCTTTCAAAATCAATACAACTCAAAGTTTCCCTCTGTGAGGGAAGTCAGTACCTACATGGACATTTTAAATGTTAATGAAAATATCAGTTGTAGGATACATGAACACAAAGAACCCAAATATAGACATACTCTGGACTAGGCAAGTTGAAATCTTACTGTCTTATCAGGGGTTGGGTGTCTGGCTACAAAAGCTAAATAATGAAGATGAACACAATGCACCCTTCAAAACTGGAAGCTACTTGCTTCACTGAGTTATTACCATTGATCCCTGGCACAAGTGGCTCTAACTCTGTTATGATCATGGCCAGCACTTTCATAATTACCTTCTATGAGATCAGTTCATAGGGGGAAATGCTGAAAAAATTACACATGTACTAAAATCCCACTTTCAAGACTGAAATGTTCTGCCTTGTAAGCTCTCCCAGATGTAGGTGAAAGCAGAAATGGCAGCCCAGGTGACATAACATCTCCTTATCTTCCACCATTCACATTGCAGCAAAAGATAGGAGTGCAACACAAACCAGTGACCACCAGTACTGGCCTGGGTAATATGAAACTCTCTGCCTTGGTGCATGTGCCTGGGAGGCCTTTGGATATTCAATCACTCCCGTGGTTTGAACATTTTGGCCCATAATTCTTTATTAAGCCGACTTTCAGAAGAAATGATCTCTTAGTAAACCAGATGGAGTTGCAGATTGCTCAACTGGTTTGAAAACTAAGTGATTCTAATTTCTAAATATGGCTATACAGTAAAAGATAATCTAGTAGGCAAAGCTCTGAGCTTAAATGCAGGACATTTAAGTCCAGCTTCTGGTTCTGACACTGGCCCACTGGCAAGATTCCATGTGAACCTTTTCACCATTACACAAAACAGGAACAATAAGAGAATTGCCTCAAAATCTGAGCAACATTACAAGCAGATGATTAATAGATATATTGGGCTGCAGACTTTTGGCTTTGAAAATCTTGATCCAGTTTCTTATCCTGGAAAGGAAGCAGGGATTATTCAATTTAAGAACTATCAACTATATATAGCCTCAGCTACAAAAAAAAAATCTTTTAAGAAATAGCAAGCCAGAGACCTCTTGCTGCCTCAACCATCTCCAGTAGAAACAATTCCCAGGGGTTTCTGCACACTGTTCCAAGGTTGCTGGAGTGCATATTGTTCCATGTCTTCTTGCCAGTAAATTGCCAAACCACTGTCAGACACACAATGGCGAGGAAAAAGGAAAAAAATATCTGAGGATTTAACTTCAGTGGAGTTTCTATCACTGTTCTGTTACTTTAGGAGGATGACGCCCATGTCGAAGTGATGGAGTTACATTTCTCTTTTATCAAGGCAATGCAACCTGATCTAGTGGAAGGTGTCCCTGCCTGTGGCAGGGGGGTTGGAACTAGATGATTCTTAAATAATGTTCAATGCTAATGTACTCTTAAGAACATTCCCATTGGCATGGAATAGGGTTAGCATACTACAGTTTAGCCTAAAACACATAAACCTGTTGATGATGAAAACAGAAATCCAGAACTGTAACTGCTCTAAAACTGAGGAGCCATCTTTGTGCCTTAAAAAAAAACAAACCAAAACCACACAGCTCTCTGCTATCTTCTGGCAATCAACTTTCTGCCTCTGTGTCAGAAAAAAGCCAGAGCACTGCACAACATTAAATATGTTAATTTACTCACTGGTAGAGAATACAGCTCACCATGAAGACATTTTTGCTGAAAAGTAAGTCCCAAAGGGAGGTGAAGGCATTTACTCCTGTTCTGACTAACCAGTCAAGTATAAGAAGGTAACAAACACACCAATAAAGGTATCTGTCAGTCTCTAACAAGGAAATAGTTAAGAACAATGATGACATCTTATCAGGATAGACACAAATAAAATGGTTTGCGCATGAAAGATTAACACTGCACTGTCTGAAAACTTTTGTAGTGCAAGTGAATAAGAAATGAGAGTTTCTTCAAGAATCAGAAAATGACCTGAGGTATGCTGGTGTGGCCAAAGACATGATGTGACAGAGCTTTCTCTTACCAGAGGGTAACTAACTGATGGAGGCTTGTGAGAAGGGTTTTTCCAGTAGATGTGACCTGAAAGGTAAGCTATATGCAAACAAGAAAATTTTGTCAGAAGAAGATCAAGTCAGTAGGACAGTGAAAAAAAATTAGAAGCTAGGTATAAATAGATTCAGCATTTTTGCCTTATGTTTCTTGTCTATATCTTTCATAAGTGTTTCTAAGTGCATTGCTGATTTTAACTGTTACAAACAAAAGCTCACAGTGCATTTCCTCTGAACCTGTCTTGACTTGTGCATAGTTTAGACTAACTAGTTTAGACTGGCAAGACACAGACCAGGTCACAAGGGTAAGAAAACAAGCACCCAGTTAACCAGGTAACAGGAACCCAGTCCAGGGCATGCAAGGAGAAATATAGCAAGCCATGAGCTCTGCTACATTGACTAAGTAGAAAGCTGACACCACAGACATCAGGAAAAACAAACACCTTCCAGTAACTGTTGGGAAGCAAGAAGTATGGAAGCCAGTAAGATACCGCATCAACTCCAAAGATCCCAAAGAACATACCAAGCCACTCACATCACTTATCCTCCTTCCCCATTCATGTTTACTGGCAAAGCAATGTCCACAGAAATGTCAGCACATCATGGTGGGATTCTGGTAAGATTGTCTTTGAAAAGCAGGACTGGCTACCTCAAACCAGAGATCAGAAGGGAATGAGTGCAGCCCAGTACACCCTCTGCCAGTGATGGTGGATCACAGATCATATCTTTTCAGAAAAAGGTTCAGAAAACATGCTATATAAAGACCCCTTTAGTTTATTATACTGCTTAATTTTAAGTTTTTTTAGGAACACTCAACTTGAGATAACTTTAACAGTAGGGAATAAGGTAGATTTTTCCTGACAGTAGAAAACATGTTGCAGACATAAAGTGTGTATTTGCAGTGTGACAGATATGGGTTTATAACTCCATATAAGATGACAGAAAATAATAAGATTTGGTGTAATGTTGATTAAAGAAAGTTAAGCCTCAGTGGGTTTTAAAACACCTTTGAATTAATTTAGTAATTTGAGTATTGTAAATGCTTATAGTAGTAAATATTTTTGTTCTATAAAATTAAAAATAGTTTGCTGTAACTTTGGAACTCTACCCTCTATCATTCTCTACCCCATCCCAAGTGAAAAACTTCTCAACAAACTGTTAAAGGACACTTCTCCTGAATGGAGCTAACACTAGGTGGAATTCAAACAGCTGCAGAGATGTGAGGAACCAAACAAGACAGATTTAAAACATTTTGCTAAATCAAAAGTGTTTGTGGACCAGCAGTACAGCGTCTCTGCCTTAAAACATGCAGACTCCCCTCATAAGAGATGCCCCAAATATTCAGAGAGATTGATTGAAATAATGAGAAAACTATAGAAAGCATGAAAATCTTGAATTATAAAAACTGTAACCTCATACATTAAAGGGTAAAAGAAAAATTAACCTCCCGTGAATGGCAAGCTCTTAAATTGCTTGAAAAGAAACATGAACAAGAAGTAGTATTTTCTAATTCCCCATGCACTAATCATAACTCACCAACAGTGGTTTCCCACACAAATCCATTTTCAAGGCAGTTGCATTCGGCAATGTTGCAGTGACACCTTTCAGCTAGTCTGATGCTAATAAATAATGATTCAACCTTTTAAAGGTCTGTACTTCCTTTAAGAGGCAGCATTAAGTAGACAAGGAAGTAAACAGCTTGATATGAATAACTATTTGTCTATTTTATTTGGACTGCTGTTAAAAAAGAATATATGAAAAATATATTGTAAATGTTTGAAATAAATTCTGCTCCAGTTAAACATTACCATAAAAGTCATCCTCTTACAAGGAAAGTGATTCACAGTGGAAACAATTTGAAACTCAGTTTTACAAAGTTTGCATAGGAATTGCCCACCCAGAGCAAGAAATCCACTCACTCCCACACAATGTGATAAGTATAGAGGAGAAAACTAAAGCAATTACAAAAATGGTCTTTCATTGATCTAGAGTACACAAGCTGATAGGAACATGCAGATGTATAGTAGATATTGTTGAAATAATAATAATACAGGATTTAAAATGTCACATAGAGAAGGAACAGTTTTGTGACAAGTATAAACACATTTTATCATTACAAAAAACAAACAGCAAGAGGACAATCTTAGTAACTATAAAGAAAATAAATACTGCATCTACTTCATATTCTAATTTCAGAGATAAGGATAAAAAATTACCTTACCTCAAATACAGCTTGAAGAGATACATTAACAATATGCCTACATCCTTGCTTAGTTCCCTTGATAGCAACCTAAGAAGAAATACAAAATAGCAAATAACTATCTTCCCATCAGAGAGCATGTGCCCAAGTGTGCAGAAAAGAAGTAAAAGAGAAAAAAAATTTAAAACTCAGAAAGACAATCCTTCCAAATAAAAAGACAAGAACTTTATATTTGAAATTCACAGTATGGTTTATTGCATTTTAAAGGAGCAGAGACATTCAGCAAAGAGATAATACAGACTTAAACTGTGATATCACCTCAATTCTCACTAAAATATTCATGCTGTACATTTGTCTACATAAGGAAGATTGTAAATTCATCCACACACTGACGACCTGCAAAGATTCCTATTCCAGTAGTAGGCACACATGGGCTCACACGATACAACCTCATTAACTTGCTTTTTCCAACCAAACTACAGTGCTTGCTAAAGAGATACTCAAATGTTAAATGCTTTGGTCAAGAGTTCAGTCACTGACCTGCAATGAAAGCCTTATGCTCAGCTCCAACATTTTCTAACAGCAAACAAGGAAAAAAAAATAGTTTCACGGAATGAACTGTTAAAAAAGAAAATCCTCACATAAGCTTTCCCCGAGGGGAAAGAAATATCCACAAGCTTTAAATTGGCCAGGCGGATTTAANAAAAAAAAAAAAAAAGGCAGCTCTTTCTGTTGCGTCAAAGAGCCCACTGTGCAATAGGAACAGTGAACAGAGTTGTTAAACTGGCAAGCTTTTGCTGAAGACAGCTTTTCAATATGCTCTCAGCATCGTCTCCCAGGGCTGGCTGGAGACAGTCCCACTCTTCTTATACGGGCGCTGCTTCTTCAAGAGGCAATCGCTCTTAAGGACAGTTTCTATAAACATGCTGTTCTCCTGGCTTGACTGCACATGATGAGGGCAATTGCACACATATACATACCTGCATTCAGGGAGCAGACCTGCACGCACTTGCGGAAAATGCAGGCACACTCAAACCAGCCATCATTACCTCGGCTTAAGAGCAGGATGCTATTGATGACTGATTGCTTGCTAAAGCTCCCTTCCCCACTTAGACCATTCAGTATGCTGTTGGAAAGCAATCCTGAAAGGCACAGTACTTAGAGAGGAAGCCTCTAATGCAATTCCATTGGGACATTGTAGCCCCAGCAGTGCTCACTGATTAAAGGAAATCAGTAGTCACATGCTACTGCCTAGATTTGTGTGTAGTGCAGAGAGCTCGGAGAGCCATCAAAGACTGCAGCTACACGGGATGAGTGAACTGCTCCTCCCGGGAATGATGGCTGCATCACTGAGGACATCTTCAGGAGCTGAACCTGTGGACATACAGTGAATGGAGTAAGGACACCGAGCAACCTGGTTAAACATTAGTAAAGCCACATTCATCACCACATAGAGGAAACTGCCACACAGATCTCTGCAGGTGGGGACACCGCCCTATATCCCGTTTACAAGCCATGGAGACCTAAGCAAAGGCATTCAGAGCACAGATCAACCTACTCCAGCCTGCATCTGGTCTGCTGAACTGCCTTCTGGGCTTCACTGCCTACAAAGGGAACCCACGATGGCTTTCCCAAAAAGAGGTTGCAGACAGGAACATTTTTAGAGAAGAGTGCCACTCCAAATGACAAGGCGCTGAATGCCTGCAACGTGTGCAGAAAGAGCTTGCAAGGAAGAACGGCATTGGTAAGGGACAGGAATAGAAAAGGGAAAATACAAACGGTGGAATGCACTTTTCAATGTGACTGCAGAATTAAAAGCGGGGACAAACATATGCAGCTGGTTAATTTAGAATTTCTCTTCTATTTATACATCTTTCAGCGTTGCCACAGGGACATTATGAGCCTGAATATGTGGGAAGGCAGCAGAAGGAAAGGAAGTATATGCAGGAGTTAAATTCTCTCTGTGTTCTTTCTCTACTTAGCAAACTTCTATATGGAAAAAATACTGGCTTAACAGCTTCTCTTGAAATCCTTCCAGGTGAAAATGAATTTCTCTCCTAAAAAGTATTTCCATAAATGACAGACTAAGTTTCTGCAAAAAGTACCTTTAACTTAGAAATGAAATACAGCATTTTCTAAGCTTTTAACCCTGTAAATTTAATGCAAGGTCCTATTTGTGCACCAAGCAGTGTGCTGCTTTATTGTGTTCTCACAATACCAGACAACTCACTGTGTCCAAAGCCCCAGCTGTAGTGTCACTGGAGTCATATGGGTGTAGCTTTGGCCATACGAGAGTAGAGTGATTAATAATTCTGTCCGTGCTTTGTGGAAGATAATTACAATCCAGTTCAGTTTCCCAGATCTAAAAGCTAGGCAGGTATTTTAACACATCTCATAATAATGATAATACCTGCTCATAAGATTACCTAAATGTTTCCCCCTATAAATTCAGACTCCCCACCACTCATCGCTGTCAAACTGCAGGCTGAAGGAAACTGGTAATATTTACGCCTTTCTTGAAATGGATTTTTTGCTTATCCTAGTATCATAAAAGTACATTTATTTGCATGTTGAGTAGATGGCTGGATCAGATGGTGTCTTGATGTCCCTTTCAACCTAAATTATTTTGATTCTGTGAAAATGAGGTCAATTATTAAAAGCTGCCTTAGGCTATTACAGAAATTAAGTGGACTGTGGCCAACTTCAATGTTTTGAAGACATAATTTGAATTTGACTGTCAACTGCAGTTTCAGAGTCAAAGATCTCCATTCTGTCATTTTGGGAGAAGCTACCAGATTTGCTGAAACATAAAACATAAGCATTTGTACCGATATTGCCACCTACGAGATCATTAACAGATATCACTTGTTGGAGACAGCTGTATTGGTTCTCACACATCTGTTGCTGTTCCACTCTTGGGTTCCCAATCTCCTTTTGTTTTTCCCTTCTTATCTATCACCCAGTCATCCAATCTCAATTTAGTGTCTTTCAGCTGCAAGGGACAAAGAAGACACTGAGAATTCTCAGTGACTGAAAACCCAGACAACTCATGTCAGCTGTAGAAATTTCTCTGCACATAGTAAAGGGTACAGAATTGATAAAAAAAATCTACAAAACATCAAAACCTTTTGCATGATCCCTAGTTTTTGAGTAGACTCCACCACACTGCTAGCTCAACACAGACTGTCTTCTCCAAGGCCTCACTCAGGAGATGTTAAGAAGATGACCCTTTTCAAATCTTTTCAGTATTATGCAAAGCTTTAGCTTCCTTGTTACCCATGCCAGACATCAACTCCTGCTCCCCAGGCCTAAGGAGTGGCTATCAATTCAATCCCTCACCATTTAGCACAGCAGTTATCCCAACCTTTGCATTGCCACATCACAAACCGCTTTACCCCATACCTAAAACCCAACCTATGTGCCCTTAGGCGTTGCTGTTAATGCACCAGTCCTGTGTAAGTGACAGCAGCCTAGGGCACTAAGCCAGGAAAGCCAAGACAGAACCGATGCTCTCTGCTGGGATTATACTGATCCAGAAATGTAGAAGGTGGAGAATGACAATCAAAGCCCTTTGCCACTGCCAAGTGCCAACCTAATGCCTTCCAAACACTCTCTTGGCTCATGGAGCCTGGCTTTTGTGGTGCAGAAGGAATTTGAAGCCCTACCACCAAGGTCTACAATTTGGCCTCTGCACACATCATGTATCTGTCCCTGTGCTGCATCAACTCCACTGCCTGAATCCACAGTAAGCATTATCTCTCGAGTCACAGGCCTTCCTCAAGAAATGGGACAATCTTCCCAGGGAAAAATCATCCTTCACAAGATGGGATGACTCAACTGCTTGAGGTCAATACTGCCTCTTTCCTGCTATAGACGGTCACAGAGCCTCTTCCTGACAAACAAGGCTCATGTAGACATTTCAGCTGAGTCCTGTATTCCTGCAGGAAGGAGGCTGTGTACACTTTCAATTGTCTGGCTAAAACGTATCAACATTCAGCATGTTCTGCACTGTGGAAATCAAAACAACACAATCTGGGCAAGAACTCAGGAATGCCACTTTAAGTGGAGAGGAAGCTTCAGACCCTGACAGGCATAGCTCAACCCCACCACCACCTGCTTGGCTCCTGGAATGGGAAATGCAGTGCCATTGGCACATCAGTAGTTCAAATTTAGTACAGCAATAGCTCTAAACAGTCAGCCTGGCTAAAAACTGTAGCTTATGTTCCAAGCACCTTCAAATACTCCTCCTATATCACCTGCTGCAGACACAGTGCCCATATCCTGAAGAACCACAGTGCTCCTCTTCCTCCCATCTACGAATGAAATATTGGTGGTGTTTCCTGCTTGCTCACTGGCATCACTTGCTCCAGTCCCCTGCAAGTCTGATCCTGTGCCTGTCTTGTATCTATGAGAGGATCACAGAGCAAACAGTTTCACTTTCTAAGTCCAAGGGTTGGGCAGCCTTAATATAAGTCCTCTTTTAGGTCTAAACTCTTCAAAGCCTCAACTACCTTTGTCTATGTCCCCTTCAGACTTCTCTTCTCAGTCAAGTTATGCTGTTTGTCATGCAAAACTGGACTCTCAACTCCTCCTTGCCTGGAAGGGATAAGTGGACTGGCAAACTCATGGAGCATTAGGAATGCAGAAGCAAGGATTCAACAAATCTCAGCAAGAGGCAGCAGTATTTTATTTGAAAAAAAAAAGCAAGAATTTTTTCAGCTTTAAAATAAATTACAAAAAACCCCCAACAATGCAGTGTCCAGAGGACACACAGGCACACGCACATGAGAAAAAAAATATAAA
Organism: Drymodes brunneopygia; assembly: GCA_013400955.1. Classification (NCBI taxonomy): domain Eukaryota; kingdom Metazoa; phylum Chordata; class Aves; order Passeriformes; family Petroicidae; genus Drymodes; species Drymodes brunneopygia. Next base: position 42,567 of record VZTZ01035714.1, on the reverse strand, counting down.
AGCGTGTTTCTAATTTACTGGAATATTCCCCCTTGCCTAGTGGATTAAATACAGCAACATCTTGCTTTCAGGATACTTTGTGAAACTGGTTCAAAAACTGCCATCTCTCTGCCTAGCTGATGTCTTAGGGGTGATTCTGTACCAGCAATTTTTCAGGGGACTCCTCACACATCCATTAATTTTCAAAAGTAAGTTTTGGTAGTCCTCTGCCATCCATTTCACTCCTGCAACATTCTGATTCTGGTCTCACAAGCAGCATACAGGGAACCCCAACCAGCCCATCAGCCCTTCCTGGGCAGTTTCTAAACAGACAGAATACACAACTTTATTACCATATTCAGCCCCACTATGCAAAGCTATTAAATTATTCTTTTTTTCAATCAAATTTGGCTGTATAATCTGCACAGGCACACGGGGAAGAGCTCTGAGTAGACCTACGAACTAGCCAGTGATTAACATCACTGCACTTGCAGGGGATTGCAGGGCTGTTAAGGCATTTTTAAGGACCTGTGCCATCCCCCAGCAGTTTGTAGCTGGATAGCAAGAGCAGGAGGAGAGGAGGCACCTGTTTTATGAGGGACTCACTTTCTGCTGTGCCTTTGTAACCTCTCTGCATGGCCACAATCACCTCAGCAGGAAAACAAGGACCTTGCCTTTTATCTGTAACAGAGGTTACACGTCTGTTAAAACTATTTGCTGAAGGGATTATTGCACTGACTCTTACATGTGTAGATTCATGGATTTGATCAGTGAAAGTCCCCAAGTGCAAAATCTCTAAGGTCTGTTGCAACATCAGTAAGGAAGAGCCGACCTGAAAGGAGCAAACAAGAAAGTGACAAGGAAAGAAACAGAATTTCTACTACGTAGCATAAAGGGTTACGCTTGTAATCAAGTGTCCTAACACTAAAAACTAATGGTAAGAAGCAAAAGTCAGTTCCAAGCTGCAGAAAGGTAGGTGCACATCTGTGGTGAAAGCTCCTGCTTTTCCTTGGCATTTGCCAGTGATGACTTTGGTAGTGGATTGTAAGAACTTTTGAGAACCACTAGGCCAGGCAGCAATGCCTTGGGCTTTCAAAGTGGGCTTTGACTTGCAGCAACACCAGCTTTAGAAAGGTAGTGCAGCAGCTCCTGCTGCTCACATCAGTGATTTAACTGGGCCGGCCCAGCGGACGGCCGAGCCCTTGCCCACTTTCAAGATGGCGGCGAGTGAGCGCCACGGTGGGGCGGAAGCACCGGCCAGCCCGGCTCGGGGCGCTCCGTGGCGCATGCGCGCCGCCAGGCGGCCGGGGCGGAGCCAGGCCGGGCCCGGTGCAAGATGTCGGCGCAGGGGGACTGCGAGTTCCTGGTGAAGCGGGCCCGGGAGCTGGTGCCGGGGGACCTGTGGGCGGCCAAGGCCTGGCTCATCACGGCGCGGAGCCTCTACCCCGCCGACTTCAACATACAAGTGAGCGCCGCCGCTGCCGCACACGCTCGGGACCGGGGCCCCGGAGCCCCGGAGCCTCGCTGCGGCCCTGCCTGATTGACGGGCGGCTCGGCCAATGGAGCGGGGGGGCGGGGCCGCTGCTGCCGCGGTGATTTCGCGGTTACAAAACTCAACCGAACCCCCTTACTACTACTACTATTGTTATTATTTAAAGTACCTCTCCTGATTATGGCTTTTGTAGCAGCTTGAGGGTTTCGCATTGCATTTGGCTGGGTACAACCCCCGGTCAAAGAACTCTTTGAATTCCAAATTTTCAGTTTGCATAAAATTAAGCCAGCGTGTTCACAGAACCATGGAATGTTAAAGGTTGGAAGGGGCCTTAAAGATCATCTAGTCCAACCCCCCTGCCATGGGCAGGGACACCTCCCACTAGACCAGGTTGCTCCAAGCTCCATCCAACCTGGCCTTGAGCACTTTCAGAGATGGGGCACCCACAGCTTCTCCGGGCAACCTGTTCCAGTGTCTCACCACTCTCACACTAGAGAATTTCTTCATAGTATATAACCTAAAGTCCCCTCTTTCAGTTTGTACCCATTATTACTTGTCCTATCACTTCCTGATGAAGAGTCCGTCTCTGACTTCTCTGTCAGCTCCCTTCAGATACTGGAAGGTTGTTGCTATTAATATTGTTAATATTAAGTATATTGTCATGCAGAATTCTATGCCTAAATTGATGTGTGATTAGGGAGTCTAAATGCACCTTCTAATTTCTCCAGCAAATGTCACAGTCCTTTAATTTTCTGTTATGCAGACTACTGTGGCAAATCGAGGGCAGATTTTTAGAGTGGAAGGACTGATGTGATTGGTAAATGTATTTCGGAAAGCTGATGTTCTGTTCTTGCATCCCACAGTATGAGATGTACACTATTGAGAGGAATGCTGAAAGGACAGCATCTGCAGGCAGGCTACTCTACGACATGTAAGTAATCAGCGCTGGAACTCTGCCTTTATCCCTGATGCTTCTTTCACAGAATTAGTTTGGGAAGACCTCTGAGATGATTGAGTCCAGCCTGTGACTGAACGCCACCTTGTCAACGAAACCATGGCACCAAGTGCCACAGCCAGTCTATCCTTAAATGCCGCCAGGGACAGTGACTCCACCATCTCCCTGAGCAGCCCACTCCAATGTCTAATTACCCGTTCTGTGAAATAATTCCTGCTAATATGCAACCTAAACCTCCCCTGGTGCATCTTAAGACCATGTCCTCTCATCCTGTCACTGGTTACCTGGGAGAAGAGGCCGACCCCCACCTGGCTACACCCTCCTTTCAGGGACTTGTAGAGAGTGATAAGGTCACTCCTGAGCCTCCTTTTCTCTGGGCTAAACAAGCCCAGCTCCCTCAGCAGCTCCTCACAGGACTTGTGCTCCAGACCCTTCACCTGCTGCACTGCCCTTATCTGGACAAATAAATGTCGGGATTTCCAAAAACATAAACTTAGTGATTTTGAAAATCCATGTGGATAAATTAAGCACAAAAGGTCTCATTAATTAAGAATAAACAGAAAAAGGAAGGTTTTATTTTCTGTTTTGCCCAAACACATACTTTTATGGTAAGGTTTTGTCTTTGAAACAGATTTTGAGATCAATGTGCATTCCTTGTCTCAAACTTTATTACAGGTTTGTGAATTTTCCAGACCAACCTGCTGTATGGAGGGAGATCAGCGTTATTACATCAGCATTAAGAAATGACTCCCAGGACAAACAGACACAGTTTTTGAGAGGTAAGGATTCTATTCTGAAGGAACCTAAAGATCAGCCCTCTGATCATTTATCTAGTTTGGCGAGTAAATGTCAGTTTTTCCAACTTTGCCTGTGGACTGCACGGTTTAGTTTTTTCCCCTCAGTTCAGCCTTAGAGACTTCATTTGGTGTGCTAAGCGTAGGAAAAACAAAGGGGCATAACAAGCTGATTCCCACTGCTTTGTCTCTGATATGGATAGACTTACTCTGCCAGAACAAGAAGAAGACAGAAGAGCAATGGAATAGGAAATAAGTGGAATGGGACTTAAAAATCATCATCCCAAAGATTACAGAGAACAGTGAATGGTTGTAAAAAGGGGGTGAATTCTTATTTATGCAGTGAGGGATGTAAAAATGGATGGTGTCCAGAAGGACTTGGCATTCACTGCTGGCAACCACAGGCAGTTTTGAAAGCAGGATTTACACCTGACAAACTATAATCTGCTGTTTGAATATGTGCTTCAGAAGCTCTAAGGATATTCCAGTTAAGAATACATAAAATTTTTCGTGGGGAATGTTTATTTTTCAGAATGAATACATAAAACATATAGGGAGAATATGTGAGTTTCTTTTTAGTGTCTCACTGGACATTTAAATTGAAAAAACATTTTAATAATGAAAGTATTGTAGAAGTAGAAGGTAAGGAAAAGTAAATAACCGGTTTTGAAAAAGCATCTTGAAATGTCAAATACATAAGTATTAAGATTTTGAGTATTCCACTTCCTAGCAGTCTTACTTGTCAACTCAAGTTCCTTGCACCCAAATAAACACAGATAAATATTTATTTGGTCTTCTCTGAAAGAAACAGACTTTTTCCAGGTATATGTATTAAAAGCAGAAAAAAGCATAAGGAAATCACTTTTCAGCATAGCAAGGTGATGTTGATGGTCTTTTACACTTTGTCAGTCATCTTTATAATTCAGACACAACGAGTTAAACGTTTGTGGGTTTTTTTGAAGGATTATTTGAGACCCTTCCTGGTCGGGTCCAGTGTGAAATGCTCCTGAAGGCAACAGAGCAGTGCTTTAACACATTGGAAAGGGCAGAAATGCTCCTTCTACTTCTGCGGCGTTTCCCAGAGACCGTGGTGCAACATGGGGTAAGAGAAGAGAAGCTCATAGTAACTATTCAGGATATTGCCACTCTATTTTTTGAGATTTTGCTGAAATCTGTTTGCCTAGTGAGAGGGTGGATCTTTTTATTCATGTTTAATTGTGGCTAATGGTTCAGACTGCTGTATCTTGAGCTTACACAGGACTTGGATTGGGCAGAAAACAAATGAAAGCAAATAAAACAATCCTTTGTTTTGTAAATGAAAGAATATCAGTCATATATCACTTTTACCTATCTGTACATGTCTTTACTGACACAGTTGCATGCACATTTTTTCTCTTGGTCTTGTTTTGCTATCTTCTGGCATCGCTTTTCACCTGCTATTAAGTGTGGATAGTTTGACTATACTTCTAGAGACTTGCACATACTGTTGCCATAGAATTGTTACTGAATTACTGTTCAACCCCATTGAATTGCAGTTCAAAAAGTTTCTAAACCCCACTGGTCCAGTGTTTGATTTTCACCTCTGCTCACACAGGTAGGCCTTGGAGAAACATTATTAGATGCTGAAAGTATTGAAGACCAAGAATCTCCAGTGAATTGTTTTAGAAAATTATTTGGTAAGAAAATACTAATGTTCTTGTTTTACTATGCAGCTCTTTAGTATGGCAAGGTTCTGAGGTCAGTAAATTTCTTTCATGATACTATGATTTGAAAACTGCTTTAGTCAGAAGAGACTCAGGCCATGTTAGTCCAGGCTAAGCATATGGTACAGACTGGTCCTAGAGCCATTCATGTGAGGTTCTTCGTGGTGTATGGTCAGCCAGAGATGAAGGCTCCCACTGCTGATTGAGAAACCTTACCTAGACAAGCAGAACAAAACACCCCACAAACCTAAAGGAATTTTTTTTGTTTTCTATTTTAGTTTGTGACGTTCTTCCTCTGATAATTAACAACCCTGATGTACGACTTCCTGCCAGCTTGTTATATAAATATCTAAATAAAGCAGCAGAATTTTATATTAATTATGTGACTAGATCTACACAGACAGAGAGTCAATATCAAGGTAAGAATATTTTTACAAAATTAAGCTTTCTTAGAATGTGTCTTAGTATCACTGATGTCCATAAATTAAAAATGCATTGTTTTTATGTAATGTATCCTATAGATAAGGATTAATAGTAGTATTTAGTGTTCAGGGTTTTTTTGTGTTAGTTCTTTGATTCCAAAATACCTCATGGTACTTTAACTACATTGTCATCATGCTCATGGTGCTTCAACATATAAGAGGTGGGACAAGATGCCAAAGATGTCCCTATCCAGCTCTTATACAAAGAGGCAGAAACGCCTGCTGCTCCCTGTTAGCCTTCGGTGTAAAAAATGGTTACCCTGAAAGCTCCAGCAAAATTTTTTCATGTCTTCTTCTTGAATATGAATCAGTTTATTTGAATTCTTTATGAAAAGAAAGATGTGCTGGTTTTCCTAGGTTCACAAGATTCCTCTGATCTTATGTCTCCAAGCAAACGCAGCTCTCAGAAATATGTAATAGATGGTCTCACAGAGAAATCATCCCAGATCACAGATCCTTGGGAGAGGCTATTTAAAATATTGTCTGTGGTGGGAATGAGGTGTGAGTGGCAAATGGACAAGGGAAGAAGGTAAGAAAGCTGTACCTTTCCGGGTATTTCCCCTCAAGGAGAGTTTGGCTTTTTAATTCTTAATAAAAACAGTTCTCACTGAAGAACAATATTAACACAAGAACATTTTCTGTAAGTTCACAGCAGCTTTTCTTACAAGACTGTACAATGTAAAGCAAAAACGTGGCTCTAGAGAGCACTTTCAGATTAGTCTCTAAAATCAATTTTTGATGATGAAAGTCGTGCGTAAGCACTATAGTGCTGTGGGGTAACCTTCCCTATGTGCCTCAGTAATGAGAAACATGGTAAATGTTTTGTGAAATTTCACTAGCATGTATTCCCAGCCTCCACTGATTTGATGCTGGGGGTTATCCTCAGCAGAAACATTGAGATTTTCATATTCACTCTGCATTCTTTTCTTTAGCTGCAGAGTCTGTGTAACATCCTGAATTCTTTTTGTCTCTCTTTCCCTCAGAAGTTATGGTGATATTTTGCATCGAATGAAGGATCTCTGCAGATACATCAGTAACTTTGACAGTGAAGCCCACATTAAATATAAGAATCAAGTAGTGTATTCCACGATGTTGGTCTTCTTTAAGAATGCTTTTCAGTATGTCAGCAACATCCAGCCATCACTCTTTCAAGGTTAGTTTCTAATGTTTCAACTTCTGTAATGTAAAGGAGTTGTTCATAATTTCATTGCTAATATCTAAAAGATTTTTTCTGATTAGTATTTTGAAACTATTACCTTACAAAGCAACATTTACATGTTAAAACTTGTTACAATTCTCTCAAGCCGTTAATCTTACCAACAGTTGTTCATAACAACTGCAGAGAATCAGACCAAAGGTCAATGTAGCTTAGCATTGTGGTTTCAGCCTTGGCCAGCAGCAGTTGATTGTCTAGCAAAGAGAAAAGTAACAGAGCAGATGTTATGAGAAACATCCCTAGGGTTGATTCCTCCTCTTCCATGAGCATCATGTTTGTTTCATTTTCTCCTCTGATTTCGTTTCTTTGAAGCGGATGTTTTTGCTGGAGACTTGGGAAATGAATGAGGCAATTCACACCTCTCATAACTTTGAGGCTGACTGCCGGCTTGGCAGCGGTTGCTATTTGGGCTGATGCTTTTGGAGGTTTATTTATAACACTCTCTGCTAGAAAACAATTAAAAACTCTGTAAGCTTAGATTCTAGAGCTCAGACAGAAAAACACAACGCTACTCTTTTTATGGCTGTGTAACTTCAGTACTGTAAGAGAAGGTCTGCAGCCCTAGTCAAGGGTGAGAATGGATTTGCTTTTGTTTTAGGGACTAGAGGTTTTGGTGTAAAGACTACAGTGCACTTCTGCTGCTGGGAAGAGAACAGTTGTTTGGAAAGCAAAGCACTTAGCTGGCATTAATTTAAATCAGTATGAGTAAAAGAAAAACCCAATTTTTTCTTCTCAGGTGTTAGAACTAGGCAGCTCTTGAGGTTCTAGTGGGGAAACTCTTCCAGCATCCATGAGAAACAGATATGAATCTTCTGCATTTATGTCTTGGCTCTGTTTTCAGTTCACACAGGTTAGATTATGAAATAGTGGAATACATGATCACCTGTACAGAGAGGTGATTCCAATGTGTTACAGCCTTTGTGTAGGTGAGATGTCAATGGTGGTATTTATTGACCTAGTTATTGTGGTGGTATTTATTGACCTATATTTGTCAAGTAGAGCAGATTGGCCCTTTCTTCTAACAGGAACTTCTGTTGTAGTGAATGCTTTACACGTCACTTTTGAGTGAATGGGAAAAGCTTAATAGAAGTTCTTTTATATCAAGAGATGAAATTAATTGTCCTTCTCCTATACTCTCAAATTAGTTCTTTGCAGTTATGAATGAGGCCTTACCCTTGTATCTTTCAGCAAATAGAAGAAATGCACAAACTGAAAATAGTTGTTTGCACTACTGTCTTACCTGGCAGAGATTTCAGAAAGAGAAAACAGATTAAAGGATTCCTCTTTCCTTTATATTTCTCTTTGACTGAGCTTTGCTCATCTGTATGCAGATGATTGTGCAAAAGGAGACAATGTTTTTGGAAGGAAAACTGTCTCAGTAGTGGTCCTATATCAGTGTTGTTTGAGATTAAGAAGTATTGTTCCTATTTTATGTCTAAGGAAACTTAAGCACTGGGGTCTAAAATAACAGGTACCAGGTCCCACTGGATGTTCTGTGACACCAGTGAAAGTAGAAATTGTTTTCTGTGTTCAAAATGAGGCTTTTCTGTCTTTTGGGAGTGACAATGAGCTCTGGCAAACAACTAAAGGTTTAATTCTGTTTACTAAAATCAGTGGGGGCAAAGCTGACACTGAGTGATCCTAGTAGGAAAATCCTGTCATAAAATACACATTTTTTTTGTGGGGTCAGTGCCTGTCAGCATATTGCTTTGGTTTCTCATGAGAAATGTTTTGAGAATATTGCTGTGCTTTGCCATATATGTGGCTGTTAACTTCAGAGCCATTTAGGCCATTCTTCTGTTGAATAATTGTACTTATATAAAAGCAAATAATGCTTGATCAGAGAACACCTGCTGCCAGAATATATCTTGTGACTGCTCCAGAAAAAAGAGATTCAAAAACATTCTGAAGCTCTCAGTCAGATTCTAATGATGTCTGGTAAATGCACTCTGACCTTCACTGTGTGGCTGCTTTGAGGAAACCATAGCTTTACCAGCATAGTTTAAGCAATTTAAGTGACTTAATTTCAGATTGTTTTCTGTAGCATTATAGTCATTACAAAAAGCCCAGCTTGTTGTAGGCATAAGACCTTTCAGATCAGTTTGGAAAAATTGTAAATTAATTTATCTTTAAATCCAGGTCCAAATGCTCCAAACCAAACTCCACTGGTTCTTCTGGAGGATGTACCCAACATCTACGGTGATACAGACATTGATCGTAACAAACACATACACAAAAAGAGGAAACTTGCTGAAGGAAGAGAAAAAACAATGGTAACTTATCTAGATGTTTTAATTCATAACAAGAATGGCAGTGCTACTGGAATTTAGACAACAGTGGTTTTGACATAGATGTAAAAGACTTATTTTTAGAGCTACCCTGAATTAGCTGTTAATGACCACAATTTTCAGACATTTTTTTTAAAGCCAGCAAGAATCAAAGCATTTTTGCTGCAATTGCTGTAGACACATATGTACTGCTATGAATGCTTTAACTTGAAGGAGTTCAGCAGAAGCTCTTTAAAAGGTAGCTATAGCAGTCAGATGTTCTACAGGTAAACTTCCAAAGTAATTGACTTTTCGTTATTGGAACTGTTAATATATCTGTTGCTTTAATGGTAGAAAAACACTATTTTGTAGAATTTCTCTGCTGCTAGGAATACACACACAAGGATTGCTTTTGCATTATGCCACTGTAGGCTTAAACTGAGTGCGAAAGTGTAAAGTGTGTGTGTACTTATACAGATAATCTGGCTGAAGCTCAGTGTGGTACACCAGATTTAATAGAATAAATTTGTTTGGGATACTGCTCATCACACTATGCCACTGAGTTCTTGGTAGCAAACCAGATTGGTCTAACTTTAAAACAAGCTAAGTGAAAAATCACTTAAAGCCACTTAAACCTTGGCACCTCTATTGTCTTGTGTTCAGTGGAACTTCTGTGGCTTTAGAGTCCTCTGAAATAAGTATAAATAAAGAAGTTAATCTTTTTGTTTTATACTGACTTGTAAGCAGAGCTCAGATGATGAGGATCCTTCTGGGAAGGCAAGAAGTCGCCACATTACAGTAAACAAGGCTGATCTTGCAAACTCCATTGAAGTATTAGAGAGTTTCAAACTGGCAAGAGAGAGCTGGGAGCTGCTCTATTCTCTGGAATCACTTGACAAAGGTAAGATAACTGCAGGCAGGACTGCATTTAGACTTCATTGCTCTGCACAGAAATTGTTTTTTGTTGTTAAAATGGAATTCCTGCCATTATGAATCCTTAAAATTGAAATTGCTGTGGATCATAAGTACTTCTAATAGAAGCTCCAGTAAGAAGCTTTATCAGTTACTGTGTTTCTGAATATTTTGTTCCTGTATTGCATTTCATTCTTGATGCATCTTAGCTTATTTAGCCCTACTTCTCTTTGAGCAGTTGGCCAGTTGTAGGGCTGATAGTACTCAGTGAGGATGTGCTGCTAGTGGCTGCTTTAGTTCATGATTAAGAACATGTGTTCTTACTGTGTCTCCTTTTCTGATATCTGGTGTGATAATCTTGAAAAAAATTTCTCATCTAAAAAGCAGGCAAACAGTACCACCTAGCTGCTTTTAGGTTTGTTGGACACTGTGAAGAGAAGTGTAATCAAAAAATGAGTGTCTAGGAAGAGAGTATTCTATATGTGAAGGATTTCATACTCTTACTGTTTTGGTGCCATTTTTTCCATTTTTTAAATTCAGCTTTTTTATATATATTATTGGTTTTTAACCCAAAGCTGTGAAATGTTTCATCTTCTCTTTTACTTTTTCTTCTCTAACCACTTAATACAGAGTTCACCAGAATTTGTTTGTCGTGGAAGACAGAAACCTGGCTTTGGTTAAGAATCTTTCTTACAGACATGATCATCTACCAGGTAAAAAAAATACAGTATAAACTAGGAAAAACACCACCATTGTGTTACTCTTCCTTCTAGTAAATAACAATTTACTTCCTTCTTGTAAATAGTAATTCTGATTAGCCCGTTTGACTGCTTTACTCATTTTATACCCTAAAGTATGAGTCTTTTGGGGATGGAACTACACTATTTGCACCACAAGCTTGGTACCCTGCTTTGGATATTCCTGTCCCAATAGCTGTTGTTTGGGTCCAGATAATTTTGGCATGTGGAAATGACATCTATGTTGGCATTTTGACCATTGAATATATACATAATATTATGGAAGATAAGTGCATTTTATTAGTCTGTCAGTGCATTGTATTGGAACACAATCAGAGAGAAGAATTTTCAAACAGTAAAAGGTTTTAGTATGTCTCAGTTACCATCTGTCCTCCATAAAAATTAGGCTGACTATGCTCATTCCAATACCATCTACAGAAGAAAGCTTGTTCTTTATTTTTCCTTTGGGGGTCTTCTATTTTTGCCTCTACTTGTGCCTGAACAAGAGCTATTTCAAACTTTATTAGTGCAAATAAAGTAACGATTAACTCAAGAATTTAATTATTTGATTCAGTTACAAATATGATTTTGTAAACTGGCTTTTTAAAACAGAATTTTATTTGTCTTCTGACTGCCTTGCAAGTGATTGACCCACAGGCTTGTACGCAACTCATCACTGGAGAGTATTAGTCTAGATTAAAATTTTGAAGGCTTGTTACTTGGAAATACTCTGTTTTGAAAGCTTCCTGTTACAGAATGTTTTTTCTATCTCCCTACCTATTGTATAGGAAAGACTCTAACAGTGTCTTTTTATGTTCTTTTTCAAAGGGGCAGTACAAAAAAGCAATTAGCAGCCTACATCACTTGGCAGCTCTTCAGGGCTCTCATTCTCCCCAGCAAATTACAGGACAAGGATCTTTAGAAAATCAGAGAGCACTAATCCAGTTAGCATCGTGCCACTTTGCCCTTGGAGAATATCGGGTATGTACAGCATTCCACACACTGGGCCTTCATCAGCTCCCCCTGTGGTTCCCATTTCTCTTTTTCCTTAGAATTTTCATGTTACCCTGCTTTCAGCAGGATACTGAACATAAGCCAAGGTCTACTGAAAAGTCTGTGATTTACAGGAAGAATTATACATCCTGCTACATTGACTGACTGTCTGTTAGCAACTCTTTCTATATATATGTGTAGTCTGTTTGATAGTTAAGATTTGGGGTGTTAGTTACGTTTTTTCATGGCTACACATTTGAGTTGTCTGTAAATGTAATCTTAATTTGAATTCCTTAACTTTACTCAACTAGTTCTTTAAATTGAGGGGAAATTATTTTAGGTACAGGCTTCATGTGGCAGGAGAAAGAAAAAGTAAAGGAACTTCTGTGATCATATTAGAAGAGAGTTAGTTATTAACTGACAGTATGAGAGACATCAGAACAATATTGTCTGGCCTGACCTCTGAACTTGCTTTACTCTTGCAATACATGTTTTGTGTTTCTAATATTGCAGGAGTGCATGGTGGTCTGAGGTCAGTCAGTGTCAGCACTGACAATAAAGGCTCTGACTCTTAGGATCTAACGTCATCGTAGCACTGCCAGATGAGTGCTTTTGTCCCTTCTACTTCAGTACTTTTTCACTGGAAGTGTGATCATATATCCCCACAGGCCTCTTACTAGGAAATAACATTAAAAATTCGTTGAATTTCCATCATGCTGTCAGATTGCCATTTTCCTTTCTGTTTTTACCATGAACAGAACAAATTTACGAAACTATTCTAGGAATTCACTTGAAAACTTAATCCTTCAAGATAAAATAATTTAATAATTTTTGATTGCAGTTTTATATTCTTTATGTATTATATTGATCTTACCCTCTTGAAATGAAGAATGCCAATACATATTTTTTCACAGTTAAAGTGATGTATGTAGGCTCTCAGAGATTGTTTAGTGACAGCTAGATCTTTTTGCTTAGCCAGACTATACTGTATGTTAGGTCAACTCAAGTTCTAGCAAAGAATTTTGTGATTTCTTTTTTTCTTTTGTGGTATCTGAAATTTTTAATCATTTTTAATATATCTGAATTTTTAAGAACTTCTATGTAAATTAAGCATTATCATGTCCCTTCATTTTTAGCAAACATGCGAAAAAGTGCTTGACCTGATGTGCTGCATTTTACTTCCAATACAAGAAGGAGGTAAAGTACAAGAGGAGCAACCTAAAGTCAAGTCAAAATTCAGGAAAGGTATGGAGTTGCTATTACCCTAAACTCATTGTCATCTGAATATTAGTTCATGTGTTCTGGTTGAGTATGTAGTTTTTCCCATTTTGTATTATGAAAAGGGGGGAAGTTTTTTATTCCCTTTTGGTATTGTATTGAGGTTTTCCTGCTGGTACCTATTAAAGTATATTGGTGGTGAAGTCCTACCACAGGAAAAAAGAAATGAGGAAAAAAATTTAAATATTTAACTTCATGTTTTGAGTAATTCATAATTTGCATTCAAAGCTTTCCTCCCTACCTGAGATGTGGCAATTTTGGATTTGTTTTGCTCCATTCCAATTTCTTTTAACCTGTTTGTTGTGAGACCCCCTAAAGAACTGTTTTGTTGCAGGGTCTGATTTGAAGCTGTGGCCATGTACTAGTAGAGCTATCATGCCTTACTGCCTTCACCTGTTGTTAGCTTGTTTCAAGGTAAGATGGGGTCAATTTGAGCTTTCTTGTCTTTAAGCCCTAGTTTATCTATCCTGAAACTGCATGGCTATATCCCAGTGCTGACTGAAGGGCTGTGCCTCAATCCTTCTTACCTAAATGGGTTGGGAGAGGGTCAGTTTTTGGAGAGGGGAGTGGAGTGTTGGTGGAAGAGGGTTTGTTTTCTCTTTTTTTCTCTATTTGTTTTAGTTTTGAGCAGAAAAGATAGAACAGATCTCAAAATTTTTGTCTCTGTTCAGACTTCTCTTACAGGTCAGTGGAGAGGATTTGGTATTTTAGCTGGAAATTTCCAACGTACTTTAGAAGCGTATTTCATTCTGCTTTAATATATACTTTAAAAGAGCTTCTGTATTTGCGCAGATCATAGATGAAGCCTATGTTTTTGAAAGCAACATGTATTTCCTGATTGTCTGAATATAATCCTTTTCCCTGAAGCTGAGAGCTTTCACAGACAGCAGAGATGATATGGCGCTGGGCCACGTAGTTGTTCTGCTTCAGCATGAGTGGCCAAGGGGTGAAAACTTGTTCCTGAAAGCCATCAACAAAATCTGCCAGCAAGGAAACTTCCAGTATGAGAACTTTTTCAACTATGTCACAAGTATCCTTTCTCTAACCAAGAACGTCTTTCACATCCTGTGCTGTAGTGTTGAAAAAGCTGTTAGTTTCAACAGCAGCTCTTTCCCTAAATCATATTGTATTTATTTTCACACCATGAAAGCCTCTTGTAGTAGGCTTAATACACAATGGACTGTAAATATGCCTCCTGTCACCTGCACTTGAGAGTACCCTTAAGTACACTGACATTGCATTTCCATTCAGAAAAACAGCAGCAGCTCAGGCTGCTTATGCAAGTGACAGCAATCTCTTAATTGAGAAATACAGGGCATTATATACAAGGCTGTTAACAGAAAAGACAAAGGGTACCTGTGCTTCAGAGCTGTATGATTTTGGCTCTTGTTTGTGAAATACTTTCTGTGGGTGACATGTTTGGGTTGAGTAAGATAATGAGCTATATCAAAATTCATGCAAAGCACGTCTGATTTATTGGTTCAGATATCTGACATAAATTTTGATCATCATATACACAAATGGAAGTTTAATGCTTAACCTAAATTGACATCCAGCCATGGGCCTCAGGAAGCAAGGGGATCTAACTCCTATCTGAAACAACTAAATAAGCTCTGATGTTAAAGGAAAGGAAAAAAATCCCAACAAAACAAGCAGCTAAATAAGGGATCAAAACAGAAAACTAAAAAGGGTGATAATGTGCCACCGTGGTGGCACTTGCTTCAGGTCCAGCCTGAGTTTGCACTGCTTTCAAAACCTGCAGTGCAGAAAAAGGAATGAAACCCTGGGAATTTTGAAATCGGCTTTCTTTACTCTGACGACATATGAAGAAACAAAGAAAAGAAACTAATGGATGTATTCTTCATTTTGAAAAGCCATTGCTCAACAGTTTGTGGAGGATTAGGGATACATGCTGTGATCTTCTCTATCACTTTTAATAATGAGGTACTTCAATAGCTTTTCAGTTTGACTCTCCTTTCAGCAATGTGGCTTCAGATGTGAGGCATGAGAAAGAATGTTCTCAATCATTGTTTCCTTACTCAAATCTTTAACGTTTTCTTCAGATATTGATATGTTGGAGGAATTTGCTTATTTAAGAACACAGGAAGGAGGGAAAATTCATCTGGAACTGCTGCCAAATCAAGCAATGTTGATCAAGTAAGGATAAAAAAGCATTAACTGTTTTCTTTGGCAAAAAGAAAAAGGGAGTATGTTCTGGTTGTCTTTGCTTTCATGTTATCTTCTGGATAGTTTGTCATGTCTTTGAGCTTAAATTTAAGGAGTTCAAACAAGGTCGTGAGTTTCTTTTTCTGATTCTCCTGCTGATCTGTGTATTCTTTTGGGGGGTTCTTCAGCTTTAAATTCCTGCTTTTATCGGACTTTATTTCTGAGTGTGGCATTTGCTTTAGAGTGATTGATATTAAAGTGATTACAGTTGTCCTCTTTCAAGTAGACACTTGCACTTTGCAGGAATTCTTCAAATAATTAAGCATGAGTGCAAGGTGTTGTTACTAATTTTGCTGAAGAGTAATGCTGAGCAGAAAGCACTATTTTGCTTATTTTTGTAAACAAAATTTATGAAAGACCACTGAATGATGAAAAACTTCAGTATAAAATATAAATTAAATTACACTCCAGCTACACTCCAGTAACCTTTCTGTTAGAATTAGCAGGTCATCTTACTCTGCTTAGCTTGTTACGAGATGCTGAAGTAAATTAATAGTTTGGATTAACTTCCTAGGTGTTCTTACTTGTTCAGTCTTGACTCAAAACTATTTGCTGCAGGGCTTTAGTGGCAGAATGTTTTGGAATATCATGGTTGTTTATGAGAACTTGTAGTATTTTGCTTCCTAAGAGGGGGACTGCCTAAAGTTTGTTGAAGTTCCACTTTGGGTCAGTGTATTCTGGCTATTCGCTAACTAGAAATGGGCTGAAGTTTTCAAAATGGGAGCCTAACATGAGACAATGGGATCCATATTTTAACTAGAAAGTAGATTTTCCAAAGTTCTAGGTAACCAACACAAAAATGAGATACTAGGTGTAATTAAAGGAAAAGTAGAAATTCAAAGGCTTAATTATGTGATGGAGAATTTTCTCTTTTAAGCTCTAGATTTTCAGACTTTTACCCTTGCCATATCTCACTGCTTGTAACCACCTGTATGAAAACAAGCTTCAGGGCATGCTGCACCACATATGGTGTTAAGTAATAAGCTTTGCCAGCAAGAGGGCTTAGCACTGAAGACTCCATGTGGTAACTTCTTACTTGCTGTCTCCATTTCACTGCAGTAGTTCGGTGCTGTTTCTCTTGGCCCCCTTTGATTGGCGTGGCTGCAGTTACTTTCTGTTCTGGCCCCCCGGTCAGGAAGGAGGTAGCGAGAAGTGTTTCTAGCAGGACAGAATCTCTCTTTGACCTCCTTTTGATCAGTGATGTTTCCTGAATGATGGAAAGGCTTGTAGAAGAGAGGTCCATTTCCCTGTGCTTACTGAGCCAAAACCGTCAAATATCCTGTCCAGCTGGAAAAGCTGTGTACAGTGTCTTTTGTGTGGCTGTGTAGGGCTGGAAGCAGTTCATTAGAGAGCCGATGGAAGGGATAGTTCAGGGCATAGGCCGCTGGTCAGAGGTGATGTCTACTCCCCTGGTACCACAGATATTTTTTTAGCTGGACTGGCTGTGAGGCTTAGGGATGGTGTCACCCGACAGTGTTGACCTGGTTAGCTCAGAGCCTCCTCCAGCTGGGGTTTTTGATAACGTGTGCCAGTGTAGCCCTGTTTCCTGGGACAATGGTTGGTAGGCTCAGTATCTGCAGGCTGCTCACATCTTTCAAAACTATCACCTGTTCTGGTTGGATGAGCTGCTGCACCATCCTCCCATGAATTAGCAGAGGCAGCTCAGATGCTGTTCATTCATGCTCAGGAAGAGTTTTCCACAACAGGCCAAAGATAAAGCAGTTGTTCCTTTGATCTTTTCTCAGCATAAATGTAGCAATCCTGCATCTTAATGGATGGAAAATGTATTGCAAATACTGTATGTCTTTTATACGCACTGCTTTTTGTGTGATGACTTACAGGGCATTTTCTCCCCAAGTGAATTCCACATTCTTCTTCCAGTACTTTTTTTCTAAATACTTTATACTTCATAGGAAATTATATTCATTTTTCTGAACTCAGTAAAGCAAACTGCAGTGTGATTTTTCAAAAGATGAAGTAAGATCTTTACAGTAGTCTGCAGACTTATAATGGGGTCTGCAAAATATATATACAGTTTGTAACCTTTCCCTTTGCTTGCATCTGCTGTGGGAATGAGAAGGTCCATGGTTATGGTTTTCACTGGTGTTACAGCCATCTCAGTTCTGTTTGTGGTGTTAACAAAATTTGTTCAATGAGCTTTGAATCCAGCATCACAAAGTGCTTTTGATCTCCCTTCTAGAAAAGCTAAGTTTCAGAGTCATCTGATAGGCATGTCAATAGGGGCAGTGTTAGCTGGTGAGGCTAAAGAGGAAAAGAGCAATATGCAAGAAATTGCTGCTTAATATCTTGCTCCTCTTTGTGATAAATCTTACTCTAATTAATCTAATCGTAGCCTACCTAATTGCATAAACTTGATCTGAAAGCTGTGTCCTTGCTTTTACTCATATTCCATCACATCTTCTCCTTGGGGACAGAGAGGGTTGCTTTGAAGTGAAACAAAGTATCTTGAAAGTGTAATTTTTACTCTGTGCACATGGGAATGCTTAGTTCTGACTGCAGATCTTGGAAACAGTGTCTTATGAAGACACAATTGCACAGAATCCCTTTTGCAAACATCTGCCACTCTGGGACCAATAACATCTTGCTGGTCCTTTGTATTTTCTGTTTCCCATATACATTTTTGCCAGTACTGGACTTATTCATGCCAAGAACTCTTGAAAAATTATCTCACTTAATAGAATAATTTTTGTGGCTATTTTGTTTCAGGTTATTGTAGCTATATTAGTGTTAAATGTCCCATCTTTATTTCAGTTTTATAAGCTCCATATCTATTAATAAGCTGTAGATACTAACCCAAATGCCCACCTGTGAGATCTGAAGGAAGGCACCTAAGTCAGCATTACAGGAATCTAAGTGCAAGTTCTCTGGGGGTGAATGGTTCAGTCACTACTCAGGTGCCTAATAAGATTTAGGTGACATTGTAAGAGACTTAGATTAAGAAACTAGACCTGTCTTCTATATACCAGATTTCTCCTTTCTCTTCTCCATAGGTAGGGTATTGCGCTAGGCTGGATCTGTTAGGTTATTACTTGGTTCTAGGTAGAAGAAGAGATAAGAATTTAACTTCCTGGAGAAGACAAAGTGTCTTTCAGCTGAGACAGCTTTTAGTGGTTAGTTCATGTGGCCCAGGTCATAAATGGGAGGTTGCTCTGAGTGGGCATTTGTGCTCTGGCATTGTGCCATGCTCTAACAGCTGTTTTTGTATGCAGTTAGAATTTGTCAAGGTGGAAAAGGCCATCTGTGAACTAATGAAAAGATACTTGGGCAACCTTTAACAAATACCACCATGTACTCAACCTGGCCGATACCCGCTGTGCATGCACTCGGCTTGGGCTCAGCAGCAAATCCCTTAACTCCAAGCTGTGGGCTCTCCCAGTTTGCTGACATGCTCTTGCCTCTTGCCAGCTCTGGAGGGAAGCTGTGGTATCTGCAGTGCTCCTCTGATTAAATCTTTTCTGACTGATATGCTTCCTTGGAAGAGCTGTGACAGTTCATCGTAGTACAACTGTGTATTGGTTTTGCACCTGCTGGTGTCCTTTCTCTCGGTGTAACTGTCCAAAAATATGTGTGTGTATTTAGACCACAACTGTAGAACAGCCTTGCAGTGAAATCTGGGGATATTTGCATGTTTGATGCTGTTAGAGTCCTGTACCCCTTTGGCTGCTTGGTGGTCATAGTGCTGTGTGAGCTCACCCTAGTTTTCTGTTACTCCTTTTTTGGAGAGTTGTTTTGCACCGGAGGGGGAGTTGGTGTGTGGGTGTTTGAATGCTGCTATTTGCTGTTTTTTAAAGGACTTCTAGCCCTCCCATGGGGTTACTGCAGCAGGAATTCATACCTGTGCTACAGCCCAGCATACAGACTGCTGACAGGTACCAAGTGGAAAAACCCTGCTCATAGTGTGCTGTGTTTTGTCGACATGTTTTACTGCCCATGGTTTTCAGCAATTTGTTACTCAATATTTATCTTTATTTTTATTTGTTCATTTGTGCCTACATTGCCTGGCAAACCATGTTGTTCTATTATAACATTTATTTTTCTTTTTCCCATAACTTGCCAGTATCTGTGTCCTTTCAATTTAGTAATCGCTATTGAATTTAAACAATAATGTAGAAATCCTCAGAAATTTTACTGATGTTCAGTCATATATTAGTAAGAGCATAACCCTTTATTTTCAAGATACTGGTTCCTGGATCCATTTGTAGCACCTTTTCTTCATTTAGGCTGTTCTAAATTGTATTTTGTGTTTTCCAGCTGTAATATAACACACATCTTCCAAAGAACTGCTGGCTCACTCAGTAGCTGGAGGTTGCATATTCTCCTTTAGGCTGTAACTGACCACAGCACTCAGCTGCCAGCAGTGTTTAAGACAATAAGTACTGGAAACAGGACTTTATTATTATCCCATAATCTCTGAATATACTGGAGTGTTTTCAGTGCAGGTTTGCTTCACTTAGCATAGCTCACCGAGGAATTGCCCAGTAGGCTTCAGGCTAGTCTCCTCTTTGCCTTTTCCATGTTTTGCAAGGGTCTCTACTGTTTTGGCAGAGAAGTCTCTTCTCAAATGCCAGACTTCTTTATTTACATGAAAGTTGGGTGGTATTGTTGGTGAGAGTAATTCTGAGATATTTCCCTTTCTTGTTCCTAGCATCTCTGGATGGCCACAGATGCCCTTACCCTTTATTTTTTAGTTTCTTTCTGTCTTTCAGTGAGCTTGCTGGGTTCAGACCAGCTCTTCCCTTCTTACTCATGACTCAGGACTCGTCTCAGCATTAGCGTTATGCTTTTCTCTCTAAATTAATTCATACTGGCTTCTTCAGTAGTGTTAAGGCTCTCATTTCAGAGCATGTCTTTTTCTCCCCTTCCCAAGTAGGGCTTGCAGGTAGATGTTACAAAGTCTTGATCTTACTTACCCAGTTCTAGACCAGTGCAAGGAAAGTGCTTTGGTGCTGCAGAACATTGTTTTAAGGACAAGATTTAGGTGTTGAGGCCAGCATGAGGACAAAGAACTATTCATGAAAACGGCCTTTAACAGGACAAAATCCCGTAAGTTTCCCCAGCCAGCACTGCTTTAGCTTGCTCAGTAGCTGGACCTTCCTTTGTTCTGTTTGAAAATAAGTCCTGAACTTGTGCTCAGAATAAATGTAACCCCTTGCCTGGTGTTTAGTGTCTTCATAAGAGCTGGCTTCTACTGATGCAGACTCACAGCCTGGTTTGATTTGGGTTTTGAGAAGTGTTCACTGTACCTTTCATTAGTCACAGCATTATCAGTGCCCACAGGATTATAAAGCTCCTTCGTGCACTTTGATATTGTTAGAAGATGCCCTCTGCTCTTTATGGTGGCACCTGTGATCCAGAGAAAGCAAGTTCATCTTTTCACTCTTCTTTCAACCCCAGCCATTTATAGAAGTGATTACAGGGAAGAAGTGGCCTGGGCAGCAAAGGTAGAGAGGAAAAAAAATTCCTTTCCCCAAGCAAGGAGAACTCTGTAGTTGCTGGGTTAAGAGAACAGATTTTCCTGTTATCCAGAAGACTGGCATTATTTCCCCCTTCTGCAGTCATAGTGAAAGCAGTGAGAACATATACTTCTGTGCATCTTCTAACTGTTGAAAGACTTGTAAGCTACTAAACACATGGTTTTTAAAAAATAGCATAGCACAGGTTCTTTGACTCTCATTAAATAAACTCAGATATGGACCATAAATATATAGTAAGTGACATGCAGGACCTTTTAAATGACTAGTTCACCAGATAACCATGATTTGATTTTGTCTGTCTCTCTTTCCTCCATGGCTTAAGGCACCACACAGTTACCCGGGGTATAACTAAAGGAGTGAAGGAAGATTTCCGCCTGGCCATGGAGCGCCAGGTCTCGCGCTGTGGGGAAAATCTCATGGTGGTCTTGCACAGGTTCTGCATTAATGAGAAAATATTGCTGCTGCAGACTCTTGCTTGAATGGACTGGATCCTGATGTAGTGTCTTATGGAGAGAGGGGAAGGCTCTTTGTATGAACAAGCAGCATAGCAGTGGAAAATCTCTTGTTCAGAGGGTTAAGAAGTTCCCTATAAATTACAGGTTCTGCAATACACAAACACTACTCAGTGTTTGGTCACTGCTTGGTTTTCTTATGTGAGTAGATCAAACTTTATAAATAAAACTTCAAGAAGTCTTTGTAATATCCTATTTGTTTTGGGTTTTTTTTCCCCCAAAAAAACTATTCCAAGATATGTATCTTAGTTCTTTCCATCTTTATACATACACAGAGAACATAGCAAGGTATTTCAGGTTTTTTATTAGCACTAGTTGGGAAATCACAGCATGAGTGAATTTCCTGAACTTCCAAAAACTGTTATTTTACATTGAATTGGTCTGTTAGGTCTTCCTTCTCAGCAGAATTCTACCTGTATTGCTGGTTTTCAGATTCAGGGTCCTTAAGTAAATTCATGTAGAAAGAGGATCGTTTTGATTGAAATTTGGTAATATCCAAGTGATTATACAAAGTCCGTAGGAAATGGCCTTTATGCACTCCTGGAGTGTACCACATGAAACCTGGACTTGTCCATGCAAGAGGTGTGTTACACAAAGGCCCAGAACATGCACAGATGGGCAGCTAAACCTGTAGGAGCACCCTGCTGATTAATAAGCCAATAGAAGAGATTTTAGGCTTCAGGAGGATCCTAAACCTAAGGGTTTGGTCAAAGACCAAACAGGAACAATACAATGAAGTACAATCAGCTGAGAGCACCACCAGGCTTGTGACACAGAGGTGCCCCTGAACTTTCCCAGACCGTTGCTGGCCAAGTTAAATATGTGCCAGTAGCCAGAGGGGACAGGCATGCAGGAGGTGGCCAAGGATATCTACAAACCCTAGACCACCTGAGTTAGCAGGTTCTGTGTCACATACAGGGACTGTTACCACAGGCCCATTCTCATAACCTCTTGCAGTCGCCACCCCATCCCTTGCAGTTCGTTCCATGAACACCATCAGGGTGTCTTAGACTGCCCAACTGTTACGCTGTGTTCAGCTTCTCTATATGAAGGAGGGAAATCAGTAAAATATTTACAAAAGACAGAAAACAGAGAGCAACTGTAGTAGGCTAGTAAGTTTTTGCTAAATAGGAAAATACTGTCCCTTAAGTCACATAAAAGTCTTGATGACTTCCATGGCACTGTAAACTTGAACTAGTATCCCTTTTTAGTAATACAGCCTGAGTGGCAATATTCCAGGCTAATCCACCATATTTCAGGCTAATCCACTTGCCTCATCAGAATCTAGGCCTGCTAGACCTTGACCACCTCTATCAGATTTTCCAGAATATCCTTCTCCTGTAAAGTATGTATGATATTATGACCCAAAGAGTTGTTGCAGTGAGGTTTTGAATCAGATGCTCTGCATGGGATTGACTATCTTGCATCTTCCACTTAAAAGGGAAGTAGTTTGCAAACACTTGGTGTCCAATGTAGACCAGGATTGAGTTCATTCCTGAAAGGAAGCACAAGTCATACCATCTGAAAGAGCAGGTATGGGCTTGCTTCAGAGCAAGCAGGCAGAGGTGTGCCAGGCTTATAAAAGAGAGTAGCACTAAGACAACAACAGTTAATGTCATTTGCCCCAAAGATGCTACACACTGTTTTCAAATACAGTCTGAGGGCTTCTCTCCCCCAAAACAGTTATTGAAAAGAAATACAAACTGTGCTAAATTGAAAATACAACCAAATCAGTACACTGTAATTATATTAGTGAGAATAATAACAGTTACTGTTTACAGGATGGATGAGTGCCAACAAATCTGGTGAGATCTGCTGCCTTTACAAACAAATGCTGACTGTCCTTCAAAGCTCTGGGGTTTCTGGTAGGAGGTATAATACCCTGCTATCACCCTGCCTATTTTCCTGTCCAGACACCAGAGACCAAAGCTTCTGAAAGGTCCCCTCTGCTGTGGCTTTGCATTCTCTACCCATGTTTGTTGTGTGCCCAGTGTGGTTAAAACCACAGTGGGATACTTTGGGAAACAGCTTATCTAAAATCACAGAGACACAACCTACACAGCTGCCCAGGGAATTTCATTCTCCACATCTTCAGAAGTGGTATTACTCTGTTGACAGGCCTTTGAGTTTCCCATTAGGTTACACAAGTCTCAGCAGTCCCTTCCTAAACCAACTTTGAACAGCTGTGGTATTTTGCTTGGTACTAGGCAGCTGTTCACTGGGACCTTGACTTGATACCAAACTCAGAACAGTCATTAGACAATAGCAGCTTTCAGCCCTTACTTAAAGAATTTATTGTCCCTCTCTCCTAAATATCTGGTCTCAAGTGTCCCAGTTCTATGCAAAGGTTCTGCTCAATCATTCTGGAATCCTTCAGGTTACCTCAGGTTACCTCAGTCTAAATCCCTACTCTTTTACAGACAAGGGAAGTGCAGAAAACAAAAGGATAGTGTCAGTGCAGAAAGAATCATAAGGAATATGTCTCCTGATGTGATTTTACTGACCTGGGTATAAAAATGGAGCACCTGACCACCATTTCTTGACATCCACAAGGTAATATATCAGCAGTAAGAGGATGAAGGCAAAGCAGCTCAAGGTTGTCACATATGATATTGACCTACAAACATTTTCAGTAGAAAGAGTAATATTTAGAGAACTGTGTGATACAGATCTCAATGTAAAAAAGGTAAAACATTATCTGAGCTAAAATAGTACTTTAACAAAATCAAATGAAATGTTCCATCTGTTTGCTTACCATAAGTTTTTGTTTATGGGAATAAACCCTTCTTCTTTAGAACATTTTGTCAAGATAGCAGAAATAATTCCCTGAAATAGAAAGTCGGTACAGTTTATTTAACCACTGCAACATGTATCAGAAATACTAGATTTGCATTGCATTAAAATACATGTCTTTTAAAGAGCTACGTAACTATCAGACTTACCATTATTATGCCCCATATGGCAAACCGACTCATAATTTGTTTGGGCTGGTCTTTGTAGAACAACGTAATTTTTCCTGCCTTATAAAAAAGATACAAAAAAATAGTTAATGCCCATTAATGCAAACTACATTCCAAGAGCCAGAGATATTTGCCACCAGCTACCTATGCTAAGACAGAGACCACGAATGGGATTTCTATCAGCCAAGTGTCTGAAAGGCTCAAAATGAGGACTCTTTGTAAAGAATGGACACACAAGGGGAAAATGCGTAAATGCAGTCCAATCAGGAGTAGAGGTGCACCTTTTCTCCCTTTCTTACTGTGTTAGCACTGAGGAAGGGGACAAGCATCTTTATTAAGTCAACACAATGTAACTAGAGCTCCCTCTCCCTCAGTAAGGACTACATGAATGAACACCACCAGAGCCAGCCCCAAGAGCTTCTCCACAGCATCCCATTGCACCCTGACCTGCCCAGAGCATGTGTTCCTTTTCATGCACCACTAAGCAATGTGTCCTGATAATTCACTGCTCAGTGTCGCATTTCTATTCCAAGCTCTGCCCCACAGATACTCCCAATGAGTTTTTACCCAGTGCTACCTGTGGTAACATTCCTTTCCCAGCACAAGAGTTCCAGTTTGGTTCACAGCTGCTGCAGTCAGAAAAGCCAGTATCAAAGCTGCATAAAAAGTGCCATTATTTTAAAACAGCTGTGAGCTGTGGCTTTTGGTGTTGCTAACACCAATGTGAACCCCTGCATCTCTCTTGTCAGGAAAGGTGAGCACACAGTACCTATGCAAGATGGCTATCACTGCACACCAAGCAGAAAAGCAGAAAGGGGGAGCAAATACAGCTGCAACTTTTGAAACCCTTACAATGAAGCTGTGAAGTTCATGTGTCTCTTAGCCTTCTTTTCCAACATGCAGAACCAGCCTACTCCCAGCATAAGCCCAACTTTAAAACAAAGGAAGTTTCCAGGTGGCTATTTCGCAAGCTTCTTGTGTCCATCCCTTACAAAAACTGAGAAGTCTCAGTGTATCTAATGCAAGCTACCGCCATGTTACATTCCACTTCTCTGGCACTCACCTCAGGCTAAGTCATCGTGAAAGCATTGCTCTGAAAAAGGTTTTGTTAGAACCAGTCTCAGCCTTAAGTAAAGAAACCCAGTTGCCTCCCCACTTCCAAGTTTCCTTCAAATCTTCCCATTATAGAATGCAGCCAGTAAGAAAAAAAGAGGTACCTGCAGTCCCAAAAATGCCATAACAATGCTATTTATGGTCCCCAGGATCCCTTCAGGATCATACGGCATTGTTGATTGGTAAATCACCTTAAAGAGAAAACAGCTGTTACAGAGCACCCAAGCAACCAAACTCCTTTCTCATAAATCCCCCTGCAGGTATCATTCCCAAGCCCCTCCTCACATGCTGCAAACCAAAAACTACTTACACCTGAAGAGGGATGCTGATACATATGCTTTTCTCCAAGAAGCAAACGGTCAATGTAGCCAGCTGCTCCTCCAGTGCAGTTGGGATACTTCCCAAAGTCGCCAATGCCCCCAGGACCAAGATAGCCCCTAGGACAGAGACAGAGAGGTTACAGCACAAAGTGTTGGTGTACTCCAGCTGCACAGTAGCTGGCCCACTGACCCACCACACTAAATGCTTGATGTTTTCCTGGGCTAGAGGCACACATTGATGGCATTGCAGTGATCATATATTGCTGTACACAGACCTCAGGGAGATGTCACCCTCTTCTTTAAATAGAAAGAAAGAATGACATAAGCTATATAACACCTAGTACTTTAGTACCAAAGTAAAGAAAGTTTTTTCACATGATGGATGCTTCCTTTAACCCTCCTGTCCTAAAAGCTCTTCCCCTCATTCTTTCCCTATGGCTAATAAAATGTACCTTCTACTCAGTAGAAGAAAAACAACCTTATACCCCACAGAAAGTTGTCTGAGTGCACAGTCTTACCTGGGACAATCTGGCACTGGTAACAAGAAGGTCAGGCAGAGCCAAATTGTTTCTAACACCAGAATGAAAATCCACTGTGGCCAATAGGGGAGAATATCCTGCAGGGCAGGAAATCGTCCTTCCTGCATGAGATGGAGGGAGAGGGTGTTAGATGGCAAGTAAAAACCATGCCCCTGGGGACAACCTGTACTTCCTGGCAGGCAGTGTGGTACCCCACATACAGGAGGGAGATGTTGTCATTACAGAACTGAGTTCTACCAATAGACCTTTCATTTTCACAAGCAATTTTCAGATGCTTAGTTACTTGGGGCAGGAGGGGAGAAACAAACCAAAACAAAAGACCTTAATGTTTTTTAACATGGAAAATGTCAAAAGGAATTTTGATTCATGAGTAGAACAAAAGCCTTTTGGAAAACAGACTCTAGAAAGGCCAAAAAGCAGTGTTACTTTCCCCTGCTGTGAAAAACCTTGCCAAAATTAACTAGACAAAACGCAGAGTACAGTATTCAGCATGGAGATGCCTGTCCCTGGGCTTCCTTAGCAGTAGAAAAGTCATCAGAAGTGTCTTGGAATGCCTATTTCTAAGCATTATCTGAATGGATTGGTGAAATCCTCAAATACAGTAAAGCTACATGTGACAAAATGCAGACTGGCACTCTGAAGGGTGCACATACGCCAACATTGCTGCCAGGTCACACTGCACTACACATCAAGTAAGATGTTACATGTTTTCTCATCATTTCTTATGCCTTCTTTGTGCCCAAACAAGAGCAAAGGCTCCCAAACCCTGCTCCAGTATTAGTTCAGTTGTCATCTCCCCACATAACTCACCCAAGTCCCACTATCAGCTCTTGTAAACAGGAGTTCAAGAGCAGCAACCACCAGGTATGTGAATCCCAGCCTCTGGAGCACCCCTGGAATACGCAGATTATCCCAGGACACTGGAAGACATGCAAGCAATGTGAAAGAGGAGCAGACACAGGCTCTGGTGTAAATACAAAACCCTTCTCCAGGGAGAGCTGAGATCCACTGCACCTGCAGGTACAAGGGACACCTCCACTCTGCCATCCCAGTTTTCTGTACATCATAATCCTGGGAAAGGCACTAAGACAATCAACAGTGGTTGGCACAAGAGTCTAATACAGAATTGCATCAGTGCAGAACTGAACAGCACTCCACAAGATAACATCAGGCTGTTGACACAGTTTTTGCAACAGCCCAGCCAAGGAGGCAGAAGCAAGTTACAGAAATGCAAAAAAGACAGCAAGTTCCACTCACAAGGTCCAAGGCAGTAATTGGGATTCACAACTATGATTCCCAGCAGGATTAGCACAAAGCTCCTCCAGACGATTTTTCTGAGCACCTTCCACTTGGAACTTCCCCACCTCAGCATGGAGCCCAGCGCCAATGCTACTGATGTCCCCATGATGAACACAAACCTGGAGAACAGAGCAGATGGGAAATGGAACTGACAGATGTCTCATGTGTGTGTAACAGCAAACACTAAAGCTGACAGAGCAGCCTGCATTGGCCCAACAGAGATGCATGCACTGAGTGAAACTGGGCGATTTTATTTCCTCTGATTGCTCGGAATTCCCAGGCCACTGAGTTTGCACTATGGGACACTTCTACCTTTTTCAGTGCTCAGTTGAGGCAGGGTTGTAATTATATTCTGGTCTTTTTCCAGCAGTTCATATCCTACCAAAAAATTCTATTACCCAAAATGAAATTAGCATCATCAGAGCAGTAAAACATAAGCTGCAAATCTATGATTCAAATTCAGAACTGACCTAGTCCTCCCCTCTAGATTAGGTTCACAGTCCAAGTCCAGCTTCCTCCTCCAAGAGACACCCCAGCCAATGTAGAGAAGCATGTTAGGGGCAGATGGGATAATTGCTTCCTCATAAGACCATTCTCTGGTTATAGAAATATTAGCTTAATCCGAAATTTACTTGGCTGTTTTATCTATGGATACACACCAGTGCAGCTTCCAATTTTGCTAGATTGGCAGCTTTTAACACAGTGGCATGGCATTGAGCTTCTCAGGGATACTGCACTTCCAGTGGCAGGGTAACCCTGGGCCTTGTGTGTGGGAAGAAGGAGGATATGTGGCCCCAAAACCACTTAGCTCTTCTACTGGTTCATAAGGGTTATGTTATTTGTAGGGGCAGATTCGTCTTAACTGTTTAACACAAATTCATCCCTCCAAATACATTTCCACATGGAAGCAAGGTGCACACAATGTTCCACTTGCAACATTTAATATAAAGAATCACTTGATACAAAAACTATTCTTCAGGAAAACTTACCATGGAAACACCAGATCTGCCACTGTTAATCCTACAGAGAAATAAGAAGGAGCACATTATTTATCTTGAACCCTCCTTAAATTTATCAATATTACTGTTGATTTTCTAGAGGAGTTGCAGGCTGCTAGCAATTATTCATGTCCCAAAATCTAAAACATGTTATAAACAAAACCTACAAAGAGCTAATTATCTTGCCTCACTGCATTTACCAATCTTCAAGAATAGTCAGAACTGATTGCTGTGCCTTGGAAAAGATTTCAGGGATGGGATCCTTGCTATTCTCCACTAGGGCATTACAATGCTTGACTCTATCCCCATCAGCTTACCAATTAAGGCATGATGTTTTTACAGCACTGAGCAACTTCAGCTTGACTGTCATCATTAAACAACACAGAAAAGTTAAAGATACGACCCTCTATCAGAAATGAAAAGGTTACACACAGACTGTGGTGTGAAACCATCCTGTCACTGCATGACAAGGAGGGCCATACACTGCTTTGCCCATTAACCTACCAGGCAGGTCCCCTGCTGAGGCTAACTGGCACAGCATCCCAGCCTTCAGCTGAGCAACAGCTCGCTGCAGCAGCTGCAACACCAACCACTTCCAGACACTGCTGTAGTTAAAACCCAGAGTAACTGTCTCAACTGTACTTTACCATTCCAACTCTCGTGTTTGAAGAACCAGTATTTTCCTCCTCCATAGTTAACAAACACCATAATTACAAGAGAGAGCCTAAAAAGACAACAAAATCACAAAGTATCACGTGTCGATGAAATGCATATATATGAACCAAAGTTAATGATTACTACTCCCACTAATGCATTTCTAACTCTGAGATCTGATTTATTTTTAAAGCATGATTTCCAAGGTTTCCGGCTTTACCAACCAGGAAGCCGTGTTTCAAAAATCTTGGGTAGGGGTGAACCAAAGCAAGCTCCTTTGCATAGAATTTCCACACTGAACACATTGTTCTTTTCCACCCTCTGCCACAACTTTAATATTTTCTCAAATTAGATCAATTACAAAGTGTTTCAGAAAATCTGAGAATTAAAATCTTGATTAACTTCCAAGTAAAATAGACCACCTTTAGCTGTCCATCTGCTGTATAGTGCCATGCACTGTCAAACTGCCACTGGAAAAATCTCACTCCCCTTGGAAGAGCTGCTTTTGAGCAAGCTCTAATGCTCACCCTCGGAAGGTGTCAAGGGAACGCAGTCGCTGCCGAGAGCCTGAGCTCCACGATTGCGGGGTAGGATCACAGTTAATGGAGTCTGTTGTGTTTGGGGATCCCAGCTCCTTCGGGAACAAACCAGACACATGAAGAGCAAGTCAGCAGCTGCACCAGATGACTAGGGAACAAAGGACAGTAAACTGCAAACTTTCACACACACTCTGTCTTTATTCTCTCTGTCTTCCTTTTGTCTACTTCTAACCTCTTCTGGCTTCACCACATTGCAATAATGTTTGCAGATTCTTCAGACTCTACCTTTGACCAGGTAGAAACCACAATGCAGTGAAATGAGTCCGTGCTTGAGACTCATCAGAGGTGGGTCCCCTCCAAATCAGCCAGAGACTTGCCAAGGCTCTGAGTACTGCTTTGCAACAGAGCTGAGCAGATCCAGTTGCCAACTCTCAAACAGGACCCACCCCAACCCATCAACACTTGTCTGGCACCACAGAGAGACTGTTTCGAGAGCTAAACCAGTGGAAAATTGATCCTTTTAAACACAGGAGTGGCTTCTTTGCAACTGAGTTCCCTAAACCACTCTGATCAGGCCCAGTGACAGCATAAAAAAGGAGACATCACTCTATCCCAGCGATAGAGTTGAACACCTAAAAGAATAGCTGTAGAGCTCTGCTTCCAAGTCTTTTGCTTCTAGACAGGTTTGGACCTCTTAGACATGAAGCCCAGACTGTGATGAACTCTCTACATCCTAGTACAAAATGACGATCACAGAAATGCCACTTCTAGGGGTGCCAGAGAAATTCTGGCTTCATTTTTTTGCTAAAATTCCTGCTGTGCTGGAAGCAGCCATGAAGGCTGTGATTTCCCTTATACCGGCTATGTCAGAAGGGGACAGTACTTTCACTAGCAGGGGAAACTAAAGGTCTATGTCCAAAACCTGCAAGAGCTTTGCAAGGAATCCACTACACTTGCATGGACACCTAATCTAGCACTCTCCATTGACATAAAATTGCCTATCTGACATCAACACAAGATTTGCTAAAGGAAGGATGACACACAAGGGGAAGATGATTAGTAGTAAACAAGTTGCCAGATGTCCAGATAGTGTGTGTTTCTCAGAGATGAAAACCCTACAGAATGCAAACTAAAGATACTGTGGTCACTCACGGAGTTAATCATACGATCAGTTGCTCTGGGATCCAGTTTCTTGTAAACCCAGTTTCTGACTGGATCAATTCTGAAAATGAGTAACAGTTTAAAACACAAAATAAAGCCAGAAGTACTTTATAGTTAATTTCACCTTAATAGAAGCTATTTAGCAGCATAAACCAGAAGTTTGGAGAGTTCCTATTTCTGTTTTTACAGCTCACATAGGTAATACTGAGATTCAGCCAGCACCTAGGATCTCAGTTCTAAGTCCAGCTGTGGAAATACACTGACACAAGTTCATGTTTGGGGGTTTTATTCTCAGGCTGCTTACAGGCAAGGATGACCCATGCCATTCAGTAAAGGGTAGAAGGTTGCATTTGTTACACGCACTTTGGTCCCACTGCCTTGGATTACTGATCCAGAGCTAGACAAGGAACAAGGGGCACGAGGGTGCAGCAGGGTGTGTGAGCTTACAGTGAAAATCAGATGTTCCGTGCAAAAACTGCCAAGGCTGCAAGATATCCCTCGAGTGAAATTGCATCACTCCGCATTTCTTGCCACGTGTGCCACAACATGCACATGGCACCTGATAACAGGATCTGATCTGCAAGCAGGGCTACAAGTAGGGCTCCAAAGCATTACCACACTGAGATGTGTGGTCTTAAACTGGAATGTGTACAGAGAAAGTTGACTTACTTCATCAGAAGGCGCCCAGCAATCAGGATAGCAAGGATCCCCATGTAAACCAGGAAAGCAAAGAGAATAGCTACATCAAAAGAGAAGAACACAACTCTATAAATGATCTAACAAAACCATTCAGTGACCTGGGCTTGGCCAGGCGTGACACGAACACGACACAAAGCCCAACTCGCCAATCATCATATCACCTTCTCCATGCAATATACATCCCCAGAGGAAAACAAAACCCACAGCAAAACCCCAAACTACCCAACACAAAAGCAGGCTAGTTTCAAAGTGCAGCTCAGGGACTCCACATCTCAGCATAAAAAAAGCACAGTAAGACTGCACTGCATCACAAGACACTTGTGAGAGAAGAGTTGATGTGCTGTGATATGTTCTGAAGAAGAAACTAGAGATTTAAAAACAGCCTCACTATGAAGAAGATAGGGGAAAGGGCAATACACCAAGTTAGCAAGCATGGAGAATTTTTCTTTACAGTTAGGAAACTGGAATGACTGAAAAATAATGTAATGTAAAGGAAAAGAATGGAAGAGATATAGACAAGAGTTTGAAACAGTCCTGGAAAAGAGATGAACAAAAAAGAAAAACAGCAGGTTTAAAACTAAAAGTGCAACAACAAACAAAAATCCAAACACTGTATGAACTGTTTTCCATTTCGTGAGAGGAGTAAGACAGAGGGAAGAAGAGGGAGGATTCTGCGTATTTATATAAACATGCAGGGAAACAGGAACAAATATCTCCCTCCAGACACGTATCCACTGATTTTTCTGGACTAATACCTGCTGCAAAAAGGGTTGTGGGCAGACAGTATATCATGTGAAGAGGCCTGATCCTGGTCAGGGCCTCAAGATGGGTGTATAAAGCATAATGAGGCAAGATGTTGAGAAAGAAGAGGAGCAAGCCCATGACAACTCTTCAGCACAGCATGAGTGGCTGCACGGGCTTCTTAGGAAGCTGGTTCTGCTGGGAGACATGCAAGTTGTAGAACCAAAGGGAAAAATAAAGCACTACATACGGAGGTAGCTGTTGATAGGGCCTTCATTGATGATTAGGTCACAAGAAACATTTTGGGTGCTTGTACTTAGGGTCTTTACCACAAGGGAATAATTGCCAAACTCTCCAAAATGATACTGAATCCTGCAAATGATAAAGGAAACAAAACTTGGTGAGCCACCACCAGTACATGTGGGTACCACTGCAGCACTTAGGGGGGCTGTAAGCCTGAATGCTTGAGGAAGGGCAAGCCAAAAACTTGGAACACCACTGTGGTCTTGCACGGAACTTGCCTTTTCCAAGCATTACCCTCCACTAGCCCAACACCAATTCTTTACCACACATGCACTGCCATCATTTGTCTTCTTGAACTAGAGACTCCCTGCAAAAGAAACCAGGTGCTTGCACATGCTGCCTCAATGAACACCGTTTTGGCTCCTGCTTGCACCTAGATCTTTTCAGCGCAATTCCAAAGTACACCACCATTACAGCAGTGGGGTGAAGACTGAGCTCTAAGGCTAAACACTTGGGAAAAAGGAGGCGATGAGCAGGCAACGAAGAGGCACATAGCTCCAAGGGAAAAAATAAAACAAAACAACAAACCAACACAAATATAGGACAGAGCTATCCATGTATTCCCTAGAGGTGGGCCACGTACTTGCAGAGATCTCTGTCACCCACAGAGCTGTTGAGCAGCAGGGTGAGTGGATGCTGGGTATCAACCATTACCGACGCCGTGCCTGGTTTTCTCAGGCTCTCGTTGCTTGGTGGGACAAACGCCAGGAACTGATACAAGCACTGTGGAAGAAGAGGGTGAAGGGAGCTCATTAGTGCCAAAGCAGAATGAAAGGAGTTCTGCCTTGCATGGTGACAAAGATAAGGGAAGATGCCACGGGGCCGAAGCAGCTCCTGCTGCGGAAATTCCCTGCGTGCTACTCGAAGGTATAACCGAAGCGAAGCGACCTGACGAAGACACGGGGGAGACGCCGGGGAAGCCGAGCAGCCCCGCCGCGGCCTGGGCTGTCAGAAGCGGAGGCCAGGGATGACCCCCGCCCGGCATAGCCCCTCACCTGATGGCAGGAGCTGGAGAGGGCGGCGAGGTTCAGGCCCAGGGCGGGCAGCTCGTTGCGGACGAGCAGCACCGCCTGGTCCATCCGCCCCAGCCACGCGTGGCCTCTCGTCGTGGGCTGCGGGCTCCGGAGCGCGGTGCCTGCGGGACGGCTGGGCAGCCGGTACTGAAAAAGCCGTACAGGCGCTCATCTCCGCGCTGGGAAGAGGGTTCTGCTTAGCCTCTCGCTTTCACGGAGGATGCGGAAGACACGGCCATGGAAAAGAAACCGCATTTCGTTAGGAGGGAGTTTCTTCCCAGAGAGGTGCCATCCATCTCGCTGGCGTTACTGCTTGCGGCCGTCCTGCTCCTTAATGCCCTTCTCTACCTGTACCTCAACAAGTTTTACAACTCTCTGGGACGTGTCGAAGCGGACCCCGGCCTCTGTCCTTTTGGGCATTTCAAATTCGGAGCGGTGAAGAATTGTTCCCCGTGGCTTTCCTGCGAGGCCATAAATAGGGAAGTCAGAAAACTCAAGTGTGTTGGTGAAGGTGCTGTCAAAAAGGTGAGTTTGGATTTCCTCTCTTCTCTCCTCTGTAAAAAGAGCTTTCATAGTTTGCTGACTAATTAATGCCAGCACTGCTGTTATGATTATCCTCTCAGCAGCTAGTTACTGCAGGCATCCAGGACCATATGACTACTGGTGAGGTGAACACAACAGGTATGAGAGCATGACCTGGGCCACCTCTCTGACACCAAACGACATCCAGCTACACAAGCAAAATCACAGATTGGTGCAATCATGGCAGAGAAAGACTGGCTGTTTGAGTGATATAAAAAAACATAATTCATCTGCATTGTCCATTCCAAAGAAAACTTAGCTAATCGTGATGTGATGATGTCAGAAAGGTCTTGTTGCGACAGGTACGTGGCTCTACCTAAAGCTGACTCTGCCTGGTGACTCTAATTTGCAGTTGTGACTAACCAGTCACAGGAAGAGGTCAGTAGCAGCTGGTAGCAGTTCATAGAAGGCAGCTCTCCATGTGTCTCACGTGTCTCTTGTGTTTTCTTAGGTCTTCCTTTCTGAGTGGAAGGAAAAGAAAGTGGTCCTTTCACAGCTCACCAACTCAGAGCTGAAGGAGGACTTTCTCCATGGACTGAAGATGCTGAAAGCCCTTCAGAGCAAGCATGTTGTCCGGCTGCTTGGCTACTGTGAGCAGCAGTTCACAATCCTCACTGAGTACCATCCTCTTGGCTCACTGAGAGGCCTGAATGAAACTCTCCATATTCCCAAATACAAGGGCATGAACACCTGGCATCGCAGGCTGATGCTTGCTATAGACTATGTGAGTGTCATTCGGTACCTGCACAGCAGCCCTCTGGGCACCTTAGTGATGTGTGACTCAAATGACCTGGACAAGGTTCTCTCCCAGTATCTCCTAACAAGTGACTTTCACGTTCTGGTGAATGATTTGGATGCTTTGCCTCTTGTGAACAGGAGCGCTGGCAGGCTGGTGAAGTGCGGCCACCGGGAGCTCCGGGGTGAGTTTGTAGCTCCTGAGCAGCGTTGGCCCTATGGAGAAGATGTGCCATTTGAAGATGACCTCATGCCTCCTTATGATGAGAAAACGGACATCTGGAAAATCCCAGATGTCTCCAATTTTTTCTTGGGCCATGTTGAAGGAAGTGACATTGTACGACTGCATTTGTTTGACATCCATGCAGCGTGTAAGAAGAAGGACCCAGCAGAACGGCCCTCTGCTCAAGAAGTCTTAGACACCTACAGGAAAGTTTTGACTCTGCTTATTCGGGAGGCAGCCATGCCTGGTACTAGAGAAATGTTATAGGGAATCATGAGGCAAACAACATCCTGAAGTTGATGTCCTTCCTGTTTATGTAGCTTGCCTGAAGGGCAAAATCTGTACCCCCAAAATTGAGAAGAAACAAATAAATGAATTTATACCTCCTGACTGAAAAGGAACACCCCCACCCCAACACCCTATCCTAGAGCTGGGCAAGCTTTCCATTGGTATGTTTAATCTACCATTGGAAGAAGAGGAGTGAGAGATATGAAGTTGTGTGGGTGCAGGGGAAATTTTTTCCTTAAGAAATGATAAATTTTCTTT
Organism: Drymodes brunneopygia; assembly: GCA_013400955.1. Lineage (NCBI taxonomy): Eukaryota > Metazoa > Chordata > Aves > Passeriformes > Petroicidae > Drymodes > Drymodes brunneopygia. Next base: position 7,101 of record VZTZ01035714.1, on the reverse strand, counting down.
TGCAACATTTGCACCAATAAATATCTTAAAAATTACTGAAAAACAGCTAAAAATATTGGTCTACCTTAATTTGTTGGCAGAGGACTGGAGAGTATCTACTTTCCCATTAGTAAAAGCAGTGGTCACGCACAAAGGGGTACCCTAGTTCACTTCAGATTTTGGTGAGCCCCAGTGGCAGAGCCACAGTGGCAGTCTCTCCCTGCTGGATGGGGCACAGGTTGTTTTTGGAGCCATATGGGCTGTGGGCCCTGTATCCCATACCAGCAAGTGTGTGGCCACTTTTGGAAGCAAGAAGATGGTGCAGATCTTGAAAAGTCTGCTTATAGATACATATTCTTGGTTTTCAAGCCTTTGTCCTGTGATATTCTCAGATGGGCTCTTTAGAGATGAAACTGTAGAATGCAAGGTTCTTGCTCTTCTGTAATCCACAGAAATGCTGAACACTTTGGAAGAGAGCTGAAGTGTATCTTTTTTTTCCATTCACTTATCCTTGCTTAGTGTCATCATGATTCGATGGAAAGGAGGAGAACAAGGAACTGAAAGAGAATATGACTTCCACAGCAATGAGCATTAAACACAAGCTTTGGAAAAGAAACTTCCTGTATTCAGAGCATTCAACTCTATTGGGTCTGAATTCCAAGTCCACTAAGCATAATGGAAGGCTGCTAAAAAGTGACCTTGTTCACTGTGTTAGGAAAAAGCTTGTGGTAACCTACATGGATGTAACAGCCTGGTACCCAAGATCTGGGAGAAAGAATAATGATGCCTTAATCCAGCAGAAGGCTCTGTTTGGTGGGATTGGGATCTGGGATGTACTTGTTCTCTCGGTGAAAAACCAGGAATAATATGAATGAGAAACGTGGACTCTACCGTTGTCCACCTGAGGACTTTCTGTGCCATGGACTAAATATTTCAAAGGCCTAAGAGACAACTTCCATGTTATGACCTGAGAGGTGCTTTGTAAGCAGAGAAGCACATTGTCCTTTTTGCTGAAGAGTTTGGTTCTTTTCTGTGCTGCTATTCCTCTTCACATAAACCAGCTGTGTTATGACTGCACTGGGAACATGCAGTCATTTCATATGTATAATGTTCAAATCCTGGTGTCAGAATTGTATCATAAATGGGAAAAATTTCCTGCAAATTAGTAAATTCATTCCTGATACCATACAATGCCACCAGGAGCCCTTTAAAAGCTGCTGATTATGCCTTTCCCTCTGGGCAGTCTGTTTTCTTAAATTAGACTTCTGCCATTTTTCATTTGTCCATTCCTTCCTTGCAGCTTTCCTGCTCAGGTTGTTAGGAGACAAAGCTCAGAAATCAGGGTCTCCAGAAGAGAGCAATGATTTTGGATGCTTCAGGTTTGATTTTGACTTTGACTCAAAACACCTAAAAGAAGCCTGGGGAAAAGGAATGCTCCGTTGTAAATGCATCATCCAGGCCATGAACTCTTGACTTGTTATTAATAGGGCTAGAGTTCTACAGTTCCAGCATGAATACAGGATGTGCAACAGTTGGAAAAGTCTCCTGTTACCACTCCTTGAAGCCAGGCATAAGGCTTTAAAGGGCCAAAAGCCAAATCTTTTGCATGTTCCCGCCCCACAATAACTTGTTACTTTTTGTTAGCCATCATGTACACTTGAAAGGAAAATCATCATCTGATGGCTATGAACAGCCATCCCAAGACGGATTTTCATGAATGTAGCAAGGACAGACAAGAAGAACCTGACAAACATCTTGTGCTGGTCTCTCTTGGTTAAGACAAGCTTCTGCTGGGATTCTTGCCCTGTTGCACCTTGCAAACAGCCATATTAATTTCACAGAGTGAAAAAAATGAGGGAAAAATCTGGTTTGGAATAATTATTTCGCCATGGAGATGACTCTCTCTGTTCCTGGATGACATAGTTACAAATTTTTTTAAGAAAAGGTGTCTCCCTAAACATTCACCCTGAGCAGTGGGTTTTCCTCTTCCCCATTCCCTCTCCTTCAGCTTGTGTGTTGTCCAGAATTGTATTTCAGCAGGAATAAATCAGATTTGTTCTGAATACAGCATTATGGAGCTGCAGTTTCTTTTTTGGGATGTTGTTTCTGTCTTTGAGGAAACACTAGATGGCAGCATGAAGGTTAGTTTGGCGCTGGTTATTGGCAGCTGCCTCTTCAGCCCAGACGTAGCCACAATCTGGCCTTGCAGCCAGTATTTTCCTAGCAAACTTCCATAAACCCCCTTAAAGATCTCATTGTGTTTGCTTTAGTGAATCTGAAGGAACAAAACAGATAGATATAGGGGCTGACCTGTTAACCACACATGCCACTTCCCCTTTAACTTGTTCATGGTAATTGTGCACTTTACTGTCCATTTCTGTCTCAGCCTGGTGGGACCAAACCAAGTTTGCATGTCACCTCCTCCCAGTCTTCCAGTAAAACCAAATGTTTGTACCCTTTGCATCTTTTTGTCTTTCCCTGCTAACTTCATTTGCAATCTCATGACTGCATGAATCCAGTCATTCCCACATTTCCAGCTTCTTTTCCCTTAAAGGGATGAGGCAAGGCATCACAGAGAGGGGGAAAAAGAGGCAGGACAGCCATACATGCAGTAGTCTCCCCTTTTTCCAATTCTCTTTTCTGGGCATTTCAGTCTTTACCACCAATGATAGCCTTTGATAAACATTCAAGGACTTTGCTGCCTCAGTACAAGCAGCTCTTGTCTGTCTAGTGGAAAACATAAAAGATGAAGGGCAGGAAGAGGCCCATTCACAGCTGGGAGCCTGCAAGTCCCTCTCTGCTAACCCATTCCCCAGCCAGCTCTAGACCAGTGGGCATGACCTCCCCTGCTGAGACCACTGCCTCAGCTCTTCCTAACCTCAACAACAGCTGCTGCTTCTTCTCTCAAGCTCAGATCAAGTGTCCTACATTCCCTGTCCTTTCCCACAAAAGATGCTTCTCTGGGGATGGTCATTGCCATGTTTCTTACATGTTTCCTGTTCTTCCATCCCAAAAGTCCAGTCAAAGAAACTGCGCAAAGATGCAGGTCACACAAAGAGAAGGACAGCTACTGGTGCTTATTGCCTTCAGAAAACTTCAGAGGAAGTTCCCCAAACCACCCTAGGCAGATATGATCCCAGTCATTCCAGGGCTTTGTTTGCTGTCATCACCAAGATGAAGGTCTGGCCCCTTTTCAAGGGACAGGACAACCCTTTTGCTGAGGTCAGTGTAAGCACCTTACCCTTCCCTTTTGGGCAATGCCTCCTCTGCCACCCCTGCAGCAGTCCCACAGCATATTTCACCCACCCCCGCCCATCCAGCTGCTAGACAAAGAATCAAAGCAGAAGCCCTCTCCCAGACCCAAGGAATAGCACCTGTTTCCCAGACTGAACTCTGCTGGGACACTGCTGTGCTGGCAGTGGAGGAGACCAGGAGACCCAGCACATGTTAGCTGAGCGTGCTGACAGCCTGGCTGCGGGTGTCAGCGGTGTCAGGGCCCACTACTGGTGTGGTACACTCTAGCCTTGGCCCTACTAAAGTTTAGCCCTTACCAGGTAGGTTTGTACTGCAGGTTGCAGAATGGAAACTGCCTGTATCAGAGCACAGTCCCAGATGCAGTTCAAGCCCACTGCTCCTTTCATTTTCTCCTCAGAGCCACCCAAAGAGTAGCACTGTCAAGGTTATGCTGTTTTCCTTTCCAAACTGCCTGCTGGCTGCACATCTTCTGGGAGGTCAAGTCTGATGGAGCATTTCCCGTTTTGTGCTATGGATTTTGGATTACATCCTAAAAGCACTCCTATGCCACTAAATCCTGTAGGGGTGAGCAGCCTATATGGCAACTTATCTGTATGTTTGACACCATCAGATATAAAACGTAGCGCATGAATATCTAGGGCAGCTGTTGTGTAGTTTTGGATAAATGAGGAGGAAATAAAACAGACACAATGTATTTGATGGAACATTTGTTTGATTTTTTTCTTTTTTGAAGGATAGTTCGAAAATCTGTGTTATTCTGTATTTAATAGAGTGGTAACTTTTAAATGTATCAGGAGTTTAGAATACCACAGAAACTTTTTGAAATTCCGTCACAAGCTCTAAAATAATATTTTCCTTTGGTGCCACATAAACAACACATCAGATCATTATCTTTGTGAAACAGAGGCAGTGTTGTTTGCCAAATATAATTTGTGAGCTATTTGGCAGAATATGCAACTGTAAACTGATTCTATCATTATGACTGTAATGTCTTACCAACAGTCAAGAGACCCTGGGAACAAGAAAAAGTGGTTCTCAAGTTCTTCTAGCGTGATATAATGTGTGTATTTGTAGAGTCCAACCAAATAAATTATATGCTAGATGGTACTTTTAAAAAAGAAAAAGGATTTTGTGGTTTTATTTTAATTGAGGCACTGTATACTTGAGATGACCACATGATTTCCAATAATTGTCAGTCTCTGTTCAGAAGTCTATAATCCAGTATTTATCAGGATTCAATGGTGAATATATTTACATTACAGTGATATTTATGTCTCAGCAATTTTTGATTCTGTTTAGCTCTGGGCAACTCAAAATCCATTAAAAATTATATATTTATATATAGACACACACACACACACACACAGATGCTTTGGCCATAATTTTAAAAAGACCAAGCTAACTGTTCCAGCATTCACATTTTGGATATGCAGTAACTGGATTTTCAAACCTGATAACATTCAGTAGCTCTCAGTCAAATTTTTAGTAGTTGCTGGGTGCTTATAACTTCTGGAAAGTGAATTATTTCCCTGTAGAGCTGGAAGACCCTTTTCAGCCATTCTCTTGATAAATCCATGAGACTAAAGTGAGTACTTTTATCAAGCACACTCTGGATTTTTGTGGAATGAACAAAGTCCCTGTAAAAGTTGGGATTTTTATGTGTTTTTCTCCCTAAGAGCTCATTCCTGGGATGGAGGGGGAGTGGGGTGTTGTGTCTAACTCAAACTGAAGCCCCCCAGGCTTACTTGCCTGTAATGTTGAAAATCTAGCCACTAAGCTTGGGTCTCCATGAACTATCTTTAGCTTATGCCAGTGCCATATATTATTATTGCATATTATTAATTTGGTGCTTTGGCCATAGGCCAGGATCCTGTAGGTCACATGCTACAAAGGCACAGCACAAAATGACAGCCCTTTCTCTAGACACAGCTTTAGTATATGAAAATATAAAACAACTTCTGTCCTCATGCATGAACAGCACACAAAAGTATTGGTGGATAATCAAAGTCTTAAATCAAGTATTTCATTAAATCAAATGAGCTGGGCAATGCTGAGTGGGGCAGTCTGTTTCTGTGTGCTGGAGGCTGCAGAGAAAATCCCAGGACCTGAGGTCATGCTTTGTGGATGCAGGCCTTGGTTTCCTCTGCATGGGAGGCTGCGTGCAGGGCCCTGGGGTGTTCCAGCCCTTCCTGGGTTGTCCAGAGCAAGCTGTAGGGTTAATACAAAAAGTGCCTTTAGTTACAGATTAAATATAACTTCTCCTCATAAAGGGAGCCTGATCTCAGCTGAGGTCTAGAGACAGTCATGCAATATAAAGTGCACTGAGGTTACTTACATTTGTTCTTTCCACTTTTCTTCAAAGATGTGTTTGAAGAAAATTGTGTGTGCTTTCTTGTCAGGCTTGTTAGCAGAAAAGTTCAACATACTAAAAAAGCAAACAAAAAGCCTTGACTTCACAAGAAACTGCTCAAAATCCCTGTGAAACCATGCTTAATTAACTGTCTTTTGTCATGTTGCATAAGTGACTTTTTTTTTATCTCTCTCAGTGGTTTCCACAGCTCTGTGCATGGGTGCCATCCCAATTTAATGACCTAGAATTATATCTAATTGCTGTTCTATCCTCCTTTCCCACACCATGTGGGGCAAGGAACTTTTCTCATGACATCAGTGCCTTAGGTTTTTATTTTTAATATTGTCATTTTCACTCATATTCTTTTATGTCCTGATCTAAGGCCTCTTAAAATGAATCTGTTCCATACCATGGAAAGAGGAAGACTTGGAACATCTTGCAGTGAGAACACAGCTCCACAAAGGATAGTTTCCTCAGGCTGATTAGACATCTGCAAAGCAAGTGCCATCCAAAGGAGGTGTCTAGACTCTGTGCACTCAGTAAGGGATCAGAGCATTTCCCAGGCAGAGGGGGTTTGATTCTGAATGTTTGGCATGGGTTAGATAAATCATGCCCTAAAAATACTTGGGTTTTCCCCCTTGATTGTCTTATGAAGGGTGAAGACAGATAACCATAACACAAGCATATATCCCAAATGCACACTTAGTAGAGGGACATGGACCATATCCCTGATGTCTAAATTGTAACAGTTCTAGCATCTGATGGAAGCTATGGTAAAAGGAAGTATCAGGGACAGAGGTGGATGGAAAGAAGCAGAATGGCTTAGCAAAAAGCACAACTAACCTCTCATGTAGCTCAAACATTCCACATCAGGCAGTAGGCAAAAAAAAGTGCGTGTATGTGAGTGTTAGAGCAGCCTAATTTACCTGCATCCCATTAAGCAGTTCAGAAAACTTTTCAAGTTTCTGAGCTGAAACACTTGCTCTGCCAAAGCATAATCCTAGAATTGTGCTTTTTGATATCAGGAGCATATGGATCATAGATTAAGCTATGTTATTCCAGCACCTGAATATCCCTCAGGTAACCAGTGACAGGGCAAGAGGACACGGTCTTAAGTTGTGCCAGCGTAGGTTTAGGTTGGACATCAGGAGAAATTCTTTCACAGAAAGGGTAGTTTGACACTGGAATGGGCTGTCCATCCCTGGAGGTGTTTAATGAAAGGCTGGATGTGGCACTCAGTGCCATGGTCTGGTTGACAAGGTGGGATTCGGTCACAGGTTGGACTCGATGGTTTCAGAGGTCTTTTCCAACCTCACTGATTCTGCGATTTAATTCAGTAGCGCACGCCCAGGTGCTCGGTAGTGCCCCACAGATGAGGCGCGCCGACCATGACAATTTTTCACTGCATACACATTTTGGCAAACAGCGGCATCAATGCTCCCCTCACAGTTTATTGCCAGTTTATTCACTCTGGCTCCGGGCGCTCCTCGGGCCCCCCCGCCATGGCGCCCGGCACC